>JBBBDQ010028783.1:55000-194390 GCA_037127315.1 Ascarosepion bandense | reverse complement strand
CTACAACATAATAATTATCTAGAATACATGACAACAGCTCCAATGAACATGGAAGGGAGGGTACATGAGGGTAACATCTCTCAAAAAACAGCCTCGGTCTGTTTACCCTGTGTGAAGGTAGTTATTGGAGAATATACAAATGATCTATTGTCCATATGACATCAGGATGATCTTCAGAAGTGGTTCTACACTTCGCAGGTACCTTTTTCGTGTAAGACCTCCAATAGAGGAGAACATGACTAAGGATGGTGTGTACTCCATTCCATGTAGCTGTGGAAAGAAATATAACAAGGCATTGCATATGCTAGGCCACAAAAATTTCCTAAACCAATCAAGCATAGAAATGAATACAGTATGGGAATCAGTAATATGGAGTACTAGAGAAAATCATTAGCATCAAATATTGCAATATGAGCTTTGGTAAAAAAATGATAGATAAAATTATTAGCATCAAAGATTGCAATATGAGCTTTGGTAAAAAAATGCTAGGAAAAATCATTGCAATATTAGTTCTGGTAAAAAATGGTTACTGAGACATTAGGTTTATAAGTCCCAGAAATTCGCTTGGCCCAGTGGATGTAGACGTTTGTTATTTCCAGTGACTTGACCCAAAAAGTTGTGGGTTCAATATCAGGCTCCAGGAATGGGGAACAAATAACTTAGAGAGTTAAGTTAAAGGGAGATAACTACGTGGAATGAGAATGATATACCCCATGGTTCAGTTTGAAATTCCTAGCATCTTAAGAAGGCTGGAGGGTACAATGGCTGAAACGCTGTAAACATGGCAATAAAGATGAGGTGTATAGTATTAGTCAATGTAAATAGTGTAAACAATGTCTCATCTCAGAAGTAGAAACAAATACTAAAATAAACTGAGATAGATAGATGAATGGACTGAAATAGATAGGCATGAATGAACAAACTGAGATAGATAGATAGATAGATAGATAGATAGATAGATAGATAGATAGATAGATAGATAGATAGATAGATATGAACAAATTGATATAGAGAAAAGCTAACGATAGATAGATAGATAGATAGATAGATAGATAGATAGATAAAAGCTAATTGTAGTTATATGATAAACTGATATATAGAGAGAAAAACTAATTGTAGATAGATAGATAGATAGATAGATAGATATGAACAAATTGATATAGAGAAAAGCTAACGATAGATAGATAGATAGATAGATAGATAGATAGATAGATAGATGATAGATAGAGAAAAGCTAATTGTAGATAGATAGATAGATAGATGATGTAGATAGATAGATAGATAGATAGATAGATAGATAGATAGATATGAACGAATTGATATAGAGAAAAACTAACGATAGATAGATAGATAGATAGATAGATAGATAGATAGATAGATAGATAGATAGATAGATAAAAGCTAATTGTAGTTATATGATAAACTGATATAGATAGAGAAAAGCTAATTGTAGATAGATAGATAGATAGATAGATAGATAGATAGATAGATAGATAGATATGAACAAATTGATATAGAGAAAAGCTAACGATAGATAGATAGATAGATAGATAGATAGATAGATAGATAGATAGATAGATAAAAGCTAATTGTAGTTATATGATAAACTGATATAGATAGAGAAAAGCTAATTGTAGATAGATAGATAGATAGATAGATAAAAGCTAATTGTAGTTATACGATAAACTGATATAGATAGAGAAAAGCTAATTGTAGATAGATAGATAGATAGATAGATAGATAGATAGATATGAACAAATTGATATAGAGAAAAGCTAACGATAGATAGATATAAACAAATTGGTATAGAGAAAAGCTAACGATAGATAGATAGATAGATAGATAGATAGAAGCTAATTGTAGTTATATGATAAACTGATATAGATAGAGAAAAGCTAATTGTAGATAGATAGATAGATAGATAGATAGATAGATAGATAAAAGCTGATTATTATATCTATCTAGTTGATGAACAGACTCGATGGCGACTAGTCACTAGTGTTAGTTAGAGACACGTAAACAACATTTATCCAATGGAAGTATTATTTTTATTATCCCGAAATCAAGATTATTCAGTCAAATCCGGCTACTTTGTTAATTCTTATCATCTACACTCTTTCTTTAGCAACATTTTTGTCAAGTTTTATATTTCTCTTCTTGTTTCATGTGCACACACACACACACACACACATGCACACACAACACACAACACATAAATTTGAGACTTCCACTTTACACAGTAAGAGTACGATCCAGGTTTAAACAGAGGTCTGTGGTACTTTTAGTTTTGTCTTTTGGGAATTGTATATTAATTACAACTGTAAAAAAACCGTAATGACCGGAGAAATTAGTTAAAATTAAAAATGCGGAGGTGAATAAAAAGCTAAAAGAATCGAAAAAAAAAAAGGTAGATGTATTATTGCCAATGTAGGTCATTTTTCTATTTTTTCTTTTCTTTTTATAACAAAGTGTTTTTCAATATGTGAAATTACTGAGACTGCTATGTCGTTTATTTGTGAATGGTATTATTAACCTCAACGGATGTTTTTAAAGAGACGTGTATTAGTTCACTACACCGTCGCTTCACTGACGACAGGTTGTACAAATTCCAAATCTAAATTATCTTATTTTTAAATCGATAAAACGTTTATTAGAAAATATATATTCCCTTTTTAAATACAGAAGTCATAAGATAATAAAAACGACTTCAAAGAACTGCACACTTTTCTTGTTTACTCCGAGATTAGACGTCGCGAGACGAATTGCCATTTCCGCTTCGCTCAAATTAAATTGCATTTCCCGAAAACCTAAATTAAAAAAAAAAAAAAGTTTAAAAATAATTATTTATTACTAAATAATTTTTTATACGTTCAATAAAATTTTAGAATTATCTGACCTTTTTTTTTTCTTTTTTTAGATCTTAAAAATTTACAGGCCGAGAAATTTGTTGGAATTGCGACCATATTACGGTTACGTTTTAAAAACATCGGTTCCCCAAACGATCACTGAATTAAAAAGCCAAGATTGTAACCATTTTGGGAATACCAGTGAGCTTGGGTGTTGGTGTGGTTAACGGTTCGGAATTGGAAATTGGAGAACTGAGTTCCGATTCCGGTCGGGTTCGTTATATTTCTCTTACGCGCAAATACCACTGAGAAAGGTATAAATAACCCCGACCATTTTCTCCCCGATATGGATTAATAAGTAGAGCTGCTTGTCTCAGTAAGTCATTATCTCCTCCCACCCAACATTTTTTAAATCTAAAAATATTTTTCGAAGTGTGAAGGAAGGACAAAAAAATTATTATGGAGAGAGGTCAATAAGAGGACAAATTTTTTAATGAGACAGATAATAACAATTGACATCGGATAAATAAATAAATAAAAATGATGGTTTTAGTGACTTTATTCCTCTTTAAACTAAGTAAGGCAGTAAAGCCAATAAGACTCCAGGGGTTCCTGAATATGATAGAATGAGAAAAATAAAAACAATTAAGGAGAGAGAACAATAAAAGAACAGGTACTAAAAAAAAAAAAACAGAAGATATCAACTGACATTGGATAAAATTTTTTTTGAAGGTCAAAGTTGACTAGCTTATGGCTAGATAATACTGAAATACCAGTTCTCCTATGATTACCGAAGTTAAGTAACATTGAACCTGTTATAATATTCACTTACACCCAAACACCCGTAGGGAAAAATATGAAACCACCATTTCTCCCCCAGCTATGGATTAATTAGTAGAACTAGTATCAGTAAATCATTATCTCTCCCCACAATTTTTTTAAATCTAAAAATATTTTCTAACTTTATAGAACCTGCAAAAGGTTGATAAGCCGTAAAAAAAATCAATTAATCAATCATGCTCGCAAGGTATGTGTTGTTTTCTTCTGTCCCTCTTACCTTCAATCTGTCCTGCGAGTATCAAATTTTCCAAGCTCTCTTTCTTCATGCTCATTAGAAATGAGCTTTTTTTTCTTTTTTTTTAATCAGTTCACTCTAGGCAAGGCAATAATGCCCCTAAGATGCAAGGGATTTCTACTTGGAGTGAAAGGATATGAAAAGACTTTTAAAAGGAAGTAGAAACCCAATACTAAATAATAGACAAAGGATAAATGGCTACCCCCGTTCAAAAGACTGAGGAAGATTACGAACCAGACGAAACTTACACAAACATTTGAATACACACACAATTTGACAGAGACTGAAATAAGGAATTGAAATAATACATCCTTCTTCCACTCAGTCTGAACAGTCTCTACCCAGGGCTGAACAACAAAATTGTTTAGTGGATATCACTAAAAAGAAAAAAAAATTGAATCATAAAAGATTAAACAATTTGAAGATTTTATTGAAAATTTAACTTTTTAGAAATGACTCAGTAGTGAATGAAATTATTTTTAAAGTTTTATTTTAATTTTGTAAACAAATTTTATGTCTGTCATTGAATTAAAATGTATGCACAAATGTACAAACACACACACACACACACATATATATATCAGCATGCCTTGTGGGCATAGAAGAATCCGAAGGAGTATCCTGTACATCATGTAGAAGTACAAATGCCAACATGTGTTTGAACACTGATCGCCATTGAAAGAATAATACAAGAAAAATGGATTATTCCACAGGCAATCAGATGACCATTAAAATAACTACATAAGCACCAGATGGAAGTATGTTGCATTAAGTAAATAGCAAGTAATCAGTTCAGTGAATAACGAATCTGAATGACCCAGCCATGAATCTACCCTGGATCAATCGTAGTATAAATAACTGAATATACCAAGACCAAGATATACAACCATGTGATATCAACACCTCAGTAACCTTGTAGGCTACAGCACAATGAGGTTACAACAAATTCAAAAGCCTTTCATTTTGTAGACACCTAAAAAAAAAAAAGTCTTTGCATAGCCAGCCAACTAAAAATATGTATGCAAATTTCTTTTCTCAAAAGAGGAAAGCAAAGAGGCTAAAGATTAAAAGGCTCACCTGCAATTCAAGGTACTTTACCAGCTTCTGTCAGTCTTGTTCCTTTTCTCTTCTCACTTTGGTTTCTTTTTTTTTTTTTTTTTTTCAATTGGAGTAGATAGATCTATCTATCGCCCGGTTCACACTCCACCCACATCTATTGAACAGGTTAAGAGGCTCATCCCTTGTTCCCTGTTTAGGATGTGGTTTCCGGCTTTCTCTTTTCCAATCTTTTCACTATTACGTAGCCCCCTGCACATCAGTGGCATTACCACCTTGCTCGGGGTGATATGATTAAAAAAAAAAAAAATACAGTGGTAGGATAACTCTCTAAGAGAGCTCTAAACGTATACGCATATAAATATATATAGATGTAGAATCCTTTGTTGAATAAAGATGGAAGCTGACGATGGCTTGCCTGAAATAGGCCTATACTTCCGAATTACCATGAAATAACGCGTCTGTCTTAATTTTTCTTATATATATATATATATATATATATATATATATATATAATTGAGGTCCTACACCTTTTCTGATCTTCCTTAATGATCTTCCTGATGTAAACAATTCTCAAGATGGCATCTGTGCTAATAACACCACCATTTATGCCGGTCTTTGTAAGAAATCTGCCAAGACAGACAAGTAAACCTGGCTGCTGCACTTAAAAAGGACCTCCAATATGTTATTAAATGGGGTAGGAAATCGCTAGTAACACATCACTCAATAAATCCCGGGACTATTTTGACTTTATTCATCAACCTAGTCTCCTTATAGGGTGATACACTGATTCCAACGCTTCTCTAACAATTCGATGCCTTTTTTGTAGAACGATTTGTCTTTGGCCTCAAAATGTACCTTAGTTTCCGATATCACTTCTTCCTTGGAGCTAAATCTCTTTCTCTAGAGTATTTTTTTTGAGGTCTGCAAACAGCCAGTAGTCGCTTGGGGCCAGATCTGGAGAATAGAGTAGATGTGAATGCAATTCGAAGTGTAATTCATGTAGTTTTGCCAACGTTGCGATCGACTTGTGACACGGTGAGTTGTCTTGGCGAAAGATCACTATTTTCTTCTCCATTTGTGACTGTTTTTGGCGATTTCTTCCTACAAATGCACTAATAATGCCATATAATATTCACTATTGATGGTTCTTCCTTTCTCAAAGTAATCGATGAACAAAATACTTTGCGCATCCCAAATTACAGAACCCAAAACCTTGCCTGTTGATGTTTGCATCTTTAATCGCTTTGGACGGCTTTTACCAGCTGCTGTCCTCTCAGCTGACTGTAGATTTGACACTGGAGTGAAGTGGTGGATCTATGTTTCATCCATTGTCACATATTTATGCAAAACTCCTTGTTGCGTTGAAACAATTGCAAACAACACTCTGGATTGTCAACGTGTTGTTGTTTTTGATCAGCTTTCTCATTGGCAAATGTTCATGCAAAATGGTGAATACACTGCCTTTTGATATGTTCAAATCCTCTGCTATCTCATGCAACTTCAGTTTGCGATTTTCCAAAACAAGTTGATGGATTTTTTTGTGTTTTATGGGACAACTGCCAATTTTAGGCAACTCAAGTGTTCAGCATTATTTGTGTCTGTACGATTGCCTTTAAAATCATCATACAGCCTCAAGCCATTGATTTACTTGAACAGTATTTTTGCATCAAAAAGCAATGCTTTATCAACACACGAAATTCAGATTTTCCATTGTTTTTAAACTTTACAATAGAGCTTCACTTAAATAATTTGTAAATTAATAATCCAATTGGGTGCAAATTTTGACACGTGCCATTTGAAGGTTAGTACTTCATAAAAATCATATGAATTTTTTATATGTGGTGCCATTTATATGTCAGGCCCGGGACTTATTGAGTGATTTGTTATATTTTAAAACAAAGCTGCTCTCCTTTCTTGTCTACCATCAGAATGGCTGACGCCAATCTGGAGAAGAATGCACTGCGCCTCCTTGGCCTCACTCTCTCAAATGACTTTAAATAAAATGACTACAGCGAGTCTCTAGCTGAATCTACTGCTAGGAAGGTTAATTCACTGTGTCGGGCCAGGAAGTTTTTCTCATCAGAATTTTGCACATATAAATCTACCATTTGTCCATGAAATAATGTTGTCATATCTTGCTATTCATCTTGAGGTTCTCGACAAAAACCAAAAGAGGTTTGCAATAGAATCGATTCTGACTTGGCAGCCCATCTTCAGTCACTTTCTCATCGACGTGATGTGGTTTCCATTTTTTTTGTACAAGTATTTTCATAGCAACTGTTCTGACAAGTTTTTAACATAGAAATAGTTAAATGTAACTCTCTCTTCTACTCTAATAGTTTCTTTTCTCACACTTCCCATTTGTAAAACTCACTTCCATTCGGTTGTTTCCCTGATAGCTAAAGTCTTTAAAAATTGAAATGCATTGTCAGTTGTCATCTTCTATCTAATCGATTCCCATCCATCTCATATATTTTCTTTGACATCCTCTGTGCCTTTTTTTTTTTTCACTGTAACTCCCTGGGCACCACTGATATTTCTACCTTCTTTGTGGTGAAATAATTATGAAAAAAATTTGGATGATATTGAAATGAACTTCTGTGTTAGGAGGGTTCATTTCCCTGTCTGACAACAAACACTGGATAACAGGAAAACAATATAAGCCAGATTTTTTTATCTTTTAGCCAACTCACCCCAAGCAAGGCAATAGAGCCATTCATACACAATGATTTACTCTGTGTGAAAGAATAAGAAAAAAAAAAGAAGAACCAAGAAGACTGTAGATAACGATTGACATTGCATTGAAAGCTTTGAACATCGAAGTCAGATGGAAAGCATAGAGCCAGAAGAGAGTTCCATAGGTGTCAAGTGCTAGAAAAGAAACTATTAGCATAGAACTCATGGTTGTATCTAGTTATTTCAACAGTAAATTGATGAGAGTTTGCTGCTAATCTAGTCAGTTAAATGACATACATGATACATGCTTGGGCGATCATGTCTCAAAAGAGACATGGCTGACTGGGCAGAAGATTTCCCGCAGTAGATTACCATTACTTTTTGCTGTAGACAGGTTGCTAATCAAGGATATAAAACCCAATCTGTTTTGCTAACTAACCCATAGCTGGAGGAAGAAGTGACGGAATGTAAGTGATTGTGTGAAAGTGAATGCATTGAATTCAAAGGGAAATCAGACTTGGCTCTCCAATTTCTCATTCCGAACCTATATCCTTTTCAAGGATCTCTAAATATTTAGGCGGATCATTGGACCATATGAGGCAGCAATATTCACAGCATAAATAAATGATAGAGCCTATGAATGTGTGAGATAGATTATAGCAAGAACGTTGTTTTATTATGACAGAAGCAGAAATGCCAGGCCAGGATCAATAATATTGACGATTCTTTCTTAGATTTTATCAAGAATCTCTAAATACATAGCAGGCGCGTTGGACCATATGAGGCAGAAATATTTAGAGCATGGATGAATGATAGAGCTATAAAGGCGTAGGATAGATTATAGCAAGAAAAATTATTTTAGTATGATTGAAGCTGAGATCATTTGCCAGGACAGAACCAATAACATTTAAGATTCTTTTTTTGGATTTTATGAAAAATCTCTAATTATATAGCAGGAGCATTGAACCATATGAGGCAGAAATATTTACAGCATGAATGAATAAGAGAACCATAAATATGCAAGATAGATAACAGCAAAAAGAATTATTTTAACATGACTGAAGCAGAGGTGCTATGCCAGGTAAAGACCAATAATATTGAAGATTCTTTTTGGAATTTAAGTAAGGATCTCTAAATATATAGCAAGATCATTGAACAATATGAGCCAGCAATATTCACTCATAAATAAATGATAGAGCTATGAATGTGTGAAATAGATTATAGCAAGAACATTGTTTTATTATGACTGAAGCAGAGATGCCAGGTCAGGACCAATAATATTGAAGATTCTTTTTCAGATTTTATCAAGAATTTCTAAATATATAATAGGATCATTGGACCATATGAAGTAGCAATATTCACAGCATATATGAATGATAGAGCTATAAATATGAGATAGATTATAGCTAGAATATTGTTTTAGTATGACTGAAGCTGAGATGCCAGGTCAGGACCAATAATATTGAAGATTCTTTTTCAGATTTTATCAAGAATTTCTAAATATATAATAGGATCATTGGACCATATGAAATAGCAATATTCACAGCATATATGAATGATAGAGCTATAAATATATGAGATAGATTATAGAAGAACATTGTTTTATTATGACTGAAGCTGAGATGCCAGGTCAGGACCAATAATATTGAAGATTTTTTTGGATTTTATTAAGAATCTTTGAATAGATTGCAGAAGTATTGGACATATTTGGCAGCCATATTCACAGTATGAATAAATGATAAATTTGTAAGATAGATTATAGCAAGAAAAATTATTTTAGTATGACTGAAGCTGAGATGCCAGACCAGGACTAGTAATATTGTAGATTCTTTTTTGTATTTTATCAAGAATCTCTAAATATATAACAGGAGCATTGGACCATATTAGGCAGCATTATCCAAATCATGGAAAATTGGTAGACTAATAGATATGTAAGATAGATTCTGGAAAGAAACTTTGTCTAACATGATGCAACAAAACCACTTTCTTAGCAGCATATTGTCAACAGATTCAATGTGTGGGTTTTTCAAATCATTTATATGAGATAAACAATAGACCACTTCTGTTTAATTGTGAGGATAGATGGAAGAAAAGATGTTTTAAGTCATCTGTTTGTTTTGGAGTTAGTGAGGGGATGTGCGTTGTGGTTCTGTGGATATCGGCCCAGAATGAAAAATTGAAGAGCCGAGTTCAAATTCCAGTTGAATTCGTTGCATTCACTTACGCGCAAATACCCTTGGGAGAGACATTAATCCGCCTCTTCTATAGGTTAAATCGCAAGACCGATTGGATTCTATAGCCTTGGTTAGCAACCAGTCTACCACAAAAAATAGTGGCAACTCACCGAGAAAATACTCTACCCAGTCAGTTATGTCTCTTTCGAGACATGACTGACCTAAGCATGTAACACATATAGTACTTAACTAAGCATGTGCTTTGTATAGTACTTAATTGACTGACTGGGGAAAATAAAAAAAAGAATGAATAAGAGAAAGAAAGGGACGATAGAGGAGGTGATAACACTCTCATGTTTTTAATGTCTGCTTCAAAGATATTGAAAACACCATTAGTTTTTATCTTTTTGTTTATACTCCTTTTTTCCTTTAAATAATTACCTTAATTCATGTTTATGATATTGTAATATTTTGTTATTAAACTTAAATATTTAAACATGGCAGCAGGAAAATTTCCATGGGTATGTGGGGAAATTAAAAAAATATCAATAAATAAAATAACAATAATGTATAATAAAGAAAAAAGAAAAAGAAACGCATTTACCCATGATGCTAATCGTAAAAAAAACCGGAAATATGATCACTCCACTTGATTCTGTTAAACTCCTTATGACGGCGTTCTATAAAAAGGCAAACACTTCCCTCCACACGTTTCACCCCCTGCTCCAAGATATAACACATGTTAGTTACGTTTCTGCTGGAAAACGTTAATTTCCCTGGTTGAATAAAATCACCTTCAACTTTCTAACACACGTGTCTTTCTAAACCGTCATCCCTCCCTATTTTTTGGGCGGGGGGGGGTTTCTAGTCAGTCAAGGCTGAATTCAGCATGACCATCATAACGATGCTTATCCTTACATACCATAACTTCTGGACTAAGAAAAAGAAAAGGGGCGTACTATAACATAACTATGTTTAAACCTTACAACGATAAAATAAGCACAAACCTTTCTTTGATTGTTTCAACTCTGCACAAGGCTGCCTTGAGCTCAACCATTACTATAATGCTTGTATTTACTTATCTTAACCCCCCCACTCTCTCTCTCTCTCTCTCTCTCTCTCTCTCTAGCATCTCCACATTGTTCATTCAGTAATGAATTAGAACACTCTCAGTTACTGGCGTGTGTTTACATGGTATAACACACGCTAAAAGGCCCATAGCTCAGAGGTAGAATCGCCGACTGATGTCAATTCGGTCGGGTTTCAATCCTGGCTAAAAGCAATCAGATGTCTAACCGTACTGATGAGCTGTGATACAGTGAAACAGAATCTGTCTGCGGATGACTATATATATATATATATATATATATATATAACTGATATACCCAAGAGACAATAAGAACTTTGTTTCACTACAGTTTATAATTTTTAAAAAAGAAACAGAATAAACATTCCTGGTATAAACGCAAGTCTTGTGTCCCTCTTAATTAATTGCATGTGAACACACAGCCGCATACAATATATACAATATATATACACTAAAACATATATACAATATATATACACTAAAACATATATACGATATATATACACTAAAACATATATACGATATATATCCACTAAAACATATATACAATATATATCCACTAAAACATATATACAATATATATACACTAAAACATATATACAATATATATACACTAACACATATATACAATATATATACACTAAAACATATATACAATATATATCCACTAAAACATATATACAATATATATACACTAACACATATATACAATATATATACACTAAAACATATATACAATATATATACACTAAAACATATATACAATATATATACAATATATATACAATATATATATAGATATATACAATATATATACACTAACACACAAAGTTTTAAATTACATACATTCATTGTAGTTGTGTAACTTCCACAGGGCGTATTAGCTTACGAATTAAGATTCAACAGAAAATTCCATAGGTACACGTTGCGGGGCCGAAGTAAGGAATTGGTATCTACTCCCGAAAACTTTTGTATGTGTAAAAGCAGCAAAAGCAATGAGGAGAAGGAAACGAAGGTGTAGGATTTATCAGCATCAATTTTAATTGTGAATAAAAATGACAAGCAAAACGTTGGAAATCAGAAAAGGCTACAACATCGGCAGCGATTAGCAAGATCGGCTCAGGCTGGAACTCCCTACTGTTTGCTAACTTCCCCGATAGCTACAATCTCTAAAAGTTTAAATGCAACGTCAATTGCCATCTTCTATCTCTTTGATTCCGACCCATCTGTTATCCTTTTTTTCGACATCCCTTGTACCTTGATGTTTCTCTCACTGTAACCCCCTGTGCTCCAGTGGCGCACCAGTGGCGCTCCTGCCTTGCTTGGGGTTACATGATTGTAAAAAAAGAAGACGATTTTATAAAGTAAATAGAGAACCAATAAACTTTTAAAAGTGGTTCATGATATAAAATGATGAGATAACAATATTTATTAATTACGCACATTTTAATTGGTATTTATAATACAAGTAATTGTAATGATTATTATGGCCCACATTATACAATAATATTACTTAGATTAAACACAACAACAAATTAATGGAAAGGCTTTCAAAATTTGTGAAGAAAAATACAGTTTTTGTTACACAGAACAAAAAAAAAACCTTTAACAAATTAAAATTATTAATATATAATTTAAATGAATTTAATAGTTTATATATATATATATAATTTTCAAAGATGAAGATAAAAAAAACAGCAACAAAAACAAACAACAATCGTCTGCTAAGGGAGATTCATATTTACTGAATTTTTTTAATCATATCACCCCAAGCAAGGTGAAAACGCCACTGAGGCGCATGGGGCTATGTAAGAGTGAAAAGATTGGAAAAGAGAAAAACTGGAAACCACATCCTAAGCAGGAAACAAGGGATGAGCCTCTTCACCTGTTCAATAGACGTGGGCGGAGTGTGAACCGGGCGATAGTTTGGTCTATCTACTCCAATTAAAAAAAAAATAAAATAAAATAAAAAAAGAGTGAAAATATTGGAAAGGAGAAAAAGAGAAAACCAGAAACCACATCCTAAACAGGAAACAAGGGATGAGCCTCTTCACCTGTTTAATAGACGTGGGTGGAGTGTGAACCGGGCGATAGTTTAGTCTATCTACTCCAATTGAAAAAAATAAAAATAAAAAGAGTGAAAAGATTGGAAAATAGAAAAAGAGAAAAACCGGAAACCACATTCTAAACAGGAAACAAAGGATGAGCCTCTTCACCTGTTCAATAGACGTGGGCGGAGTGTGAACCGGGCGATAGTTTGGTCTATCTACTCCAATTAAAAAAAAAATAAAATAAAATAAAAAAAGAGTGAAAATATTGGAAAGGAGAAAAAGAGAAAACCAGAAACCACATCCTAAACAGGAAACAAGGGATGAGCCTCTTCACCTGTTTAATAGACGTGGGTGGAGTGTGAACCGGGCGATAGTTTGGTCTATCTACTCCAATTAAAAAAAAAAAGTTACGGGTGTTGAGTTAACTAAGTTTTAACTTAGTTAAAGTCCAATAAAAAAAAATGTCTTAGAAAAAAAACAAAAAAAAAAAACAACAAAACACTCTTAAAATTAAGCATAAATAAATAACAAAGTATTGATGCCTTCTTTTTGTGCACTTAATTTCATTTTTAGGTAATTTTTTCAAAAGCACATTTGTTTCAAAATATGTAATGGTGGCAAAACAGCGTGCATCTATCTATTCAGTAACCATCAAATCATGTGACACAACTTTCCAGTCTTACAACTCACATTTTACAATGACACACTCACATTGCCAAATATTTGTTTATAATAAAGTTCTAATGTAGTGTGGTGAATTGTATGTTGTGTTACTGTATATATTTAAATTTATTTAATATAGTTGATATATTATGAATGCTTATTATGTATCGCTTTATTATTAAGTATCGTATTATAGTTAGAATATAATATGAACCACCCCATTGCACTAGAGAGGTAAATCAGTTGTCGGCACCAAGGCCAGTGTAACCGATGGTTGTGGGGTCTAGCAATATTTTTTTTTTTTTTTGGTCCGAGCATTTGTGCTTGTGTTCTCCACAATAAACGTGATCTTGAGTTACATTAGGTCTCAGTCGAAAGACAAGGTAATACACTATAATAAAATCCGTGTCTGTCTGTCCGTTACATGATTCAACCAGTAATACATTATTTATTACTAATATTATTAATAATAAATATTATTATTTATTACTATCATATAATAATTCTGCTTGCTCATTCCTTAGTTAGTTAGTTACTTAGTTCATCTGTCCATTACGCTACTTACTCTCTATACGAGCTTTTCCTTCCCCTCTATCTTTCTTAAACGCTACTTTCTCCAGCCGTTCTCTCACCTTTACCAAACGGAAGGGTAGTAAAGAGTGAGAGAGTAGGAGGAGAAAGTCTATAGCATTACCGTAGCAGCAGCTTAAGCTGTGTGTATATGTGTGTGTACTGTACAATATAGTAAACATAGGTAGGTTTGTTGTTGTATCCCGCGACCTAATAACGAAATTTCTGGCCTGTTTTACACCCTTGGCCATTACTCAGTTAGTCTTTTCTGCTTACAATGGACACAGAAGCCTTTAAAGTAACTTTAATTATTTAAAAAAAAAATTTAATTCTTTCTATCATTTTCCAAATTTTGTCAGAAAGTTTTGTTTTGATTTGAGTTAGCTGCTAAAGAAACGTTACGACTGTTTTACAATGGAAACGTAATGATTGCAGCACCCACTTTTTTTCGGTAACACATTAATTTAAAAATTCTCTCAAAAATCAAATAATTATCAGATTTTAATGAAATTGTCAGTACTCATTCACAAATAAATGAAATTATTTTTGAAATTATTATTTTTTAAAAATCTTGATAAAAATATATATATATTTTTTACCTCTGTTACCCTCCTCCATGTAAATCCATGAAATCTTCATAAATTTTATTTTGATAGCTAACTTTTGTTTTATTTGTTCAACGCAGGACTCATTGGGGAATATAAATCATCTATTTTTTTTAATTTTAAGTTTGCAATCATTATCAAAAAATCTTCTCCAAAGAGTAAAATAAAAATGCAATAAAACTCTGATATAATTTAATTTGACAAGCTTTTTGTTGGAGATCACCCTTTTTTTTGGATACAAGAATAGACTTGTCTAATGTGTACATATAATCCTACCTATACAGAGAGCAGCAGTTGTAAAGAGTTGAGTTGAGTTGAGTAGTTGTACAGCCGCTAGTTGGTCAGTAAGAATATGCACTCATTACCCGGACATACTTCTTCACTACAAGATTGTATATATTGATTCCTACTAACAGTATTCCTGAATTGACTAACCCGTGTTCCAGTTTGTATATTTTTGTTCAATATAACTTATATTTTTTATCTCCATATCAGCTTTTGTTATTTATTATTTTGTGTGATTTCTCAACAAGAATCCACAACACTGCCGGCTACTCAAATGTCTAAAAGCATCACCATGGAAAACAGAGCGAAGCCATTAATTTTTCGGTGACTCAGCGTTTCCAAAAGTCAAAACACAGAAAAACAAAAACAAAATGAAACATAAACACACACAAGCACCCGTACCTAAAAACAATGACCTGAAACTAATCTATGTACACATGGTGTTCAAATAAAACCTATATGTACATTCAAAAGTGGAAAGAGAATTTTTCATAGACAAACGAAAGACATTATTAACTGGGCAACATTGCTGACCGTGGCTAACAAAAACATGGCCGATTTTTTCCACCAAATCATCTTGGCTCTGGGATAGAGCAACGTGCTTCCCCTACCATCTGCGCCTGGCCAACCCTTGTCGCTGACCATAGCAGCAACTGCCACCAGCAGCAGCAGCCCTAGCGAAACCAGCCGCTCTCAGTCTAGTTTGCCAACTCCAGCAGCAGCAGTTGCTACCAGCAAAAGTCCTTTTTAGAGCTTTCTAACTACATATACTGCAGTCCTTTTTAGGACTTTCTGATTACATATGCTACAGTCCTTTTTAGGACTTTCCGATTACATATGCACCAGTCCTTTTAGGGGCTCTTCGGCTACATATGTAACAGCCCTTTTCAGGGCTCCTTGGCTACCTATGCAACAGTCTTTCTAAGGACTAACCGACTCCAGCAGCAGGAGCACCAGGCACCAGCAGGCGCACCAGGCACCAGGCAGAAGCAGTAGGTGCACCAGGCACCAGCAGAAGCTGCAGTCCCGGCTACATATGCAACAGTCCTTTTAAGGGCCAGCTGATTACATGTGCAACAGTTCTTTATAGGATTAGCTGGTTATGTATGCAACAGATTTTCTAAGAACTAACCATTTACATATGCGACAGTCCTTCTAAGGACTAACCGTCTCCAGCAGCAGCCACCAGCAAGAGCAGCAGCCACCAGCAACAGTCCTTCCTGGAACTACCAAGCAGAAGAATCCTGTGGACGAACCAGCTACCTCTGCACTGCCTTGACAGCCGCTGGTCTACTGCTCTGAAACCAGACGATCCTTACAATTGGCACTGCCCAACTTAACAATCAGATTTTGTAAATAAAATTTGGCTTGAATTTATAAATCCTCGTCTTCGTTGTCCATGATTCGAGCGTATTACTTTAACTCTTTGTGGGGTTAATGGCACCTGCTTTGTCGACCCCGCTTACAAGGACATTATACTCTGAAGAAAAAAAAAACTTTGATTAATAATAAAATGATTTTATTAAACTTTTCAATTTTAGATAGGCAATATCTTAACTAAAATGTCTACTCGCAATCAATTCTTTGAAGATTTTAAAAATATTTTTAAAATGTTATATATTATTAAATTATTTAATAATAATAAAAATTAAAAAATTCTTTTAAAATTTTATTATTTTATTAATTCATTTTATTTATTAAGACGTTACCATCATTTGTAGTATGACAAAGTAAAATTTTTCCAGGAAATCATAATTATCCTTCTGTGGAAATTCCACGGGTTCTACTAGTTATTTATTAATAAGATATTCAGTATTTCTTTCAGTACTAATTCAATTTAATTTAAACTAAAACTTAAACATAAAATTGAAAAGTAAAATTTTAGAACTTGAATTAATAGGTAGAATATTTTTAGGGCAGAGGGTATATGTTTTGTGCTTATGAATCAAGGGGAATTACTGGTGTTTTTTTTATATATATATATATAAAAAAGGAAAATAAAAAAATGGTTTGTGAAGAGGCTGAAAGCACTTGGAAAGTCGAAAATTATGAAACACTTTTATACTCCTTATCTCTAGCAAAGAGGAAACATGTAAGAATATATATATATATATATATATATATATATATATATATATATATATTTTAATTCAGATACTTCAATCCAAGGGAAAAAAGCAGGAAGGTAAATTCCAAAAAACCCGATCCTAATTAATATTAAAAATTTTATTTTAATATTAAAAAATGATACAGGAAGAGAGCTCCATGTAATAAAATATTACAGAGCAAATATATATTAAAAAAGGATTAATTCAAAGATGTTGAATGGCCATTTCGATATGAAGATCCCCACGGGGGACAACACATCACCTTGTTGTCCCCCGTGGGGATCTTCATATCGAAATGGCCACTCAACATCTTTGAATTAATCCTTTTTTAATATATATATATATATATATATAAATGATGTGTTGAGTTTTTTTACAAAGTATAATACACACACACACATTTATTCATTTATTCCCTCCCTCCTATCGTGTTCAGGGGTATAATCTGTGAGAAAGCAGCTAATAATCCACCCAAATATACACTCGTACTATAAGAGCCGTGTCTGTCCATCACATGATTCAACCAGTAATAAAAAAAATATGCAGTATTTCCTTTACTAATAAGATATACAGTATTTCTTTCAGTAATGATTGAATTTAAACTGAAACTTTAATATAAAATTGAAAAGTAAAATCTTAGAAGGTGAATTAATAATATGTAGAATATTTTAGGGGAGTGAGTATATGTTTTGTGCCTGTGGGTCAAGGGGAGGGATTTCTTGCCTGTATGATATGCAAGTGTTTGCTTATGTACACAGATAGATATAAGAATGTGTATAGAAATTGAATACTTAAAAACGGACCTAGCTAAAGACTCCCTTGTGTAATTTTAATGAAATTTGTTATTCTACTCATCAGTGGTTAAGGTACAATATGCATCATAGTGTTTTTATTGTCTTCTACAAATATTTTCCCATGTTCTGTTCCGACGAGCTGAGCTTCCTGGTGCCCACTCTGCATGAATTTACTCAAGCTACTAGACCGGCAACAAGGTCCCACTCTTTTACAGTCAAAACAACCAAATGCAGCCGACACTTCTACTCTATCAACTTCTTTTCTCATACTTCTTACCTGTGGAACTCCCTTCTGTGAACTTGCTTCCCTGGCAGCAACAATCTCCAAGAGTTTAAATACAACGTCAATTCCCATCTCTTATCTCCTTGACTCCTATCCTTTCCTAGACACCCGCTGTATCTGGATCATCTCCCTTTTAATTCTACTCTCACTTCACATCAGTATTCCCTTCCTTCTCTTATCCGTTCTCCGACACCCTCTATAACCTGTCCCTCTTTCTTTTCCTCTCACTTCACATCAGTATTCCCTTCCTTCTCTTATCCGTTCTCCGACACCCTCTATAACCTGTCCCTCTTTCTTTTCACTCTCACTTCACATCAGTATTCCCTTCCTTCTCTCATCCGTTCTCCGACACCCTCTATAACCTGTCCCTCTTTCTTTTCCTCACTTCACATCAGTATTCCTTCCTTCTCTGCTCGTTCTCCGACACCCTCTTATAACCTGTCCCTCTTTCTTTTCACTCTCACTTCATCAGTATTCCCTTCCTTCTCTCATCCGTTCTCCGACACCCTCTATAACCTGTCCCTCTTTCTTTTCACTCTCACTTCATCCGTCCTTCCTTCCTTCTCTGTCGAACCTGTTTCCCTCTCCTTCATCCTCTTTCTTTTCACTCTCACTTCACATCAGTATTCCCTTCCTTCTCTCATCCGTTCTCCGACACCCTCTATAACCTGTCCCTCTTTCTTTTCACTCTCACTTCACATCAGTATTCCTTCCTTCTCTTCCTCAATTCTCCGACACCCTCTATAACCTGTCCCTCTTTCTTTTCACTCTCACTTCACATCAGTATTCCCTTCCTTCTCTTATCCGTTCTCCATTCCCTCTATAACCTGTCCCTCTTTCTTTTCCTCACTTCACATCAGTATTCCCTTCCTTCTCTTATCCGTTCTCCGACACCCTCTATAACCTGTCCCTCTTTCTTTTCACTCTCACTTCACATCAGTATTCCCTTCCTTCTCTCATCCGTTCTCCGACACCCTCTATAACCTGTCCCTCTTTCTTTTCACTCTCACTTCACATCAGTATTCCCTTCCTTCTCTCATCCGTTCTCCGACACCCTCTATAACCTGTCCCTCTTTCTTTTCACTCTCACTTCACATCAGTATTCCCTTCCTTCTCTCATCCGTTCTCCGACACCCTCTATAACCTGTCCCTCTTTCTTTTCCTCTCACTTCACATCAGTATTCCCTTCCTTCTCTTATCCGTTCTCCGACACCCTCTATAACCTGTCCCTCTTTCTTTTCCTCTCACTTCACATCAGTATTCCCTTCCTTCTCTTATCCGTTCCTCCCGACACCCTCTCCTAACCATCTCTTTCTTTCCTCTCCCTTCCCGTAGTATTCCCTTCCCTTCTCTTATCCGTTCTCCGACACCCTCTATAACCTGTCCCTCTTTCTTTCACTCTCACTTCACATCAGTATTCCTTCCTTCTCTTATCGTTCTCCGACACCCTCTATAACCTGTCCCTCTTTCTTTTCACTCTCACTTCACATCAGTATTCCCTTCCTTCTCTTATCCGTTCTCCGACACCCTCTCCAACCATCCCTCTTTCTTTTCACTCTCACTTCACATCAGTATTCCCTTCCTTCTCTTATCCGTTCTCGACACCCTCTATAACCTGTCCCTCTTTCTTTTCCTCTCACTTCACATCAGTATTCCCTTCCTTCTCTTATCCGTTCTCCGACACCCTCTATAACCTGTCCTCTTTCTTTTCCTCTCCTCACTTCACATCAGTAATCCCTTCCTTCTCTCATCCGTTCTCCGACACCCTCCACTAGCCTGTCCCTCTTTCTTTTCCTCTCACTTCACATCAGTATTCCCTTCCTTCTCTCATCCGTTCTCCGACACCCTCTATAACCTGTCCCTCTTTCTTTTCACTCTCACTTCACATCAGTATTCCCTTCCTTCTCTCATCCGTTCTCCGACACCCTCTATAACCTGTCCCTCTTTCTTCCTCTCACTTCACATCAGTATTCCTTCCTTCTCTTATCCGTTCTCGACACCCTCTCTCCTTCTCCCTCTTTCTTTTCACTCTCACTTCACATCAGTATTCCTTCCTTCTCTTATCCGTTCTCCGACACCCTCTATAACCTGTCCCTCTTTCTTTTCACTCTCACTTCATCCAGTATTCCCTTCCTTCTCTTATCCGTTCTCCGACACCCTCTATAACCTGTCCCTCTTTCTTTTCACTTTCACTTATATAACCCTCTGCGCACAAGTGGCAGTACTGCCTTGCTTGGGGTGGAATGATTATATATAAAAACAATGTAAAATTTTGTTATGGAACGTTTAAACTGTCTGTCCCCATTTTGTCCTGTTTTTAAATCAATTTTGTGCTTTTTTATCTTTACTAGTTTTAACCCATAAAACTTGTAATAATTCTCCAAAAGAAATTTGGTCTGTTGGAGATTCTCATATGTTTCTGGAGAAGCCATATTTAGAATTCCAGATTTGAGTAGGCCTGGGTTGAGGGTCAGACTTAGTTTCCAGTCTCTTCTTTTGCTGAAAAAAAAAAACAACTGTTCAGTTTGACTCATGGAAACTGACTGAAGGACTAACTACTGTTATCATTCTATAAAGTGGCACTACAAAGCGGTAGTCACGTGACTCATGTAACTTAATTTCGACTAAATGGAGATTATTACATTTTGCATTCCTACAAAATAATATATTAAAAAAAGATTTTCCGGTAACAAACAACATTAAAAGCAAAAACTGATCACGACTAGAATCATTGGATGATGATCAAAGAGTATGCCTGTCCAAAATTCAATCTTACAAAGAAGATATTCTAAAAAAATTACAATCTCAGATTTCTCAGTAACTGTTAAATAGAAAAATAAATTAAATATAATGTTTTTAAAGAATTTTAGTTATTATTTTTTACTAGCAGTATAGCCCAACATTGCTCGGGTGTAATGAAAGCTTGAAAACTAATCCACGGTCCTGGAGCTCAGACTCTTTGGACGTTGGCATGAAAGTCTAAAAAGCAATAGTTGTTTCCAGTTAAAGTGAAACCGTAGACTAAAAGATAAATTAA
Source organism: Ascarosepion bandense (assembly GCA_037127315.1). Lineage (NCBI taxonomy): Eukaryota > Metazoa > Mollusca > Cephalopoda > Sepiida > Sepiidae > Ascarosepion > Ascarosepion bandense. The sequence goes on along the minus strand of JBBBDQ010028783.1, from coordinate 173,077 downwards.
TGGATGTAAGTCAAATTTTGATTTCTTGGTATCGATATCAAATAAGTTTTTTTCGTCGTAAACTAAATTTTGAATGCTAAATAAGTCCTCTGAGTAAATGGTATCATGGCTGAGACTAAGAACTACAATTATACCAACTTAGAGCCAAACCTGAAGCAAAAACTAAAATAAAAGGGCTGAAAAAATACAGACATACAGGCAGATAAACAGACACACACACACAAACATCTTGCCTTTTATATATATATATATATATACATTATTGATTTTCTGCACTATTGTAAGAACTGTAACCTTGAAACTTCTGAATATTGTTTCTTATGTCTTTGTCTATGAGTGTATCAAATTTGATTAAAATCGGACCACTCCTTCTATAACCCAATTTTTTTGATTATTGATTTTCGATATTTATTGGAGATACCTCGACACAAAACCTAGCTAAAAACCCTCGCAGATGCTTATAGTACAACTGTAAATTTTCAAAAAAATTGGTTCAGCCGTTTCGGAGTCTATAGGTAACGGATACACACACACACACACACACACAGACAAAGTTTCATTTATAAATAAGTTTAGATACTGAAACAAATGTCAAACACTTCTATCTTGCTTTCTTTCACTGAAAGCAAGTATTAGCTCCGATATGTCTTTTGTTTTCTCATGTGATCAAAATGAAATATACCATGATACCACATATTCACGTGGGGGTGTCTAAAAGAAGGTGAAATCCTTGGTAGGAATGACTACAAAAACATCCTCCCTCCCCAAATTTATAGAAAGATGCATGGTTAGATTTCTTCTTAGCCAATAACATAGGCCACTTCACAGTCTCCTCACTTAGTTCTCTTCTTTAGTGTCTTGAAGTTAGATTGCTATGATCACTTGTCTATATCCCTTTTGCGTGTTTATACATACATATATATATAAACACTGAATGAACCAGACGGACCTCCCTAGGTTTCATCTAAACGGATCGTCAGGGAAATATTACATCTCCATGGTTACATAATTCTCATTTTTGATTGAACAATATTGACACATCTAAAGCATTTTCTTCAAAACCCTAATTTTCTAAATAACCATAAATTCAACTTATATTTTAAAAATAAATCATTTTTACCATTTATTTTAACATATCACCTGAAGAAGAACAGTATTGTTTCAGAACAATACTGTTTTTCTTTAGGTGATAGTTTAAAATAAATTGTGAAAATGATTTATTTAGAAAATACTAGCAGTATAGCCCGGCGTTGCTCGGGTGTAATGAAAGCTTTTATATATATATTATAGATTTTCTGTGTTATTGTAAGAACTGCAACCTTGAAACTTCTGAATATCATTTCTTATGTCTTTGTCTATGAGTACATCAAATTTGATTAAAATCAGACCACTCCTTCTATAACCCAATTTTTTCGATTATCGATATTTATCGGGGGTACCTCGACACAAAACCTAGCTAAGAACACTTGCAGATGCTTATAGTACAACTGTGTAAATTTTCAAGAAAATCGGTTCAGCCGTTTCAGAGTCTATAGGTAACAGATAAACACACACACAGACAGACAGACACACACACACACACACACACACACACAGACAAAGTTCCATTTATAAATAAGTTTAAATTACAATAACTCATCTCAGAAATATAGACAAATTTTTTACACATTAAATTTATCGGTTATATTTTATTATCCATTTGGTTTTATTCTAAATTCTTCTCTTAAAAACAAATGTTATAAACCAACACTTTTTTTTTTTCAATTGGAGTAGATAGACTAAACTATCACCCGGTTCACACTCCACCCACGTCTATTGTACAGGTGTAGAGGCTCATCCCTTGTTCCCGGTTTAGGATATGGTTTCCGGCTTTCTCTTTTCCAATCTTTTCACTCTTACGTAGCCCCCTACACATCAGTGGCGTTACCGCCTTGCTCGGGGTGATATGATTAAAAAAAAAACAAAACAAAAAAAAACACCATAACTGTCATAATTTTCTGTCATAACATTTTATTTTTACCTTCAATTTTTTATTAATCATTTGTGGAAAAAGTAACTCAAATGGATTAACAAATCATTTGTGGAAAAAGTAACTCAAATGGATTAACAAATCCAGAGACGTAATAAACTTCTGCAGAAAATTAGAATGTTGTCTGTCTGAAACTTTGCGAAAAATAATTGATATTTTAATTAATAAATGATTGAAATGTGCCTTTTTTATAAATAATTTTATGGTAATTGTTTCCTCTATAGGACCTAGACTTTATTAGTTTAAGTGCAGTTCTAGATTGATGGCAAGGTCACGTCATTTTACAGTTGAAATAATTACATGTAACTATAAGTCTTGTGGAATCCTCCTTGCAAAGTTTAATTAAAAAAGCAGAGTAGATAGACTAAACTATCACCTGGTTCACACTCCACCCATGTCTATTGAACAGGTGTAGAGGCTCATCCCTTGTTCCCTGTTTAGGATGTGGTTTCTGGCTTTCTCTTTTTCAATCTTTTCACTCTTATGTAGTCCCCTGCACATCAGTGGAGTTACCGCCTTGCTCGGGGTGATATGATTAAAAAAAAAAAAAAAAAGATATGAAAATTTACATATCACACTCGTCATGAGTCCAGATAAAAAATTTACATTAGTACAAAACTTCTGAATAATGACTCATATTTGTTTAGCACTGATGCTGGATCGAAAAACGTAAAATTGGAAGGTCGCGTAAATCTCTGCTAATAAACCAAAGGCATATGAGAACATTTGATAGAGCCTGTTTAGATCAATTTGCGCCAAAAATTTTAACCTTTGTTCTGATCCACCTGACTTGCGTAAAAGAAGAAAACCTACGAAAAATAATTGATATTTTAATTAATAAATGATTGAAATGTGCCTTTTTTATAAATAATTTTATGGTAATTGTTTCCTCTATAGGACCTAGACTTTATTAGTTTAAGTGCAGTTCTAGATTGATGGCAAGGTCACGTCATTTTACAGTTGAAATAATTACATGTAACTATAAGTCTTGTGGAATCCTCCTTGCAAAGTTTAATTAAAAAAGCAGAGTAGATAGACTAAACTATCGCCCGGTTCACACTCCACCCATGTCTATTGAACAGGTGTAGAGGCTCATCCCTTGTTCCCTGTTTAGGATGTGGTTTCTGGCTTTCTCTTTTTCAATCTTTTCACTCTTATGTAGTCCCCTGCACATCAGTGGAGTTACCGCCTTGCTCGGGGTGATATGATTAAAAAAAAAAAAAAAAAAGATATGAGAATTTACATATCACACTCGTCATGAGTCCAGATAAAAAATTTACATTAGCACAAAACTTCTGAATTATGACTCATATTTGTTTAGCACTGATGCTGGATCGAAAAACGTAAAATTGGAAGGTCGCGTAAATCTCTGCTAATAAACCAAAGGCATATGAGAACATTTGATAGAGTGTGTTTAGGTCAATTTGCGCCAAAAATTTTAACCTTTGTTCTGATCCACCTGACTTGCGTAAAAGAAGAAAACCTACGACCAAATCCTCAGTGAGAATTCGAACTTCAACTGTGCATCGCTGAAATCCATGCAACTGCAATTTGTTGTATTCTGCTAAATTAAATAACTATTAACACACCTACCAAAATTGCAACATACTCACTCACTCATACAAGTAATATATTTACTTACTCACTCACTCACACATTTATATTAATTTTCTAAAAGGAACAATCATTCAACATTTTCTACGTATACCTTTGAGAGAAGTCTAAATGTTTATTAAATTGGCCTTGTGTCAAACTCCCTACAACTTAGGATTATCAGAATCGTCAGAAGGTTGAAGGTTGGAGGAATAAAAGTATTTTGTTTGTTTTTATATGTTTGAATAGAAATTTATTGACAGAATAGAATAACATCAGTTTAAATATTCAAAAATTGTCCAACATTTGGATATTTTTAATTATGAAGGTTCTAAGCTTTCGGCTCACTTATATGCTTAGGAAATTATCTGCTGCCTCTATACACACACACACTCTCTCTCTCTCTCTCTCTATCTCCCTATATATATATATATATATATATATATATATACAACATTTTGTACGAAATCCGCCGTGTGGAATACACTTTCCAAAGTTTATTAAAAACACAAATACGACAATTTACATATCGCACTCATCATGAGTCCTGATAAAAAAATTTGCACAAAACTTATTTCTGAATTATAACTCTAGCACAGACACTGGATTGAAAAACGTAAAATTAGAAGCTCGCTTAAATCTTCGTTGATTGGCTAATAAACTCTCTTACTTCAAATTCACTCAATATTAATCCTCAGTGAGAATTTGAACGTCAACTATGCGTCACTGAAATCCACGCAACTACGGCTTGTTGAATTTTGCTAAGTAACTATTAACACACCTACCAAAATTGCAACATACTCACTCACTCATACAAGTAATATATTTACTCACTCACTCACACATTTATATTAATTTTCTAAAAGGAACAATCATTCAACATTTTCTCCATATACCTTGGAACACACTTTTAAGCAACCTTTTTCCGACAAACTTTTTTGTATACATGTTTTTTTATTGAACATTTTTTTTTTTTTTATAAGCGTTTCACCCCGAGCAAGGCATGTCACTGCCACTACTGTGCAGGGGGCTACGTAGAGTGGAGAAAGGCTGATTAAATATAGGAAATAACAGAGGGTGGGTGATAGGCGGGTGAGGATACCGAGAATGAGGGTTGGGTAGATGAGAGTGTTGTGAGAATAGTTGGGAGTTAGTGTGATAGGAGGTGTCTATTGACCCTACATTTAAACACCTGGAGATTGTAACTGTCAGGAAAGCAGACTTGTGGAAGGGAGTTCCACAGGCGGGAAGTGCGAGAAAAGAAGCTGTTGGAGTAGAATTTACGGTTACATCTTATTTGTTTAACTGTAAAAGGGTGGGACCTAGTAAAAGAGAAAGAATTTATTTTGACATCAATTCATGAACAATTAATTTTAAAGTCACAATTACTTTCTCTAATCGCTCTCAAATGGTTTCAATTTCATATTTTGTGCATGTTATGAATATAAATATTATTTGTTTTGTTGTTACCAAAATCTGGGATTTGCTTCGTTTATTATTTATCCATGTGTTCATTGTTATCCACCTTAACTATAAAATTTAAAACAAGTGGATAATTAGGTTGTGTCCCACTACAATACTATGCTAACAGTTTCTTCTCTCGCTTTAGGAACACCTTCTCTGGCTCCTTTCTTCCCAGTCAACTTTGATCTTCAAAAATTTAAATTCAATGTCAATCGTTATCTTCTGTCTTAATTCTTGTTCTTTTATTGTTCTCTCTCCTGAATTAAGTAGTATTCTCATTTTATTATAAGTTCTATGCTAACAGTTTCTTCTCTCGCTTTAGGAACACTCTTCTGGCTCCTTTTCTTCCCCAGTCAACTTTGATCTTCAAAAATTTAAATTCAATGTCAATCGTTATCTTCTGTCTTAATTCTTGTTCTTTTATTGTTCTCTCTCCTGAATTAAGTAGTATTCTCATTTTATTATAAGTTCTATGCTAACAGTTTCTTCTCTCGGCTTTTAGGAACACTCTTCTGGCTCCTTTCTCTTCCAAGTCAACTCTTTGATCTTCAAAAATTTAAATTCAATGTCAATCGTTATCTTCTGTCTTAATTCTTGTTCTTTTATTGTTCTCTCTCCTGAATTAAGTAGTATTCTCATTTTATTATAAGTTCTATGCTAACAGTTTCTTCTCTCGCTTTAGAACACTCTTCTGGCTCCTTTCTTCCCCAGTCAACTTTGATCTTCAAAAAATTTAAATTCAATGTCAATCTGTTATCTTCTGTCTTAATTCTTGTTCTTTTATTGTTTCTCTCTCCTGAATTAAGTAGTATTCTCATTTTATTATAAGTTCTATGCTAACAGTTTCTTCTCTCGCTTTAGGAACACTTTTCCTTGGCTCCTTTCTTCCCAGTCAACTTTGATCTTCAAAAATTTAAACTAATGTCAATCGTTATCTTCTGTCTTAATTCTTGTTCTTTTATTGTTCTCTCTCCCTGAATTAAGTAGTATTCTCATTTTATTATAAGTTCTATGCTAACAGTTTCTTCTCTCGCTTTAGGAACACCTTCTGGCTCCTTTCTTCCTAGTCAACTTTGATCTTCAAAAATTTAAATTCAATGTCAATCGTTATCTTCTGTCTTAATTCTTGTTCTTTTATTGTCCTCTCCTGAATTAAGTAGTATTCTCATTTATTATAAGTTCTATGCTAACAGTTTCTTCTCTCGCTTTAGGAACACCTTTCTGGCTCCTTTCTTCCAAGTCAACTTTGATCTTCAAAAATTTAAATTCAATGTCAATCGTTATCTTCTGTCTTAATTTTGTTCTTTTATTGTTCTCTCTCCTGAATTAAGTAGTATTCTCATTTTATTATAAGTTCTATGCTAACAGTTTCTTCTCTCGCTTTAGGAACACTCTTCTGGCTCCTTTCTTCCTAGTCAACTTTGATCTTCAAAAATTTAAATTCAATGTCAATGTTATCTTCTGTCTTAATTCTTGTTCTTTTATTGTCCTCTCTCCCCTGAATTAAGTAGTATTCTCATTTTATTATAAGTTCTATGCTAACAGTTTCTTCTCTCGCTTAGAACACTCTTCTGGCTCCTTTCTTCCCAGTCAACTTTGATCTTCAAAAATTTAAATTCAATGTCAATCGTTATCTTCTGTCTTAATTCTTGTTCTTTTATTGTCCTCTCTCCTGAATTAAGTAGTATTCTCATTTTATTATAAGTTCTATGCTAACAGTTTCTTCTCTCGCTTTAGGAACACTCTTCTGGCTCCTTTCTTCCAAGTCAACTTTGATCTTCAAAAATTTAAATTCAATGTCAATCGTTATCTTCTGTCTTAATTTTTGTTCTTTTTTTATTGTTCTCTCTCCTGAATTAAGTAGTATTCTCATTTTATTATAAGTTCTATGCTAACAGTTTCTTCTCTCGCTTTAGGAACACTCTGGCTCCTTTCTTCCTAGTCAACTTTGATCTTCAAAAATTTAAATTCAATGTCAATCGTTATCTTCTGTCTTAATTCTTGTTTCTTTACTGTCCCTTCTCCTGAATTAAGTAGTATTCTCATTTTATTATAAGTTCTATGCTAACAGTTTCTTTTCTTGCTTGTGGAACTCCCTTTCGGTTTCTTGCTTCCCAATCAACTTTGATCTTTAAAAATTTAAATGCCATGCCAATTGTTTGCCTTCTTAAGTCTTGTCCTTTTATACTGCTCCATCATGGTGTTTTTCTCATATTATCTACCGCTTTCATCATAGTGGCTTTTTTGTCTTACTTGAGGTGAAATGATTAAAATCAATCATCTTTATTTAAAGTTCCTCTATAGGACCTAGACTTTATTAGTTTAAGTGCAGTTCTAGATTGATGGCAAGGTCATGTCATTTTACAGTTGAAATAATTACATGTAACGATAAGTCTTGTGGAATCCTCCTTGAAAAGTTTAATTAAAAAAGCAGAGTAGATAGACTAAACTATCACCCGGTTCACACTCCACCCATGTCTATTGAACAGGTGTAGAGGCTCCTTTCTAGTTCCCTGTTTAGGATGTGGTTTCCGGCTTTCTCTTTTTCAATCTTTTCACTCTTACGTAGTCCCCTGCACATCAGTGGCGTTACCGCCTTGCTCGGGGTGATATGATTAAAATCAATCATCTTTATTTAAAGTTTAAGTTAATGTCTTTTGTAGCATTAATTTTGCTGCTTATATTACTAATCAGATTATTATTATTAACAAATACAAAAAGTCTACTGTTGGTGATGTTTAGAGAATGTTAAGTGTATTTTCTGAAATGGGGTAAGTCAAATGAGGTAAGTCACCTTCAAAATGGGCACCATTTAGATGGATATTTATAGATTCAGGCATAAACATGTGCAAACAAGAACTTGTGCCTAGCTTGTTGACTCAAGTTCAAGCGGACCCTCTTTCTACTTTATTAACTTTGATAAAAAACACATCTGGTCAGGAACAGAGGTATGCATTACTGACAGAAAAGGGTTATTGTATGTTTAATATAAATTCATTGCTATTAGAAATGCACTAGAAATCAGGAAAGAAGGGATTGTTAGTGGTCAGGAATGGAGGCATGCATTACTGATAGAATAGAGCTATTGTATGTATAATGTAAATCTATTGCTAATGAGTTTCCTAAGAATGCAGTGAAAATCAGGAAAAAAGGGATTGTGAGTGGTCAGGAATGAAGGCAACCATTACTGATTGAATAGGGCTATTATAGGTATAATGCTAAGGATTTTACTGAAGGAATACATTAAGAGGTGTGATTGTCATCTAAATTTCACAAAAATGAAAAAAAAATGACACCTGATTTTTTGTTGCCAGACACAGGGTCTTCCAGCAGCCACCCTCTTGACTCAGAGCAACAATGTCTCTTCAAGGCACTTGACGTAGGCCTCCATGTTGAATTTGGGAAGATGAGTGGAGTGATTGCAAGTGATCACTCTAAACTCCATGATGTTGATTGGATATATCCAGTGGTGATTATGGAACTCTGAAAATGGAGGGGTCACTTAATGGCTGAGATAGAAATATCTCAGGGCGGGGGGAGAGGGGCAAACTCAAGCAGCGTCTTCATTTTTATACTACATCACTATCGTATACACAACTTAGGAATGAGTTTGAGTATAAGTATGTTACTTTACTAGATTAAATGGAATAACTTTTCATTCATAGTAGTGGAGTTCAAAGTGTTTTGCTCTGCACTGATTTTTATCCTCTACAAAACTATTTGGAAGCACAAAACATAAATGTGACAAAAAAAAAAAAAATGCGAAAATAAAATAATGCAATGAAATCAATCAAAATGCTGTGAGCACCACAGCCATACAAAAATCAGTTAAAAAATTAATTTATGTTTTCAGCAAAGTCCGACCATATGATCAAGAAGCTACTTTGAAATAAAGAAATAATGCAAATAATATCATTTCTCCATGACCCTGAAACAAAACCTCAAATAGGGCAGTTGGTTAACCCAAGTTAATATACATATGCTATATGTATGAGTCTTGGTGATCTTAGTTGGAACCATTAACAGACAATTCAGGCCACTTGCTGTGTGTATCTCTCTCTATGTGGTGGTGGACGAGCCCGTCTGCATACTCCTGATACATAGAAATTCAGCATCTGGGAATTCAGTTCTGATTGTCTTCAGTAAATTGGAGAAAATTACTGACCAGTTCTTTCACTCAGCCATAAATTACTAACAGCCTATGTATCTACATATCAAGTAGGGGACATTATTTTTAACTAACATCTTCCTTCAAATATGAAAATATGACTATGAAGTTTCTTTCCCGTCCTAGCAACATGTCTGTTTCTATCTATCTGGTTGTTTTATTTTGTTTGTTTTTTTTTCAAACTGATCTCTTTATGTTGTGTCCTTAAAAAACTAAATGAAAAAGAAAACCCAGAGGGAAAAGTGCTGAAGATCAAATCTTATCAAAATCAGAGACTGATCAATTTCATAAATTTTTGAAGCTTATAAAAGTGTGTGTGTGTGTGTTAAACAAGAAATCAGCCAAAGGGTGGGGAGGGCTTGTCCTCTTCTGTCCCCCACCATAGAATCATCCAACTCCTTCTGAATCCTATCACCTAAACACTCTGGGCTAGCGTGAATGCCAAGTGAAACTACATGCCGTTTTTTATAGTAGGCGAATTATATCATGGTGCTATTTTTCTCACAGATGGTGCCCAACTGACTCTACTGTACTGTTCAGTTGACAAAACCAAAAACAAACAACGAACATGTGCAAAATTAAAAATGGCAACAATTTAGCCATCTCAGAAATTCTGATACAAATTAAAATAGCATAATGTATCATTTTTTTCATGTTGCCAGGAAACTGCAATGTTATCAGTACTAACCTGACAACTTGGCTTCAGTTACTTTCTCACTGTTATAACATGGCCTCTCTGTAGTTTTTCTATAAATATTTTCATGCAATTGTTCTAAAGAGTGTTCATCGTTGCCACCTTAACTTTATGAAATCAAGCATAGTATTAAATTTTGGTGCAGTGGATTATAGGCTTGGAACAAGAAATCAGAGAGCCTAGTTCAAATTCCAGTTGAATTTGTTGCATTCACTTACGCACAAATACCATTGGCAAAGGTATTAATCTATCTCTTCCCTCCAGCTGTGGGTTAAATAGCAAGAAAGATTGGGTTCTATAGCCTTGGTTAGCAACCAATCTACTGCAGAAAGTCATGGCAACAGAAAATCTGTGGAAAAATCTTCTGCCCAGTCAGCCATGTCTCTTTCGAGATATGATTGCCCAAGTGTGTATCATGTATGGCACTTAACTGACTAGATTGGTAGCTAGGTCCCCAGACAAATTTTTCATCCAATCCTTCTTTACAAATCACATAATGAAAGTCATGTTGAACAGTAAATTTGTGTCAATCCTTTCATATTAATGCCAGTGAACCCCAAGGCTCTCTCCTTGGACCTACTTTGTATGAGCCTTCTTAATGTCATCAGTTCCCAACTCAATATTCATGCTGATGATACAACTATTTACTCCTGTTTAAATAGTAAGTCTAGTAGGTCTGGCAAAGTAAAATTGGTAGCTGCTCTCAGAAACAACTTCTAATCAGTTGTTAACTGGGACAATGTTATGGAGTAAATTACCCTGCCCCCAGTGACACAAATGGACTAGTCTGAGGAAATCAATAAAGAACTCCAGTGAATCTAAAAAGTTAGTCGTCAAAGTATTTCTTACAGATGGATATTTACCTCATTCCTCACATTAAGATCTGGATGTGATACAAGGTCAAGGTTTTATGTGGTGAGCCTGAACATGTGTACATGGACAAATGTCAAAGATTACCTAGTCCCTGCAACTGCCTATCATGCTGACACTAATGGCAACCACCAGTCCACCCCTTGGGTGCAATGGGGTGACACAGCCTCAGGACACTTTTCCCTGGGACTGGGCACCTCTCAGTATAATTTTTCTCAATTGCATGTCTGTCTTTGGACAGAGATACAACTGAGAGACGATGATCCCTGACGTAGCAGGTAAGTATTTCTTACAGATGTCATGGCGAGTGCCTAAACAAGTCTTTATATTATCACCACTAGAAGATGAGTTATGACAACAGGTGGCTTATATTTTTAATGCCTTCAAAATGAAACTGCTACATTCAATCATCAAAGAAAACTTTTTTTGCCTTCTATCAGTGAAGTTGTTTCTAACTTCTACAGAAGCAAGCAACTCATTGCGCCTTCTTAGTTTCATGTTTTCTATTGACATGAAGTAGAGTCATTATAATAAACCAAATGCTAGGTTTTCCACTAAGAAAATTGGTTCACTGTGTCATGCAAGACAGTCTTTCTCAACAATGTTTATCTTGTGACCTATGATCTTCAAAAATTTAAATGCAATGTTTTCCAACATCTGTCTTCCTGAAACCTGTTTTTTTTTATTGTCCTTTCTACTCAGTAAAGTCTTTTCATTCTCATTCACTCATAGTAACCTTGTATCTTAATTGCATTATTGTATTGCTTGAGGTGAAATGATAAAAAAGCAAAACTTTTATATTCTACAAAAAATGTACTTATATAAACATTGAAATATCAACATAATTCAATAGCCTTTTTGGGATTTTAATGATCAAATTAGTTTATTTTCTTGGCAATTAAAAAAAAATAATATGTGAAATTTAATAATTAAAACAATTTTTTATTGAAATCAGTTTAATAATTATCAATAAAAGACAAATTAAATGATAATTAAAAATACTAGAAATAGACCTATATATTCTAACTTTCTCTAAACTTTTAAAATAGTGGAATAAATTAATCAGAATTACAAAGTTAAAAAAATATAAATTCTTAATAAATAATAAATTTGTAACAGTAATTTTTTTTAAAAATGTTGAAAGTTTTTAAAAATGTTTAATATAATTTTTTCGCTATATATGCTCATCATATCTCATGAAATTATTACCATGTTACGATGATTTATATAAAATATGTTTGATTGAAAAAAATTAATTATTTAATAGAAAAAAAAATTAGACAATCGTTACCATAGTAGCAAAATCTCGTTTATTTTTATTTTTGAACGAGATTTTGTCGGCCATTTTTAATAAATTATTTTTTTGTTTATTTACTTAGTTTTTATTTTATTTTATTTTATTTACTTATTTATTTATTTTTAGTTCGTTAACCTCCGCATGGGCGGACGACGGAAGTGGAAATGCATTATGGGTTAATATACGCCACTGTCGAATGCCCTAACAACAGCCAATCAGATTGCAGCAACGGACCAATCAAACGGCGTTGTTGAGCGTCCGGTCTTGTGCGCTGTTGCCAGGCGCTTCAAAAGTCAAAGCGCTTCCGATGAGGCTGTGCTTCACACCCTCCTTGTTTCGCGAATAAAAAACACAGTGACACGCTTGAGACTTTATTGACAAAAGAGAAAGCCAAACCAAAGAGAGAAAAAAAAAGTTTATATAATATATATATATATATATATATATACATTTTTTTAAAACTTATCGAATCTACTTTAAATACGTTTTTTTCTTAAAGACCCGATTTTTTTTTAAAAAAAAAAACCGAATTTCTTTGCATAAGAACAAAAGAAACGAGTGTCAAATTTTTTCCGAAATTTGAAAAAAGCGCAAAAAAACCCTTTGTTTTTTAAATATTCATTTAAAAAACTGAATTCTTCATTTTGTTGTCCACTGTCGATTCCAAGAAGGTAAGAAAAATATAACTTCATTTTATTTTTAATTATTTTAAAAATTAATCTCTTTTTTGTTTTTCATTTAAATTTCCTTTTTTATTTTATTTTTTTTAAACATCCAAAAAATGTTTTCATTTCCCAACAGATAAAAAAATATCTATAATTCTTTAAAAATTGTATCCAAGAATGACTTTTTTTAAAAACGAAAGTATACAATTTTAATTTTATGAATTAATTTGTTTTGATTTCTTTGAAAAATTAAGTTTGACATTTTTTGCTATTTTATTTTCTTAATTCCTATGTTTAATTATTTATTACATTTATTTTCTTCGGAGAGAAAAATAGGTATTTTACCAAGAAAAAATACATTTTTCAATCAATTTTTGAAAATTTTCCTTCTTTTCTTTTTTTTTTAAGTGTATTTTTGTTAAATATTCACGAAAAACATTTTTATTTTATATTTAACAAAAATAAACTTATATTCAAAGAATATAAAGAATTATTTTAATTTTTTATTTTACGCCTATAGGTTTTGTTTTTTTTTTTTGACAATCTCAGTCTAAAAAAAATTATTTTTGGCTCATTAGGTAAAAATGTCATTTTTTTTATTTATCTAATATTAAAATTTAATATAAAAAACATTTTTGGTTTCAAGTCGAAAAACAAATACTTTCCTAACATTTTTGGCCAGCCTGCCGGGTGGCTGATGCATGCTTTTTCTTTTTTTTTTTTTTTTTTTTTTTTCATTTGATCGAGTACAGAGGTTCAAGCTCAGGTAAAGGCTAGCGTTTAATTTTAACTTGGTGTTTTTTAAAGACCAGAAAACACTAGCCATCACTTTGTATTCCTACATAACCCCTACTCATTTCTCCTTGTTAATTTATGTATATTTATTGATGATGATGATAATAATAATACTTAGAATAAATGAGTAGTGGGGAGAAAACACTATTGCGGTCAGTCTGAGACACAAGAACCTGTCAAAAGGTAAATGTTGAAGTCTGGAACCTTGTAAAACCCTTTATTTATCTTGTCAAAACGGTCTCTTTTGAAAAACTGCATAAATGATCTGTCAATTTTGACAAAAGGACGGTCAGATGGATATGAAAAAAAAAAATGCTAATGAGTTGAATTGCCTTGACTAGTCCCGGGTCACCTTTCGGCGATTAAGAAATTACCAAAAAAAAAAAAGTTTTTTTTGCTTTCTTTTCCTTATTTGTTTTATATAGGAATCGAATTTTCCATTTTTGTTAAAAAAATTTGGACACCCCCTTATTTTTAATGCCCATCAAAATCTGCTGTTAATTACCCCCTGCTTTCTTAAATAATTTGGAAAAAGTAAAAAGTTATTTTTATCATTAATGTCTAACTTTTTTTTTTTTTTTCTAAGATTTTGGGTCCCCCCTCAAAAGAATAAAAAAAAAAAAAAAGAAATCTGATCCTTTTCTCATTTTTCTCATTGCCTTAAAAATAGTATTGGAGTGGGGGGAGATAAAAAAAAACAAACCATGTGACCGAACATCAGCAACAAACCTTTTTGCTGTAAATCCGTCATTATTAATGAAGAAATCGATATTTAATGATCATGATGATTCTTCTGCTTCTCCCTCCTTTTCTTTTTATACGCGGGAAATTCCTTGATTGTTTAATTTTCCTATCTTCACCTCCTCCCCCACCAACAATCGTTTTCAAAATTGTCTAAAACCGCTACTTTGCTTCTTTTCTTCTCACCCCCCCCCCCCGCCCACAAAAAGCCCGAGTGAACTTTTTTATTTTTTATTTTTTCCTGACATCATTTTAAAGTTGTTGCTTTTATTCTAAAAGAATTGAGGTAAAAGAAGCAAACTTTTCTTTGCTCCAAGGGAGAAATGCTAAAAAACAAAAATCCTAAATTGGGAATTCAATTATTTGTTATCCTCATCATTTTATTTTTTTATTTAATTTAAAAACAAATCAGCTTTGGAAAGAAAAAAAAGTACTGAAAAATATTTTGGGTTTGACGTTAAGGACCTTAAATGACCTTTCTAAAAATTTTACACCCAAAATTTTCAGTCGGTCCTTTTTTTTTTTTTTTTTTCTTTTTATTTCTTTGATTCCCTGACAGGTGTCTTTGAGTTTTTAAAAAGGTGACAATTACAATAATTTTTTTTTTTAATCTTTGTGAAGGTATTTGAAAAAAACAACTTGTTAAGATTTATTTTATTTTGTCGTGGATGAAGATGACATTTCCATACTCCTCCCCCTCTCCCCCGCTTCTTGTAGCTGATGCATTTTGATTCTGAGAGAAGAGGAAAAAAGAAAGAGTAGGTGGGGGTGTTAGATTTTGTCTCACTTGATGTTGGCTAGCTTTATCTATTTATTTTAATATTTAATAATTCAATTCTGCCTTCCTAAATTCTGAACCCTCCTCAGCCAGAAATTTTATCATTGACTTTTTTTAGTCATGAGATGACGAGCAGTGTCTGCGTTTTGCCCCTTGGGACGCACAATGGAGGGAGGCCACTGTAGTGTAACCTGACCAGAAAACAGAATTGTTTCTCTCTCGACACCAAGGATAAAATTTACAAAAAAAAAAGACAAATGTCACTTGTCGCTGTTAAAACCTGCCTGACAAGTGACACCATTATCATCATTGCTACTCTTAGCAACATGTCTCGTCTTTCCACCTTTTGCTTGTCATTTGTCTCCTAAATTCCAGCATCTGTAATTAAAACAATTCACTATTCTACTTCACCCCCCATCCCCCCCCCACCAAACTCACACCGTTCTATCGTCAGGTTTTAATTTACTCGTTGTTCAGCCTATCTTGCTTGTAGGTTTTTTATTTTTTAATTTTTTATTTTTTTTATATCTTCACAATCCACGTCTGTTTCATCACTCAACAGTGTCAACACACCCACTCAGCTGAAATTCATGCACTCAAATTTGGCCAGTTTTAAGCCCTGAAATGGAATGTTGAATAAATGTTAAACCCATCGTGTGTAATAGGGGCCTCCACTTTTTTAAAAATTGCAAATATTTTTGTGGTAATTTGCAATACCTAAGTTTTTTAAATTTCTTGAGGCTTTCATTTTAGCTTTAAAAGCTAAAGGATTAAAATCTACTATTTCCATTAAACAAAATATTCTGTAGTGTATTTCAAACAAATCATATTGATGGGGACCTTTTTTTTTTACTTTTTTTTTTTTTAGTCATATTTCATAATGTAATTTTCTTTAAAAAAAAATCTTACAAAAAAAAACAATATACTTTTCTGAAACTTTACTTGAGGAATATTAGCTGATTCGAGTAGAAATAATCTGATTTTACACAAATATTTTAAAAATAATAGAAAAATGGATCTTTAAAACAAGCAATAGTGGTGGTTTACGTACATGTCATCGCTTGGCAATCACTTAACAAGCACTGATAAGGTGTTCTATTGTTTGAAGACTTTATTTGTTAAAACAAAAATTAAGAAAATGAGAGGTGAACACATTTTTATATAATCTTTAAGTATGAAGTAATCTTAGAAATGTTGCAAAATATTCTCTGTAATTTAATATTAGAAATGTTGACTTCAAATTTACTAGTCATTGAGCTCATTTTTTTGATAATGTTATGTATAGTCATCCCTACTTTACAGATGAGCACATTTCATACATGTGACAAAATTAATAATTTTTAAAATTTGTGATTTGTATTAAGCTTTTAAATTTTCACTCAGTAAATATAATATTCACTTATTAACTTAATCTAACGCAGACAATTTTGAAGAATTTTTAAATGATTTTTTGAAACTTTTATCAGTTATTAATTTCAAAATTCAATGAAATTTTTTCTTCAGAATATGTCCTTGATATATCTTATTTATTAAAGCAATTAAAAGCTTATCTAATTAAATTTTATTGAAAGTTTTATTTGACTAGTAACAGTTTTGAAAAAAAAGTGGTTGATTTACATTCTCAAAAGAGTCCTATGATTAACTATTAGAACAAAGTTTACTGACAGAATTTAATTTTTAGAAATTTCATGAAATGAAGTTGGGAAGGGGTGGGTAACAGATGTTAAAGAATATATTTTTTTACCAAAATTTTCTAAAAAATAATTTCAAAAATTTATTAATTCATTTGTGAATAAGTCCTAAAATCTGAATTTTTATTTATTTTTATTTTATTTTTATTTTATTTTATTTTATTTTTTTTTTTTTAAAGAATTTCCAAACGGGTATTTTATGGGTGAAAAAGGCATTAAAATTCTGTTATACTGTTAAAAAAAAATTTTTTTTAGCCAAAAGTTTGAATGTGTTAGTAAAGATTAAAAATATAGAAAAAAAAATACTTTGTTCTTTCCTCTTAATAATAACAAACATTTAAATGATAAAACTTTGTTTTTAAGTTTGGGGCCTTTTTTCATAATTCAAAGTTGTTTTTAGCAAAAAATAGTTTAGGTCTTTAAGTGTGTTGTATGATATTGCTAATGTTTATTTAATTTTAAAAAAAATTGTTTTTGTTCTTTCAGTGTAAAATGTCTGAGAGGAAAGCTGTGATCAAGAATGCTGACATGTCTGAAGACATGCAGTCGGATGCAATTGATTGTGCCACTCAGGCCTTAGAGAAATTCAACATTGAAAAAGACATTGCTGCCTACATAAAGAAGGAGTTTGACAAAAAGTTCAACCCTACTTGGCATTGCATTGTGGGCCGAAATTTCGGTAGTTATGTGACCCACGAAACCAAACACTTCATCTATTTCTACCTTGGCCAGGTGGCCATTTTGCTTTTTAAATCGGGATAGACACTTCTAAAAAAAAAAAGGAAAATAAAATTTTAAAAAAAAATGTGGGGGGGGGTACATTCAAACACAAATATGTCCTAAATTTTTTGCCCCCCCCTCCCCAAAGACCAACAAATCAAAAATGGACAATGTTCTAAGAAAAACATAAACCTTGGAAGAAAGGGAAATAAATGTTAAACTGGCAACCATTTTAGGTTGCCATCTCTAAAATTGTAAAATGGAAAAAAAATGCAAAAACACCCTTTTCTCCATTGTTGCAAGTAGCTTTAACAAGACTTTACATCACACGCTATATATATATATATATATATATATATATATACACATACACGCATTTACAATTAATGGACTTCTGAGAAAAAAGTCGCTAATTTCTTTTTTTTTTTTTTTTTTTTTCTCCTTTTGTTATACTTGCTGTCCTTGTTCATTGTATATTTATTTATCTAATAAAATTTTGATGTAACATCTTTTTTCTCTCTCTCTCTCTCTTTCTCTCTCTCTTTTATTCTGCTTTCTTTTCAGAAATTGTTCCCAGGATGCCCATTTCATATGGGCCATTCCCAAGCATTTTATCAAGTATGTCACATTGGGGGGTATTTTTGTCCCCCGCACCCCGCAATTTTTTTAAAGCACTCTTAATTCCTAATTGGCAACTTGTTTCTTTTGCTCCCTCATACTTGGCTCCTGACACGGTTAAGTGTGTAGCACAATGTGTGACGCACTTGTCATGGGAGGCATATGCCAGGTGACTATCCATTTTCAGAAATCTTTGGTGACTAAGGGGATTATTTTCTCCTACTCTTTGGTATTAATTCCAATTGTGGTCTTTCAAGTTTTCAAGAATTTTTCAGCTTCTAAAATAATTATCAATTCAAATAAACAATCTACTGGGTCTTTTCATTTAAGTAATCTTTGCTAATGCTTTTTTTTCTTTATCAAAGAGTATTTGATATCTGCAACTTTCACAAAAAGAAATTTAACAAATGGTGTTAAGTTATTGTTATGTATCATAGGAGTGAGTGGAGTGGTGCATCTGTGTGTATGTGTCTAAAACACTTGTTTGTACTGCATTTATATCTGGTGGATGTACTGGTGTTATGATGGTTAGCACTTAAATTGAAAATTAGCTGATAACTGTCAGTTAATATAATTTCTAGGTGGATGATCAGCTGAGTAAAGTTGACCATATGAGACCTGTCAATGACACTGACAAAGGTCAGCTGAGTGACAAAAGCTGGCAGGACAAATAATGCTGCTTCTCTCTAAGGCAGTGGTTCCCTATCCACCTACAGGACAGATTCCTAGAAACCTGATGTGAAAAGGAAGGTACATGTCCACTGGATCAAAGGCACTCTCACTCCGTCTTAATCATCTACAGCAGAAAGATGCAAAATAAAATTTGCTGATTGATACAATATCGTCTCATAATTTTATTTTATGAGTAATGATCTGGACATATTTTTACTTTTCCGTGTATTAAGTCACATGCATTTCACTGGTAGAAACTGCATATTTTCTGGTCTGTAGCACCAAGTTTGAATTCCAGTCAGGTTGCATTAACTTAAGTATAAATACTCTTGCAGAAAGGCATTAATCCCTCTCCTCCACCCAGCTATGCTTTTAAATTGGAATTATATCTGGAAAAATCTTTTATAGGAATGTAACCCTGCAATCAAAAATAATGGCAAAATATTTGATAGGATTATTATCTATTATCCCCTCCCCTCCGAATATGGCAGGAGGAAATATTTATATACACAACAATCTTTTATTATAATAGAGAGAAACAATATATATTCGCTATGTGCCATAATTGAAAAGAAATAAGACACTTTAAAGAGTAAACACGCGGCAAGAGCTTTCATAACTGGTAATAGAATGAACTGAGTGGACGCTACCCCTCTATTATCTCTCTCTTTCATATTTATATATATATATATATATATATATGAGCATGACAGGAGGTCTATATAAATAGAGGATTCAAAAACGTTTCAGTTTTAACCCACTCTTGATAAGACAAAAAAAACGAATCCTTCATTATAAATGATTAAAGAAACCAAGAATAGGTGTTCTTGATTTTTGTTTCTAAACATTGATAACGGATTTCTTTCAGCTAGGATTATAGGACATTTTTCTTTTAACAGTAATAAATAATAATTTAGTATGTAAATTTAATTAAATTTACTATCCAAGTGCCGACTGTGGAAGCGACCACCTTCCAGATATCGGTAAATTAAGGGTGAAGCTTCCGAAACTAAATAAGCCTAGAGCAGAATGCAGTACAACAGGCTCCTGAATGACCTCAACATGCAGAAAAAATGCACTGACAATGGGGAATGGAAATTCGAAATGGAACGCACTTAAAGAAGCACTAGTGACATCAGCAAACAAAATGATCCCAGAGGGAAATCAGTCGCAGAAGAAAAAACTAGTGGATGACTGAAGAGATTCTTGACATGATGCAAAGGAGACAGAAAACTATGCCAAGAAATGGAATTGAATACAAGAAAATACAAAAGGAAATAAGGAATAAGTGCCGACAGGCTAAAGAGGATTGGCTCAATAACAAATGTGCCGATGTAGAGAGCTTGAGCAAGACTAATAAAGGAGAAATGCATAAAGAAATAAGGGAACTGACAGGACAAAGAACATGCTCCTCAACAGGATGTATAAAAGGCAAGGATGGAACGATCATATTTGAGAAAGAGGAAATACTCCAGCGACGGGAAGAATATATAAAAGATCTCTTCCACAACAAGAGAGAGAGCAACCGATAGTAAACGAAGTTGCTGACGGACCGGAAATACTAAAATCCGAAGTGAAAGCTGCAATGGCCAAACCGAATAGGAACAAAGCAGTTGGACCAAAAGGCATTGTAATAGAGATGCTAAAAGCTTTAGATGATATCGGAACAGAGAAAATTTTGAAATAATGAAATCTACAACAGTGGTGTAATACCAGATGACCTAAGCAGATCAATTTTCATAGCTCTGCCTAAGAAGCCAGCCGCAAACGAATGCGAATTCCACCGAACAATCAGTTTGATGAGGCACATAACGAAACTCATCGTCCAGATCTTGACGAATAGAGCGTGAAGCAGAATCAAACCGGAGATAAGACAAGAATAGTGCGGTTTCGTCAAGGACACTGGAACAAGGAATGCGATATTTACACTTATGAGGATGCTGTCAGAAAGGGCGATACAAATGAAAAAGGACATTTACCTGTGTTTTGTAGACTATGGCGAGGAGTTCGATAAAGTACGCCATAAAGAACTGATAGAAATGCTCAGCAACTTCAACATATTTGGGAAAGATATTAGAGTAATCAAAAACTTCTTGCAAATCATCTGCATACGGACAGGAAACGAATTCAGCAAATATACAAAGATAGAAAGGAGTGTAAGACAAGAATGTGTCTTTTCAGCGGATCTATTCAACTTGTACAGCGAGACTATTCCGAAAACCCTAGAAGTTATACCAAGATTCGTTATCAACAGTCACAATCTGAACAACATAAGATACGTAGATACAGTGCTGATAGCTGACACGGAAAGAAACCTACAAGCCCTCCTAAAAAAGGTAGATGAAGAAAGTCGAAAGAAAAGACTACACATAAGCTACAAGAAAACCGAATGTATGGTCATCGGCAAAAGGAAGAGTCCAAAATGCCAATTACAGGTTGGAGATACTAAAATCAAGCATGTACAAAAATTTAAGTACTTGGGAAGTGTTCTAATAGAAGACGGAAAGTGCGACACTGAAGGCGAATTGGAATAGCCTCGGACGCATTCCAGAAGCTGAGCAGAACATTAAGAGACAGGAAAATTTCGCTAGAAACACAGAAAAAAGAGTACTGGATTGCTATGTGATGTCTGTTCTTCAATATGGCAGTGAATGCTGGACAATATCAAAGATGAAGGAAAAATTGAAATGTGGTTCTACAGAAGGATGCTGCAGATATCATGGATTGAGCATGTGAGCAATGATGATGTTTTGGAAAGGATGGAAATGAAAAGGAAATTAATACTGAGCATCAGGAAAAGACAGCCGAAGTTCCTGGGACATGTGATGAAGAAGGAAGGCTTGGAGAAACTAATACTCACTGGTCAGATAGAGGGAAAGAGAGACAGGGGAAAGCAGCGGATAACATATTTGACGGGCCTGAGCAGGTTTGGGTGGGGTAACAGGAGAAAACGTGCTAAGAGCTACCAGGGATAAGTAGACGTGGAAGGCCATGATCGCCTACGTCCTGAAGGGACATGGCACATAGAAAAAGAATTAAATTTAAGTTTTTCTTTAACAAAACAAACTTGTCAACCTTTACTAAAACTGGTCAGTCAGTTAAGTGCCATACGTGATACACGCTTGGGCGATCATGTCTCGAAAAAGACATGACTGACTGGGCAGAAGATTATCCCGCAGTAGTTTGCCATTGCTTTCTGCGGTAGACTGGTTGCCGACCAAGGCTATAGAACCCAATCTGTCCTGTTATTTAACCCATAACTGGAAGGAATAGACGGATTAATACCTTTCCCAAGGGTATTTGCGCGTAAGTGAATGCAAGGGATTCAACTGGAATTCGAACTCGGCTCCCCGATTTCTCGTTCCGCACCACAACGCACATCCTGACTAAAACTGGTAGGAAGATTAAATGCTGGTGTTGCGTCGGTTCCAGATGAGAAGCTCCTAGCTATTTAGAGAATTGTCATTTAAATTTTTTTTCTCTTTTATTATTTCAACCCAAGCAAGGAAATAATGCCACTAAGACGGAAAGGTTTAGTGAGAGCGGAAGCAAATGTGAAACTTTAGTGAGAAGAAAGGACAAAAGAACAGGTTTCAGGAAGACAGAAGATGGCAACTGACATTTCATTTAAATGTTTATAAGGATAAAGATTATTGGTAAGAAAAGAGAAGTATGCTAAGCTTTTTAGGATTTGTATTATGTAAACGAAGCTGCTATCAAGTAACCACCATAGACACTCGCACCTACCTCCCATTAGCATGGAACAGGCTTGACTCCCAGAGAGTAAAACACTACGTCTCCTTGGCCTCACACTCTCAGCGGACCTCAAGTGGAATCACTATATCGAATCCATTGCTAAATCCGCTGCTATAAAAGTCGGTTCTCTGTGCAGGACCCGGAAGTTTTTTTCCGTCTGAATCTATCCTTGCACATATATAAATCTACCATCCGCCCGTGTATTGAATACTGCTGCCACATCTGGTCGGATGTTCCTGCTATTCTCCTCGGGGTTCTTGACAAAATACAACGGAGAGTCTGTAATGTGATCGATACCGACTTGGCAGACCGCCTGCAGTCACTCTCTCACCGGCGTGACGTAGCCTCCCTGTGCCTCTTCTATAAATACTTTCACGGCTTCTGCTCCGATGAACTTAGATCACTGGTGACCCCTAGGTACGAATTTGCACGAGATACTAGATTAGCAACTAGGTCCCACCCTCTTACAGTGAAACCGATAAAATATAACCGAAATTTCTACTCCAACAGCTTCTTTTCTCGCACCTCCCGTCTTTGGAATTCCCTTCCACATGATTGCTTCCCTGACAGCTACAATCTTCAGGAGTTTAAATGTAAGGTCAACAGACACCTCCTAACACACTAACTCACATCCATTCTCTCAAACACTCTTCCCATCTGCCCAATCCTCAGCCTCGGTATCCTTACCCGTCTATCACCCTCCTTCTGATATTTCCTATATCTAACTACCCTTTCTCTTCACCTTCCCCTATGTAACCCCTTGCGCAATAGTGGCAGTGGAATGCCTTTCTTGGATGGAAATGATTAAAAAAAATAAATAGTTGAGTAATAATTGCATTGCTGTTTTTCAGAATTTTTCACGGCGGCGACTAGTTGCTAGCATCGACTGCAAATGTCTTAATTGTTAAGCTGGTCGTAACCCGAAAATATCTGTGCCAAATGTAAAATAAAAATAAACATTAGCTGAAATCATAGTCCACAATTCCACAGTATAGATAATTGCGAAGATAATTGTCCCACTGACATGAAGTTGGGCGATGATATCGTAGAGCATATTGCCTGATTCTGGATCTCGACGATCAATGATCGTTCTGACGGACAAACGATGGAAAACTGAAGTAATGGGCAGCCGGAGAGAATCACACACACGCAAGAACTGTCGGGGAATCGTTTACAAGCGGGAGTTCTCAGCTTTTTCTATCTCTTCCCCCTCTCTCTTTTCTCTGACTTCTTCTCTTCTGAAACCCCTGCCGTATATGGGGTGACCCCCCCCCCCCAAAAAAAACGGGAATTTTTGAAGTGTGTATTGGCATACATGAGCAAGAGGCAGCACTGCGAAACAGTGACCTCACGAATTTCTAATCAAATTATGGACGTCCGATGAGGCCCATTTTCGTCTCACAGGTTACGTGAATAAGCAGAACTACCGTTACCGGGCAGACACAAATCCTAACGAAGTTCATGAGCGCCCTTTACACGCTAGTAAGGCGACAGTATGGTGTGCTGTCTCATTACATGGGATCAGTTAAGTGCCATACGTGATATACGCTTTAGGCGATCATATCTAGAAAGTGACATGACTGACTGGGCAAAAGATTATCCCGCCGTATGTTGCCATTGCTTTCTGCGGTAGACTGGTTGCCAGCCAAGGCCATAGAACCCAATCTGTCCTATTATTTAACCCATAACTGGAGGGAAGAGACGGATTAATACCTTTCCCAAGGGTATTTGTGCGTAAGTGAATGTAAGGATTCAACTGGAACTCGAACTCGGTACCCCGATTTGTCGTTCCGAGTCGATATACACTGCATCACACATGGGATCATTGGACCTTATTTTATTTTAAATGAACAGGAAATCTCAGTCACTGTAACTGTGAATCGTTACATGGAGATTTTTTTTTTAATCATATCACCCCAAGCAAGGCGGTAACGCCACTGATGTGGAGGGGGCTACATAAGAGTGAGAAGATTAGAAAAGAGAAAACCGGAAACCGCATCCTAAACAGGAAACAAGGGATGAGCCTCTTCACCTGTTCAATAGATGTGGGTGGAGTGTGAACCGGGCGATAGTTTAGTCTATCTACTCCAATTAATCTATCTACTCCAATTTACAATCCTTCGTTACACCTGAATTGAACAATTTTTTCACACGCACAAGAAATCTGGTTTCTACAGGATGGAGCGACATCACACACTGCAGGGCAATCATTGGAGGCTGTACGAGAATTGTTCGGTAACCGTGTGATCTCAAGATTCGGTAATGTTCCATGGCTCCTTAAATCACCAGAGTTGTCCGTTTGTGATTCTTTCTTGTGGAGCTATCTCAAGAGTAAAGTGTACACGACTCGACCAAGAACTCTGGATGAGTTAAAACCGAGAATTCAGGATGAGATTCACAGTATCCCAGCTGAGATGTTGCAGCGGTCATTGAGGAATCTCAACAGCAGATTTCAAGAATGCATTCGTACAGGAGGACGCCATCTACAGGACGTAATTTGTAAAACATGAAAATTCCATCATTGTTTCTTAAATGGCCTGTTTTAAGGTTTCAGTTACTTTGAATAAAATGTTTTTCTTCCATCACTCTTGGTTTTATTGGATTGTTAAAAAGTTCCCGTTTTTTGGGGTCACCCTGTATAACCCAATAATTCCTAGGCATTTTTACTTTTTCGGGTCATAATTTAATTGACGCCAATCATTGTCGGCTATTGGTTTTCAAGCCTATGTTAAACTCCGTCGACCTGAAAATATTTTTTTAGTCATATTAGTCAAGGTAATATATTACAATTGAATCAATAGCTGTATCCATTGCAAGGAAAGTTGGGTCACTGTGTCGTGCTAGAAAATTTTTCTCGTTAGATTCCATCTTGTGCTTTTACAAATCTACCATTCGTCCGAGCATTGGATACTGAAACCATATCTGGTCTGGTGCTCCAGCTATTCATCTCGAGGTTCTTGACAAAATCCAAAGAAATATCTGCAATATAATAGGTTCTGACCGGGCATCTCAGTTTCAGTCACTTTCTCAACGAGGTGGCGTGTCTATATTTCAAATATTTTAATGGCAACTGCTCTGACGAACTTTTTTTCCTGGTGCCCCGGCCACAGGAATTTAAGAGTGCTACTAGGCTGACATCTAGGCCACACCCGTTTACTGTTGAAATAGCTAAATACAACCACATCTTCTAATCCAACAGTTTCTTTTCTCGCACGTTCCACCAGGAAGATGCAAGAAGGTGAAAGAAAATGTTATAATCTAGGACCCACCCTTTTACCGTTGAAATAATGAAATGTAGTCATCAATTCTACTCTAATAGTTTCTTTTCTCGCACTTCCCACCTATGGAACTTCTTTCCTTTCACTATTTCCATGATAACTACAATCTAAAAAACATTCAAATGCACTTGCAATCGTCGTCATCTGTTGTTCTTTTTTCAACCTTCCCAATTTTCATCTTTTATTTTCACTCCCTGTAACCCACTGTGTATTATTGGTATTATTACCTTGTTCAGGATGAAATTATATATATATATATATATATATATATATATATATATATATATATATATAGAGAGAGAGAGAGAGAGAGAGAGAGAGAGAGAGAGACAGGCAGACAAACAGGCAAACAGGCAGAAAATTCTATTCCAGCAGCTTTTTTTTTTCGCGCTTCCCGCCTGTAGAACTCCCTTCCATATACTTGCTCTCCTGACGGCTATAACCTCCAGGAATTTAAATGCAAAGTCAATTCCCATCTCTTATCCACTTAACTCCAGCCCTTTCTACATCACCCGTGTATCTTGTTCTTTTCCTTCCTCTCTACCTTCGCAACTATCATCGCTCCTGTGTTCACATGCTTCTCTTGCAATTTCTCTTTCACTCCCTGTAGCTGGTTCGTCTTTGTCTGGTTCGTCTCTCCACCTGCCTAATACGTCAACTCTCTCATGTAACCCCCTGTACACCAGTGGCGTTAACGCCTTGCTTGGGTTGAAATTATTTTTAAAGGACAAAGTTGAAATTCGTAGTGCGCAGAGGCTTATGTCGACAACTGGTTCTCCAACCTTTTCAGAGCTCGGTCAGATTTTCATTTACGTATTTTAGACTCTATCTGTATAAAGACAACAAGACCGAGAACGTTTTTCGTCCCCTTTTGCTGTGCAGTGGGTTTTATTGTTTCCCCTTTTTATATTCGTTGAAACATATTTTCCATATTTGCAAAAAATATATATATTGTCTTTACAAATATTTTTTTTTAATTGCGTTTCAACTTTGTCCCTTTTCTATCCAGATTCTCATCATAAAATACAGTATAATTACTTCTGATACTCCCGTCAACTATTGTGTTGTCAACGGTAACTGATAACTGCTACCTTCAAAAGTTTAAATGCAACCTCAATCGTCATCCTATGGTTTTTTGAACCCTGTTCCTTCTTCATTCTTTTCTCAGTCTTCCCCACTAAAGTCTTCTCATTCTCTTTCACTCCCAGAAATTCACTTGCATCTAAGTGACATTATCCTTGGCTTGGGATGAAACTGTATATACATATATATCGTTTCCAAGTGTAAAATATTTAAAAATTCTACAATATAATTGTATTTAAACACTTTTTAATACGTCTGTGCTGGTCTGATTTAATTATAACCAAAACTATTTAAGCAATTGATATATATATATATATTGCGAATTTGGGCAACAATCTCTCTTTTATACAGGTTTCATTTAAAATGACAGACAAGGTATTATTATTAAGTATTTTATATAATTTTTCATGTGTTCGTATAATTTTTTCTTTTCGGAACTCAAATTATATAAGAATTGTCCAAAGCTTTTGTACTTTCGAGCGCTTTTAACTATACTTGCCAAGAAATAATTTTGTTTTATTTATTTAAACATGTGGAAAGTTTATACATATAAAATTAATTTGAGTCCCGAAAAGAAAAAATTATATAAGACTTAATGATAAAACGTTATCTGTGATTTTCAATGAAACATATATATATATATATATATATATATATATATATATATATACTGTTAAATATAAGAGACAATGAATGTCTATTATATTTAATCATGAGCCGTTCTAAACGTCGTATTTTGGCTTTAATTTCAGTTGAAAATAAAGAAAAAAATTCTCCAACATAATACGTAGAAATGTTAAACCAGTGGATAGTAATAATCAAATTAAACTCATTATATATTATCAAAAATTAAAAACAATTGACCTTATAGTCTCTAATAACCCTACAAGCACTAAACTAAATTCTCTACAAAAAACCAATGTAGTGTACCAATTTACATGCCCGTTCAGAGATTGTATCTCTGGTACTAATAATAAACCCACTACATATATTGGTTTTACTACAACCACGCTGCCCCTTAGACTTACATGTCACCTTTCTGATCAGAGTACAATTAAACAACATTTCTCAGAAAAACATAAACATGTAGGTAATATCAGACAGATTTTAGTCAACAATACAATAATCCTCACTCATACACACAGTAAAAAGAAGCTTCAGATATTGGAGGTCATCTACATTAAATCCAAACACCCACACTTAATAAAATCACGTTCAAATCTGGTTATAACACATTACATTGCATTTGAATACATAGTTCTGTTTTCATTTCGCACTATCACGCGGTGTGACGTCATAGAACCGCATTGCAAATTTGCGAACTGCGTTTGTTATTTTTGGTAACCATTGTCGTTGCCTAGCGGAGTTTTATGTCAACACAAAATAAAATCGTCGGTGATGGTGGATGTTATTGTGTTACCGTCTTAATAACCTCTCTGAAGATGGCTCATGTGAGCCGAAAGCTTAGAACCAAATTAATAAAAAATTATCCAAATGTTTGAGAATTTTTGTCTTTATTTTCAACTGAAATTAAAGCCAAAATACGACGTTTAGAACGGCTCATGATTAAACATAATAGACATTCATTGTCTCTTATATTTAACAGTATATGTTTAGAAAATTATTTGCTGTCTCGATACACTATATATATATATATATATATATATATATATATATATATATATATATATTATCCTGCGTCTATGGCATGACACGGAGTTTCATACGTTATGCAATCAACAAGTGCATATTTCAAACTGACAGTTTAATAGATTTGAATTTAAGTTAATTTACGCCACTATATATATATATATATGAAATGATTTGTTTGAACATTATTTGATTGATACTCGTATTTAAGTAGATATTCTGTTTTTAATTAAACGGTATTATATATTTATATCTACCGGCCTGATTATTTACGATAAATGTTTATTACGAAAATGTGTATCATTCGGCAGGATTCGAACCTGCGACCCCTATCCAGGTTCGAATCCTGCCGAATGACACACTGTTGAGTTTTCTTTTCATCGTCATCATCTTCATCAGTGACATGATCGGATTTGATTGTAGGGTCGCTGTTTAACTGAAAACCTGGCACGTTCCCTCCATAAATCTGGTTTGATAGCCGCAGAAATATTTCTTCATGCGAGCACGTCTTGCGAAAGTAGACCTGACAGGGCCAATCTCTCTCCAGGTCACATCTTAGCCAAAGGTCTCCTGTCGACCAGTTCATAGTCCTTCCCGTTCTTTTTAAACAGGAGTGCAGGTTTATCACTCGTTTCCTGTTTATGACTGTGCTTCTAGTTCTTTCAATTATGTACTTTTGACGTCTCTGCATGAACTCTAAAATGTTATTTTTTATTTTTTTTATTTTTTTAATCGTATCACCCCGAGCAAGGCGGTAACGCCACTGATGTGCAGGGGGCTACGTAATAGTTAAAAGATTGGAAAAGAGAAAGCCGGAAACCACATCCTTAAACAGGGAACAAGGGATGAGCCTCTTAACCTGTTCAATAGACGTGGGGTGAGTATGAACCGGGCGATAGATAGATCTATCTACTCCAATTGAAAAAAAAAAACCAAAGTGAGAAGATTGGTAAAGAGAAAGCCGGAAACCACATCCTAAACAGGGAACAAGGGATGAGCCTCTTAACATGTTCAATAAACGTGGGTGGAGTGTGAACCGGGCGATAGATAGATCTATCTACTCCAATTGAAAAAAAAAACAAACAAAGTGAGAAGATTGGTAAAGAGAAAGCCGGAAACCACATCCTAAACAGGGAACAAGGGATGAGTCTCTTAACATGTTCAATAAACGTGGGTGGAGTGTGAACCGGGCGATAGATAGATGTATCTACTCCAATTGAAAAAAAAAAACCAAAGTGAGAAGATTGGTAAAGAGAAAGCCGGAAACCACATCCTAAACAGGGAACAAGGGATGAGCCTCTTAACATGTTCAATAAACGTGGGTGGAGTGTGAACCGGGCGATAGATAGATCTATCTACTCCAATTGAAAAAAAAAACAAACAAAGTGAGAAGATTGGTAAAGAGAAAGCCGGAAACCACATCCTAAACAGGGAACAAGGGATGAGTCTCTTAACATGTTCAATAAACGTGGGTGGAGTGTGAACCGGGCGATAGATAGATGTATCTACTCCAATTGAAAAAAAAAAAAAACAAAGTGAGAAGATTGGTAAAGAGAAAGCCGGAAACCACATCCTAAACAGGGAACAAGGGACGAGCCTCTTAACCTGTTCAATAAACGTGGGTGGAGTATGAACCGAGCGATAGATTGTTATTATTAAGCAATTACATTTTTCTTCTCCCAATTAAAGTAACTAGGTTCGCCTATCGTTCGGTTCTTATTCCGTCATGGTCTTTTAAACAGGAGTAGAAGTGTGTCACTTCTTTCCTGTTTAGGACTAGGTTTTCGGTTCTTACTAAAGTTTACTTCAACTCTATAATTCTAACATTTGAACTCTGAATTGTTCTGCATTAATTATTTTTCTCCTCTTTCAATAGGAGTAGATAGGTTTGCCTGTCACTCGGTTCATACTACTCGCCGATTTTTAACAGGAGTAGAGGTTTAAGATTGGGTTTCCGGTTCCTTCAACTTCTAAAATCTCTGCCTGAAATCTGAAATTTGATTCAGTACTTATTTTCACGATTTCTCCTTCCACTAGACGTAGATGTTTGTCTAAGTTTGTCTATCGCCCGGTTCACACTCCTCTCTAGTCTTTTGAACAGGAGTAGATGTTTATCCCTTGTTATCTGTTTAGGAATGGATTTTCGGTATCTTTTAAAGTCTCTCTCCAACTCCATACTTCTAAAATCTCCGTCTGAAATCTGAAATTTGATTCAGTACTTATTTTCACTATTTCTCCTTCCACTAGACGAGGATAAGTTTGTCTATCGCCCGGTTCACACTCCTCTCTAGTCTTTTGAACAGGAGTAGATGTTTATCCCTTGTTATCTGCTTAGGAATGGATTTTCGGTATCTTTTAAAGTCTCTCTCCAACTCCATACTTCTAAAATCTCTGCCTGAAATCTGAAATTTTATTCAGTAGTTATTTTTACTAATTCTTCCTCCACTAGACGTAGATAGATTTGTCCTTTCCTATTTTTTGAATAAAAGGAGTTTATCCATTACATTTTCCCTCTTTACGTTTGGGTTTCCGGTTCCTTCTAAAGTCTACTTCAAATCTATACTCTTAACGTCTCAGCGTGAACTCTGAAATTTTATTTGCTAATTAAATCTTGACCTCTTCAAGTCTATAATTAGCCGTCATTCCTCAATGTCAAGGTTACAGAATAAGAGGCATTGATTATGGAACCGTAGACGGGAACAGGTTAAGATTGTACTGATCGGGGAAACATTCCTGTAATCTTGTCCTGAAGTCGAGTGGTCAGATCAGGATCAATTACATTCTAGACGCTTTGAATTTTGCCAAGAATCTTAAGATGTACGACAAGAGATTCAAACCAGATATGGCGGCAGTATTCAACGCACTGTTTATAGTTGCATGCATTTGCGTTTGAATTAAAAGATTTTACACTTTACTTCCCACATCCACTTCCCGGGTCACTAGTGAATGTTGTTAAAAATTATAATTTCTTCTTCCCCCTCGTCAAATATTATTCCAGGGGTGAGAACATCGATTTTTGATCAAATTTACTATTTTATGAAACAGAGAGCTTTTTTTTACAGTGTGATTCACTTTATACAAGGCTCAAGAGCCATTTGAGGTAGAGGGTTACAGAATAAGAGGCACTGATTATGGAACCCTAGACGGGAACAGGTTAAGATTGTAGTGATCGGGAAAACATTTCCCTGGGAATCGGTTCGACCGAGCAATGGTTCGCGGGAGAAGCTGTTCGAGTGAAATAATAATTGTTCACATAGTAGACGGTTAGAGAGTAAGAGGCTGTTTATGAGGATAGGGGGAGAAGAAAACGGCTAACCCTAGACTTGAACAGGTTAAGATTGTAGTGATCGGGGAAACACTTTCTTGGGAGTTTGTTCCACAGAGCAGTGGTTCGTGGGAAGTATCTACTCAAGTGAAAGTTACTTCTCAGTAATGGAATAAGGAGAGTGTAGTAATTTGCGAAGCAAGTATACAGAAGGGTCTTCCACAGCTGGGAACCGAGGAAAAAGAAATTGATAAAGGGCGGTTACATTTCACTATTTTGATAGTAACAGTGTTGTACCTAGTTGACAGTCTAGTGGCCCGTGTTATTTCATGGGGTCTGGGCAGCAGGAAATGAAGCTCGTCAAAGCAAAAGCCATGAAAATATTGTTAAAAAAAAAAAAAAAAAAAACAGAGGGAAGCGACATCCCGTCGGCGAGGAAGTGACAGAAGTCGATCTGCCAAATCAGGATCGATTACATCGCAAATCCTCCTCGACCAAATATGGTAATCAATATTCAATGTGCATGATGCATTCTGACGAGAAAAAACTTCCTAACCAAACACAGTGACCTGTCCTTCTTAGCGGTCAGTCAGTCAAGTGCCATACGTGATACACGATTCGGGCAATCATGTCTTGGAAGAGACATGACTGACTGGGCAGAAGATTATCCCACAGTAGGTTGCCATTACATTCTGCGGTATATTGGTTGCCAGCCAAGGCTATAGAACCCAATCTGTCCTGTTATTTGATTCATAGCTAGAGGGGGAAAAGATATATTATATTATTAAGTAGTAATTAGTGGGGGATCAGTTTATTACTTCATAACAATATAAAACTGATCCCCATTTTATGCCCAGTAGAGGCCTTAATCATGTTTTCAACTATTATATTCAGTCAGTCAGTTAAGTGCCATACGTGATACACGCTTGAGCGATCATATCTCGAAAGATTGTTTGCCGACCGAGGCTATAGAACCCAACCTGTCCTATTATTTAACCTATAACTGGAGGGAAGAGACAGATTAATACCTTTCCCTAGGCTATTTGTGCGTAAGTGAATGCAAGGAATTCGAACTCTGCTCCCTGATTTCTCGTTCCGAGTCGATATCCACTGCACCACAATAGCGGTAGATATAGCTATTTTCTTGAGGTAGTTGTTCCACTTGTGATTGGCTGAGAGAGTCAGGCCGAGGAGGCGCTGTGTATTTCTTTCTGGGAGATTAGCGTCATCCATACTGATTGAAGGCAGGAAAGTTCTTCTATGGTGGTTAAACAAGAGCAGCTTCTTTTTCGGATCATTAAAATTTACGAGCCATTTCCTACCCCCTTTAATCCCTGATTGTAGGTTTTTTCAAGAGCAGCCTTCACCCATTTCTTATCGAACGGGAGTAAACGGTGGTGTGACCGCATAAATACCTACTTGAGAACTGATTGCATCAGGGAGATTATTGATGAAGAAGGCGTCGATGGAGAGGATAAGGAGAGCTTCTCGCCTCAAAGTCGTCGCCAATAGTTCGCTTTCGCCCATAACCCACAGATCCTGTGTTTTCTTTCCTCCCTTAAAACAAAATCATTGATGAAAAGTCGCTCGTTCGCTTCCACCTATAACGCACAGATCCACTTCTCTATTATCTCTTAAGACAAAGTCTAGAAATCACCTGAATGCTCAGGCATATCTGCGGATCGCGGCAAGCAAGAAGTTCCCACGCTTCGAGAAAATTGTCAACCAGAAGCAGAAACAGAGAAGTTATTGAATTTCATGTTCGGGGTGAGGGCCCCAGGCAGTGCTTTCTGATCATCACTATCCTATCAACCTCTGCTTTTTTCTACTTGCAAATGAAACTAAGCAAAAATTGACTATTAATAGATGGAAAAATTTTCACGGATTTCGACGTCATTCTGGATTCTTTTTTTTTTTTTCGTCCAAATCTGTGAATTTGTTTTGCTCATATTAAGGAAATGTGGTTCTACAGAAGGATGCTAAGGTTACCATGGACATCATGTAAGCAACGACGAGGTTTTGGAGAGGATGGACACGAAAAGGAAACTAATACTTAACATCAAGAAAACAGTTGAGGATTCTGGGACACGTAATGAGGAAAGAGGGTTTAGAAAATCTGATACTCACAGGACGAATAGCGGGAAAGAGAGACAATGGAAAACAATTCGTGACATACTTGATGGGCTTGAGCAAATTGATGGTCGAGAAGGGGGAAATATCAAGTGCTACAAAGAATAAGAATATGTGGAGTGCCATGATCGCCTACGTCATGAAGGGACACTACACATAAAGAAAGGGAAGATGAGAGCTATGGTTTTCGATATTTACTAAGTTTAGATTCGGATGAAAATTGTGGCTTTGAGAAATGAAGCAGTATGAAGATTGTGTTGCGCCAAGCTAGAGAGAAATTATGGTCTACAAAATCGATCATCTACGTATAAGAATGTGATGATTTCGTTCACGGATGCCGTGGGGTTGTTCGTCTCGTGTGGGAGAATTAAAGTTATTTGTTGAAAAATATTAACGATTTTTATTGTTTTCGTGTTTTTTTTTGTTTTTGTTTTGTTTTTCAAGGATATTAATTCTTTTCAATGAGATGAAAAGTAAAAAAAAAGAACAAAAAAAAAACAAGCAAACAAAAAAGCCCCAACTGAACGTTGCTCGTTAATCGACACACAAAATCGGCTTTAAGCGGATTTACAAGTAGAGAGTAAAGTCTGTTTCTCGCTTGTTGGCGGCAAGTTCATAAGCTGGGACACGAACGTGATATATTTATATGCAGTGACACGAAGAAAACATGACAAAGCCGTAAATATATGAGTTGGGACACGAAAAAGATGTAACAAGACGGTCAGAACCGATCTATCATACTTATGAATCTACCATTTGTCCGTACATTGAATACTGTTGCTCCATCTGGTCGTGCGTTCCTGCAATTCATCCCGAGGTTGTCGACAAAATCCGAAGAAGGATCTGCAACGTAATTGGTTCTGACTTAAAGGCACACCTTTAGTCACTTCCCCGCCGACGTGCTATGTCTTTTTTCTGTCTTTTCTACAAATATTTTCACGACTTCTTCTCTGACGAGCTACTTTGCCTGGTCCCCCGACCACATGAATTTAAGACTGCTATATGTGCGTTGTGGTGCATTGGATATCGGCTCGGAACGAGAAATCGGGGAGCCGAGTTCGAATTCCAGTTGAATTCATTGCATTCACTTACGCGCAAATACCCTTGGGAAAGGTATTAATCCGTCTATTCCCTCCAGTTATGGGTTAAATAACAGGACACATTGGGTTCTATAGCCTTGGTCGGCCACCAGTCTACTGCAGAAAGCAATGGCAACCTACTGCGGGATAATCTTCTGTCCAGTCAGTCATGTCTCTTTCGAGACATGATCGCCCAAGCATGTATCACGTATGGCACTTAACTGACTGATTATATTGTTGAAATATTATAGCACTATTCAATTTTCCTTGATCATCGACACACTGTGACTGAGCGGTCCAAAGTCTATCAAATATATATATATATATATATATATATATATATATATATATATATATATATATAAGTCTATCAAATATATATATATGTGTGTGTGTGTGTGTGTGTGTGTGTGTGTGTGTGTGTGTGTGTGTGTGTGTGCGTGTGTTAATATATAGTTTGAATTTTGTTCAGGTATTTTTTCTTTATCTGATCATTTTTTTAATAGTCTTGACTTAATTTTTAAAAGATTTTTTAAAAATTTATTACAAAAATAATGACCGCTCAAAGTGTTGCATTTTGAAAAGCCATTTTTACATAGTATTTGCAGTGTATATTAGGTGAATTTTTATATAAATAATAATTACTGCGTGCTCTTTTTTAAAACTTATTTTCATAAAAAATATTTTTGAAACACAGAAGCGCTTAATTCTAAACATGACAAAACAGGATATTTATTTACTTTTCTTGCATGAGATCAAATTTGGGCCTCTCAAACGTCTTATAATATCAACAAAGCATGTAGAGATGAGTCCACAAGTGATTGGACATTACGAATGTGGTTCCAGAAATTCCGTACTGGTGATGAGAGCCTTGAAAATGAAGAAGGTGGAGGACGTTTATGCAGTCTTGACAATGAACAATTGTAAGCAGTTGTTGAGAAAAACTTACGTCAAAGTGCCATAAAAATGTCTCAGACGCTTGGTGTCAGCGCTGCGACAGTCTCACGCCATTTGCAAAGTATTGTTAAGGTGAAAAAGTTCGATGAAAATTCCTTATGAAGATCAAAATCTTAGGCGTTTTGAAGTGTGCTCGATGCTCTTTCTGCGTAAGACCAATGATCCCTTTCTTAACGGAATAGTCACTTGTGATGAAAATGGACCCTTTATGATAAGCGTAAATGGCTTGATCTTGGTGGTTCCCCCTAAACGTTTTTCAAAGTCAATATTGCTTCAGCAAAAGATTATGGTGACTGCCTGGTGGTCTGCAATTAGTGTTATCCACGACAGTTTCCTGGAAGCCAATCATAGCATTATTGCAGAGCTTTAGTGCAATCAAGTTGCTGAAATGCATCGATGCCTGCAAAAAATGAGACCTGCATTGGTGAATCTACGCGCTCCAATTCTGCTCCACGACAAAGCGCGGCCACATGTTGCAAGAATGATGTTGCAAAAAACTCACAGACTTGGGATACAAGAAGTATTTGTCTATATTTCTGAGATGAGGTACTATTTACAGTATTTACATTATTCAGACTATTGTCCTCATTTTTGTTGCCATTTGTACAACGTTTCGGCTGTTGTACGCTCCGGCCTTCATCAGGTTCTAGGAATTTCGAACCGAACCCTTTATTACAATCACTGGAGTATATGATCTTCATTCCTTGAGTAGTAGTGCCTCATAAGGACACATGGCCAAGTGGATATAGACGTTGGTTAGTTCCTGAGACTTGACCAAAAGAGTTGTGAGTTCAATCCCAGGCTACAGCAATGGTGAACAAGTAACTTACAGGGCTAGAGGGAGATTACTCATGGCTAACAAAAGAGGCACTACTACGTAAGGAATGAAGAGCATATACCCCAGTGATTGTAATAAAGGGTTCGGTTCGAAATTCCTAGCACCTGAAGAAGGCCGAAGTATACAACAGCCGAAACGCCGTACGAATAGCAACAAAGATGAGAACAATAGTCTGAATAATATAAATAATGGGATACAAAAGCATACCACATCTTCCTGATTTTTTACTAATTAATTATTATTCTTTTAAGTACTTTAGCACATTTTTAAATGGTGAAAACTTTTAGGTACAAAAGCAGCGGTAGAATCAGCTTTCAAAATTTCGTTGCATTACAACCAATAACTTTTTATCAACGAGGAATAACTAAGTGTGTAGCTACTCAAAGCTCGAATTTTGATTAATTTCAACATTTCTACAGTTAGTTTTTCAAGAAAAAAAATGATATTTATGAAATCGGCCAATATTTTTGTAACAACCTAATATCTTTCATCATAAGAATCAATTTTTGTGTTCACTGTTCGTTTTTACAAAAGGAACTTACGGAAATTAACGAAGATTAAAGAAACTTGATTATAAACAACCGACAATTTGTAATGATTTCTTTGAACATTATTTTTGATCGATACTCGTATTTAAGTAGATATTCTGTTTATAATCAAACAGTATTATATATTTATTTCTACCGGCCTGATTATTTACGATTAAATTTTGTTACGAAAATGTGTCATTCGGCAGGATTCGAACTTGCAACCCCTATCCACATACGAGTATCGATCAAAAATAATGTTCAAACAAACCATTTCATAGTTCCTTGTATAAATGCTACAAGTACGATTCTATTTCTTGTAAATCTTAATAATCTCCACTTTTCATGTTTGTTTTTTATTTGTTGATTGGTTCGAACTTGTCACTTTAATTTCATCTTAAAAAGTACATCTAAGTGTTTTCTATGTTTTCGAAGGAACAGTGGACGTAAAAGAAGGTTTTGATTTGAATTTAATCATGAATATCAAGTTGTCGTGGACCCGGTTTAGAAGTCCAGCAAGAGATAATAAAACAACCAAAAATGGGAAATAACGAGATATATATGCATAAAAGGCAATCTGTGAGTCTGTGTGTGACTGTTCCCTATGCACACCTACATTTTTTTTAATCTACGCCATTCAAAATTTCTAGGGACACATATCTACAGGGAAGCCAGGTCGACACATACTTTTTGAGTTTAAGTTCAGCAATTTTTCCTTTCGCACTTTTTGGCCAATGGACACGATTGTTTACATTTGCTCCGTAGAACATCTAAGATCTAAGATGGTTGCTGAATTACGTCACAGAAATCAAATCACACGTGTCAAACGCGACTAAAATATATTTTTATTAAAAAAAAAATGAGCCATTATATTTGATTTTTATTCCGACGTTTTACGTCACAGAAATCAAATCACACGTGTCAAACGCGACTAAATTATTTTTTTATTAAAAAAAGAAAAAAAAGCCTCTATATATATAATTTTTATTCCGACGTTTTTAATATTCATTTGGTCAACAAAAAAATGTGAAAATTTTTCTCCGTAATTTTGAAACAAAAGAAATATTTTTTTAAAAATTGTTTTTTTTAAACAAAAGCAAAATATGTAGAATAAAAAGTGGCATCTTCTCCTACTACTAAAATGTTCTGAATTGCACGGGCAACGCCGGGCTATGATATTAAACACAGCAAAATATAAATACTTGGAACTCTGTAAGTAGAACGATAAATACGGGTTAGGAAGTAATACAATAATTGGGACTCGCAATGGTCGTACGGTAGCAGTCCTGGTTATCTCTGCCTATCACTCTGCTGCTGATCTGATCACTTTTGTGAGGGGAAGTATATGTAGTTGTAGGAAGAGTTCAATCCGTTGAATGGGTGATGCCACCATGACACAAGTGAAAGACAATCTTATGATAAAATCAAAATGCCATGTTGGTTTTTATAGTGGGTTATCAGTTATAGTGAAGTGTGTTGAAACAGGTTGGTTTGATTTGGCCTTGTTAGTTAGATAACCCACTATAAGAGGGGTATAAAAACAAGAAAATCCAAAAAATTAATAAGAGTTACACAGAACGGGAAGCTGTGGAGAGCCTTCATTGGCAATGTAATGAAATATATTCATCAGCCTCACTCACTTAGTCGACCTCAAGTAGAACGACTACATTGAATCAATAGCAAAATCTGCTGCTAGGAAGGTCGGGTCACTGAATCGGGTCAGGTAGTTCTCGTCAGAATTCATCTTGCACATATACAAATCTACCATCCGTCAGTGCATTGAATACTGTTGTCATATATGGTCGGGAGCCCCAGGTATTTATTTTGGATTCTCGACAGAATTTAAACGAACATCTGCAATGTAATCGATCTCTATGGGGTAGCTCGACTTCAGTCATTTTCTCACCGACGTAATGTGGTTTCTCTCTGTCTTTTCTACAAATACTTTCATGAATTCTGCTCTGAAGAGCTTAGCTTCCTGATGCCCATTCTACACGAATTTAGTCGAGCAACTAGACTCGCAACTGGGTCTCATCCTTTCACAGTAAAAACAGTTAAATGTTACCGTCTCTTCTATTCTATCAGTTTCTGTTCCCGCTTTTGGAACACCCATCCGTATACTTGTTTCCCTGATGGCTACAATATCCAAGAGTTTAAGTGCAACGTCAATTGCCATCTCTTATTTCCTTGACTCTCATCTTTCTCTCATCCTTTCCTCGACACCCCCTGTATCTTGTTCTTTTTACTTTTCGCTCTACTCTCACGTAACTCTCTCTTCACACCAGTATTCCCACTCTTCTCTTATCCATTCTCCGACACCCTCTGTGACTTGTTCCTCTTTCTTTCCGCTCTCTTCTCATGTAGTCCCATACGCACCAGTGTCAGAACTGCCTTGCATTTAAGTAGATATTCTGTTTATAATAAAACAGTATTATATATTTATATATTTATTTCTACCGGGCTGATTATTTAAGATAAATATTTGTTACAAAAATGTGTGTCATTCGACAGGAATCGTAATAACCATATCTGCTCTGAAATGTATCGTAATGTCAACATGTTACGGAAATTAACGAAGATTAACGAAACTTGATTATAAACAACCGACAATTTATAATGATTTATTTGAACATTATTTTTGATCGATACTCGTATTTAAGTAGATATTCTGTTTATAATCAAACAGTATTATATATTTATATCTACCGGCCTGATTATTTACGATTAAATTTTGTTACGAAAATTTGTGTCATTCGGCAGGATTCGAACCCGCGACCTCTATCCACATACAAATATCGATAAAAAATAATGTTCAAACAAACCATTTCATAGTTCCTTGTATAAATGCTATAAATATGATTCTATTTCGTGTAAATCTTTATAATCTCCACTTTTCATGCTTTTTTTTAAATTTGTTGATTGGTTCGAACTTGTTACTTTAATTTAGATTATAAAAAAGAAATCCAAGCCGCTAACCATTACCCCCTCCCCCCAAAATCTGCATAAATCTAATGTAGCAAGAGCTGGATTTTAGAAGTATGAGAATTGTTTTTTTTATTTCTAAAAAAGAATGAACAAGATCCTTCTAGCTTGTTTCAAAATCTGATCGTGATTATTTATATGGCGGTGATTAGAGTTCTCGGACACACACACACACACACACACACACACACACACACACACACACACACACACATATATATATATATATATATATATATATATAAGTAAAAAGTTTATCACTTAGCTGATAGATGTCACCTTCACCATCCCGGCTTCAGAGTTTTATAGACGGACCCTCCGGAAATCACTCTGTCCATTCGTCAGGAGTACCAGAAATTGATTGCTTATACTTCTGGATTTTTATTTTCTCATTGCAACTTTTTTCATTGTGTGTGTGTGTGCGTGTGTGTGTGTGTGTGTGTGTGTGTGCGTGCGCGTGTGCGTGTGTGTAGAATTTCGTGATTAATTGTTCTATTCGTCATTTTTCCTTTTACAACCACTTCTTAGTATTTTCTCTCGTTTTCTCTTATTCCCTTTTTCTCTTAACTGTTGTCATTTGGCTTCCGGTTGTCTATTCATTTTTTTAACGATCTAGTCTTTTGTTCAGTTAGGAAAATTATATTTCATTTTTTTACATAAATAACTTTAATGCTTTAATAATGAAGTAAATATATATATATATATATATATATATATATATCTTCACTTCGATTTGGTGGCATATTAAAGATTATATATATATATATATATATATATATATATATATATATATATATATATATATATATTAGGTTCATATAACCATGGATGAAAACGTTATAGTTTCTTCTAAATTTAAAAATTACGCATTGAAAAATTCCCAGTTACGCGAGCGTTCAAAAAAAAAAAAATCACCGTTACGTGAGCGACCTTAAAAAAAAAACATTAAAAAAAAAGGTTAAAATCAGTTATTTCAAATTGCCTGAAGACACCACATGGTAGAAACCTAGGTCGCGTAATAACTCGTTTTCAAATGAAGAATATTCAAAAGTTCTACAATATAATTGTATTGAACACTTTTTAATACAACTGTGTACTGATCTCATTTTATTATGATCAAAAACTAAGTAACTAATCAATCAACCAAGCAATCAATCTATATATATATATATATATATATATATATATATTCCATGTCCGAATAGTGATACAAAAAATTGGTCAATGTCAAATCATCAAATATCAGTTTAATTATCTCTAAGCTTGCCAACATATAAGTCATTTTAAAAAAAAATATAATATATATATATATATATATATATATATATATATATATATATATTCCATGTCCCGAATAGTGATAAAAAAATTGATCGATATCCGATATCAAATATCGGACTGACGAAAATTATCTCTAAGCTTGCCAACATAAAGTCATTTTAAAAATATAATATATATATATATATATATATATATATATATATATATATATATTCCATGAATAGTGATACAAAAATTGATCGATATCCGATATCAAATATCGGTTTAATTATCTCTAAGCTTGCCAACATAAATCGTTTAAAAAAATATAATATATATATATATATATATATATATATATATATATATATATATATTCCATGTCCCGAATAGTGATACAAAAATTGATCGATATCCGATATCAAAATATCAGTTTAATTATCTCTAAGCTTGCCAACATAAGTCATTTTAAAAAATATAATATATATATATATATATATATATATATATATATATATATTCCATGTCCCGAATAGTGATAAAAAAATTGATCGATATCGATATCAAATATCAGTTTAATTATCTCTAAGCTTGCCGCGCCGGTGTTTTAAAAAATATAATATATATATATATATATATATACTATATATATATATATTCCATATACGAGACAATTTGATACAAAAATTGATCGATATCGATATCAAATATCAGTTTAATTATCTCTAAACGCAACATAAGTCATTTAAAAAAATATAATATATATATATATATATATATATATATATATATATATATTCCGTAACTCCGAATAAGTGATACAAAAATTGATCGATATCCGATATCAAATATCAGTTTAATTATCTCTAAGCTTGCCAACATAAGTCATTTAAAAAATATAATATATATATATATATATATATATATATATATATATATATATTCCATGTCCGAATAGTGATACAAAAATTGATCGATATCCGATATCAAATATCAATTTAATTCTATCTCTAAGCTTACCAACATAAATCGTTTAAAAAAATATAATATATATATATATATATATATATATATATAATAATATCCCTCCCCGAATAGTGATACAAAAATTGATCGATATCCGATATAAATATCAGTTTAATTATCTCTAAGCTTGCCAACATGATCATTTAAAAAAATATAATATATATATATATATATATATATATATATATATATATATATTCCATGTCCCGAATAGTGATACAAAATTGATCGGTATAAATTACTTCAAATATCAGTTTAATTATCTCTCTAAGCTTACCAACATAAGTCATTTTAAAAAATATAATATATATATATATATATATATATATATATATATATATATATATTCCATGTCCCGAATAGTGATACAAAAATTGATCGATATAAAACAAATACCAGTTTAATTATCTCTAAGCTTGCCAACACTAGTCATTTTAAAAAAATATAATATATATATATATATATATATATATATATATATATATATATATTCACATGTCCCGAATAGTGATACAAAAATAATTCGATATCCGATATCAAATATTTATCAGTTTAATTATCTCTAAGCTTGCCAACATAAGTCATTTTAAAAAAATATAATAACTACCAAAGGGAAAAAAAATCACAGATAAAGCCTACAAACATAAATACACGCAACACAAACACTTAACTATGACCTAAAAATCCTTCCAGCAGTTACACATACTAACACGGTAAGAAAAAGGTCAACCCAACACAATAAAAAAGTTTCAACCAAAATGACAAGAAGAAACAAATTATAAAGCAATTAAGATGACACCCATTCACCCGCTAAAATCAAATTAACACAATAAAAAGCAATAAAAGAAAATCAATCAGCTTCAAATAATAAAACACTAAAAAGACATCAACACAACAAAAGCAAACAAAAGCAATCAAAAGCAATCAAAAGCAATTAACCATCTGCAGAAATACTCACATATTAAATTACGTCAAGCTCCATATAAAAAAAATAAAAAATAGGACACAATAACAGACTGAGCACACATTGACCTCTCCACATTAATCCTATTAACGCTCTGTCTCTATCTCCATATCGAGCAATATCTTTTTATCATTAAATCACTGAAAAAAAACAACAATTTGACACAATATATATATATATATATATATATATATATATATATATATATATATATATATTAATGCAGGTTTCATTGAATAGTATAGACAAGTTTTGTCTATTAATTTTGTGTAGGATCCGTTCATACCGTCTGATATACTTGATGGTGATGTCGTTGAAAGACAACAAAAAATCACAGTATTTGTTGAATTTTTTATCGGGTCTAAGCTTTCGGCTCACATAAGCCATTATCAAAGAGTAAATATTAACACACAGTAAACATAGAACATTTAAGCTATTAACAATAAAGATAATTGAATTGAAAATATAAGTCCATCCCTACCGTGGCGGATGGCCGAAGACAGTGACAAAATAGTGGTGTTGTGGTCCCTGGTCTGATTACAGACATTTGAGTACGTTATTGTAAATATCGAAATTGATTGTATTCAAACCAGGTTTAAATTGTTTAATGTAGAGTGCTTCGAGGATTTTTAGTTTCTGCTTATTATTTTCTTGTTTGAGTATGTACGTGTTATCAACAAGCGTTTTTCTCAGAAGTGTGCGTTGATAACCGTGTTGTTCTAAATGACGGAATATATTTGAATTTTTATTTAAGTGCAACGTCAGACGCCGTGAGAGCGAATTTGTGGTGTGGCCGATGTAGATATTATTGAGGTTGTTAGAGATACATTCTCTAAATGGACATATGAATTTATATACTACATTGGTTTTTTGCAAATCACTAACGGTGGGGGAAGAGTCGTTGCGGACAAATGAATTAGATGTAGTGGATTTAGTGTAATATATAATGAACTTAATTCTTTTGTTAGAGTCTGTCGGAGAAATATTAGTATTTATATATTGTATCGAGGCAGCAAGTAATTTTCTAAACATATGCTGTTAAATATAAGAGACAATGAATGTCTATTATATTGGAGGCCATGTACATCAAATCTAAACAATCAGTCAGTTAAGCGCCATACGT
The DNA here is from genome assembly GCA_037127315.1 of Ascarosepion bandense. Taxonomy (NCBI): domain Eukaryota; kingdom Metazoa; phylum Mollusca; class Cephalopoda; order Sepiida; family Sepiidae; genus Ascarosepion; species Ascarosepion bandense. The sequence goes on along the minus strand of JBBBDQ010028783.1, from coordinate 128,364 downwards.
GAAACACGCTTTGTGGTGCAGTGGATATCGGCTCGGAATGAGAAATCGGGGAGCCGAGTTCGAATTCCAGTTGAATTCATTGCATTCACTTACGCACAAATACCTATTAGGAAAGGTATTAATCCGTCTCTTCCTTCCAGTTATGGGTTAAATAACAGGACAGATTTGGTTCTATAGCCTAGGCTGGCAACCAGTCTACCGCAGAAAGCAATGGCAACCTACTGCGTGATAATCTTCTAAACAACCAACACTCAATAAAATCAACTTTAAAACAGGAAATAACATATTACATTGCATTTGACTAGATGGTTTTGTTGTCATTTCGCGCTATCCCGCGGTGTGACGTCATAAAACCGCATCGTAAACTTGCGAACTGCGTTTATTATTTTTGGTAACTATTGCCGTTGCCAAGCGGAGTTTTATGTCAACACAAAATAAAATCGTCGGTGATGGTGGATGTTATAATATTTCAGTTTAAACAACCTCTCTGAAGATGGACCATGTGAGCCGAAAGCTTAGAAGCAAATTAATAAATAATTATCCAAATGTTGGAGAATTTTTGTCTTTATTTTCAACTGAAATTAAAGTCAAAATACGACGTTTACAACGGCTCATGATGAAATATAATAGACATTCATTGTCTCTTATATTTAACAGCATATGTTTAGAATATATATATATATATATATATATATATATATATATATATATATATATATATACACTCCCAGCCATAATTATTAGGCTACTCCAGTTTTAAAAATAAATGATGTATTTCATACTATTTTTAGTCTATTACTAAGTGGATAATTCTAAATGAAAATAGAATGATTTTTTTTATTATTACTTCGCGAAATTTTCAAGGCAGCCAGGAAGCCTTTGCTTCGGCCAGCCAATAAGAAGAAGAGACTAGCATGGGGAAGAGAGCACAAAAATTATACACCAGAACAGTTCATTTGTGGCCCATGTTATTGTGCAGTATTAATATTCTATTTTCATTTACAATTATTCATTTGACAATAAATACTAAAAATAGTATGAAATATAAAATATATATATATATATATAATTGTTAATATGTCACCAAATCAGATAAGAAAACGAAATAATGGCCAAGTGACGATATATATATATATATATATATATATATATATATATATATACTTCATTATTAAAGCATTAAAGTTATTTATGGAAAAAAATTAAATATAATTTTCCTAACTCAACAAAAGTCTAGATCGCTAAAAAAAAAAGAAAAAAAAAGAAAACAAAAAACTGGGGTGACCTAATAATTATGGCCGGTGGTATATATATATATATATATATATATACATATATATAAATGTAAACTTGTCGTTATACTCATTTCGAAAGAACCTCCGAGTAAGTACGCGTAAGGAAAAAATGGTAATAAAAAAAGAACGAGCTAAGCACCCGAACATCAGTCAAAGTACGTAGCCCAAAGAAAAAAAGCAGAGCCGACTAACCTAAAACAAAATAAAATCGTCGGTGATGGTGGATGTTATAATATTTCAGTTTAAACAACCTCTCTGAAGATGGACCATGTGAGCCGAAAGCTTAGAAGCAAATTAATAAATAATTATCCAAATGTTGGAGAATTTTTGTCTTTATTTTCAACTGAAATTAAAGTCAAAATACGACGTTTACAACGGCTCATGATGAAATATAATAGACATTCATTGTCTCTTATATTTAACAGCATATGTTTAGAATATATATATATATATATATATATATATATATATATATATATATATATACACTCCCAGCCATAATTATTAGGCTACTCCAGTTTTAAAAATAAATGATGTATTTCATACTATTTTTAGTATATTACTAAGTGGATAATTCTAAATGAAAATAGAATGATTTTTTTTATTATTACTTCGCGAAATTTTCAAGGCAGCCAGGAAGCCTTTGCTTCGGCCAGCCAATAAGAAGAAGAGACTAGCATGGGGAAGAGAGCACAAAAATTATACACCAGAACAGTTCATTTGTGGCCCATGTTATTGTGCAGTATTAACGAAAGAACCATTCTATTTTCATTTACAATTATTCATTTGACAATAAATACTAAAAATAGTATGAAATATAAAATATATATATATATATATAATTGTTAATATGTCACCAAATCAGATAAGAAAACGAAATAATGGCCAAGTGACGATATATATATATATATATATATATATATATATATATATATATACTTCATTATTAAAGCATTAAAGTTATTTATGGAAAAAAATTAAATATAATTTTCCTAACTCAACAAAAGTCTAGATCGCTAAAAAAAAAAGAAAAAAAAAGAAAACAAAAAACTGGGGTGACCTAATAATTATGGCCGGTGGTATATATATATATATATATATATATACATATATATAAATGTAAACTTGTCGTTATACTCATTTCGAAAGAACCTCCGAGTAAGTACGCGTAAGGAAAAAATGGTAATAAAAAAAGAACGAGCTAAGCACCCGAACATCAGTCAAAGTACGTAGCCCAAAGAAAAAAAGCAGAGCCGACTAACCTAAAACAAAAAGCGCTCAATACGCAAGTAGAGCAAACTAAGTAAATAACTAACCTAGTGAGCCAACGAACCTACCAAGGTTTCACCAAATTGGATCTTCAGGGAAAGTTGGGCTAACTTTCCCTGAAAAGCCAATTTGGTGAAACCTTGGTAGGTTCGTTGGATCTCTAGGTTAGCTATATATATATATATATATATATATATATATATATATATATATGTTGGCAGAAACCTTTCTTTTATACAAGTTTAATTGAATATACCTGACAATGAAAATTTTTTTATTTTTATTTTAATTATTCCAGTATTCTTAAATGTTTCCGTTTGAATTGAGCGAGTGAGTTAAAAAAATTGTGCGTATTGTCCATTCTACCAAGAAGCGCTTTTGATCATTTCTTTAGCCATTTTCAAGGAGGTTAGCTTTGGGGTGTTATTAATTTCTCTTCGTGTTTGACTAGTTAAGTGTTTCCTCGCTTTTTGCGGTTCAGGTGTTACCCCCACCCGGCGAAACGATAAAAACAGCGAGACGGGAAAATCACAATACTTATTTTATTATTTGGGTATATTTCAAGCTTATATAAACCCACCCCATACTAATATTAACTCAACCTCTGTCTGTACTACCCTTTCCCACTCTCTTGTATTTCATGTGTAAAGGCTTTTGTATTTGTGAAAATATATACAGTAAGATATCGGTTTACAGTACAGTAGTAACTGTTGCACATGGCGGTGCACACGCATCAAGCACCCAACGCACGTTTTGCACAAGTGTTAAAAAAAGCTTAAGTTACGTAAGCTTTCGTATTTGAGAAGTGCGAGAAAGACACATAAGTTAAAAAAAAACTTCTTTTGTCACGTATAAATTTAGTAAAATTTAAATTATTTATTTTATAAACAGTTAAAAATTACAGCGCGTCGTGTACAATCTCCAGTAGGTGGAGACCACACGAGAAGACGAGACCCATTGTGTTCGCCAGCCGCAAAACTACTTCCGGTGCGTGTTTTTTTGCGCAATATGCTTTATAATTTATGTATTTTTGCTTTTTTTTTTATGTATCTTTATAATTTATGTATTTTTAACTGTTTTTGCTTTTTCTGATGAGGAAATACCTGTTTTACTATTAAATACATTAAAATAACGACTTTTTATGATTTTCGACTTTCCGCGGATTTTCCGCTATTTTTCGAAATTTCCGCGATATCAAATTATATATATTTTAAAAAATTTTTTCTTATCTTGTAATATAAAATTTTATAATCAACTGAAAACATTTTAAGATACGTAGTGGAGACCCTAAAATCAATCTAAATCTAAACTTATTTATAGATGGAACTGTGTCTCTCTGTGTGTGTGTGTGTGTGTGTGTGTGTGTGTGTGTGTGTGTGTGTGTGTGTGTGTGTCAGTTACCTATAGGCTCCGAAACGGCTGAACCGATTTTCTTGAAAATTTACTCAGTTGTACTATAAGCGTCTGCGAGTGTTTTTAGTTAGATTTTGTGTCGAGGTACCCCCGATAAATATCGAAAATCGATAATCGAAAAAATCGGGTTATAGAAGGAGTGGTCCGATTTTAATCATATTCAATACACTCAGAGACAAAGACATAAGAAACGATATTCAGAAGTTTCAAGGTTGCAGTTCCTACAATAGTGTAGAAAATCGATAATATATATATATAAAAGGCAAGATGTTTTTGTGTGTGTATCTGTTTATAGGCCTGTATGTCTGTATGTTTTTCAGCCCTTTTATTTTAGTTTTTGCTTCGGGTTTGGCTCTAAGTAGGTACAATTGTAGTTCTTAGACTCAGGTATGATAGCATTTACTCAGAGGATTTATTTATCCTTCAAACTTCAGTTTACGACGAAAAAAACTTATTTGATATCGATACCAGGAAATGCAAATTTGACTTACATCCATTCATTTTTCTTTCAGACTACGGTTTCGTATTAACTGGAAACAGCTGTTGCTTTTTAGTCTTTTGTGCCAACGTCCAAAGAGTCTAAGCTCCAGGACCATGGATTAGTTTTGAAGCTTTCATTACACCCGAGCAACGCCGGGATATACTGCTAGTTCTAAATATCTAGAAATGTTTTAACAGAGGACGGATAACGTTCCACTGAAATCCGAATCAGCAAAAAAAAAAAAAAAAAAAAAAAAAAATGAAATATAGGCCAGTAGAGGTCGTTTTACAAAAATTAGTTTCGATTTCAACTTCGCTAAGTCCACAATGAAGACATGTCCAAGACAGCTACAACTATTTAAATAGAATTATCTCCCTTTCGTATCAAAATGATGATAGCAACAGTTCGTTAGAAACAAAGAAAAGAGTACTAAAAATATTATGTAATATCGGCACTCTTTAATAGCAGGGAATGTGGGACAATTTCCTCCCAGATGAAAACGAGGCTTGATGCAGCAGAAAGATGGATTTTACAAAAGGATACTGGGAATATAACATTGACTAAACAAGTTCTAGAGACAATACAACAAAAATGGCACTTATACTTAGCTGATATTCTAAGATTTTAGAATACATAACGAGGAAAGAAGATTTAGAAATTTGACATTGACAGGAGAGATTGAATTCAAGAGGAACAGGCCACATAACCTACCTAAGGAGGTTGTGCAGGTAGAACAGGACATAGGAAAAATGGCAAAAAATTACTAAGAGCTACAAAGGACAGAATGCGGAAAATACTGTAGACTGAAGTTTTAAGAATAATTGATTAAAAATGAAGATCTGTTATCATTAATATTAAGATATTAATTAGGTCAGGTCAGACTATGTCTGCTACTGGTACCACGTAACATAGTACTACCTGCTACGGGTCGGGTTGTCGGCGACTAAATGGAATATTAATATAATAATATTATATAATAATATACTTTTATAAAAAGTATACTTTTTATAACTTTCATCTTAAATCTTCATTACTTTTAGTAATATATATTATAATATTAATATATCGAATATATAATAATAATATAATATAATAATATAATAATAATAATAATAATAATAATAATAATAATAATAATAATAATAATAATAATAATACTAATTTAGATGTTTTGGATATATAATATAATATATAATAATATAATATATAATAATATATAATATATAATTATAATTATATTATATTATATTATATTATATTATATTATATTATATTATATTATATTATATATTATATTATATATTATATTATATAATATATAATATAATATATAATATAATATATATAATAATATAATATATAATATAATATAATATATAATATTATAATATATAATATATATATTATTATTATTATATATATATATTATATATATATATAATATAATATATATATAATATAATATACTAACAAAATCGCCAAGACCTACCGCGGTTTCGCACAACGGCTCGTCAGTTGTGCGAAACTGACGAGCCGTTGTGCGAAACCGCGGTAGGTCTTGGCGATCTTGCTATTTTGTTAGTGTGTTTGCTCTGCGTTACTGCCTTCTAGTTAAATACTTTTCGGTTGTGTGTATCGAGCACTTTTCTTTTCTGGTTGTTTGTTCCGTTAGAGGGTTTTTTTTCTTTTTACTGGGAGGAACCGTATGTATTGTCGGTCCCACGCAGTTTTCTTTTTTTCCCCCTCTTTGCCCAAAGCTTTATAGCCGAGGACAATAACGGATTTAGATTCTGCTGGTCATTCATGGTCTTAAAAAGTCCCTTCTATAAAATTTTGAGATTAGAATACACGCAGAGTCGGTTTAATAATAATAATAATAATTATTATTATTATTATTATAATATAATATATAATAATATAATATGTAATATATATATTATTATTATTAATATATATATTATTATATATATATAATAATATAATATATATATAATATAATATAGATGTTTTAGATATATAATAATAATAATAATAATAATAATAATAATAATAATAATAATAATAATAAGGTCTTCTGCAAACTGTAAAATGCTTCAGCGAAGACATTGGAATGAAATTCAATTTGAATAAATGTGCTAAAGCTACAGTTTTACGTGGATCAATACAAGAAACATCCTCAATTAGCTTAGACCCTGCTGTAACAATAAAAGAATTGAAACCAGAAGAAGCTTATAAATACCTAGGTGTAAATGAGAGCGAAAACATTCACCATAAAAAAATGAAAGAAATAGTGCGTAAAGAGTACTATAGAAGGCTACGAATGATATTAAAAACTGAATTAAATTCACAGAACAGAGTTATGGCCATTAATAGCCTTGCAATCCCAGTTGTCCAATATAGCTTTAACATCTTAAACTGGACTCTAAACGACATCAGGCGAATGGATGCTAAAACAAGAAAGCTTCTTTCTAAGCATAAGATGCATCATCCAAAGGCTGATGTAGACCGTCTATACATACCCCGTAAAGAAGGTGGAAGAGGTCTTATTCAGCTGGAATTGTCATACAAGACAACAACTATTGGCTTACTAACATACACAGAAACAACAAAGGATTGGATGTTACAATTAGTAAGGCAACATGAAGAAAGAAAGAAAAAATATTCAATAATAAAAGAAGGCAGTAAATACAAACAAGATTTACAGTTAGTAGATTCTGTAGAAAAGCAAAACAGAAGCCAAGAACCAACTATTGCGGCAAAAAATATGAAAATAAAAGCCAAAGATAAAGCTCTCGAACAGATGAAACAGCGCTGGCAAGACAAACCTCTGCATGGCCAATATCCAGAACGTGCCAATAAATCCAATGTTGACAAAGTTAATACTCATCGATGGTTACGTGCATCTGGATTAAAGTCTGAAACTGAAGGCTTTATTCTTGCAGCACAAGACCAAAGTCTTTTCACTAGAAACTTTCAGGCAAATATTATGCATAATAATATGGATCCAAAATGCAGGTTTTGTGATAAACACCAAGAAACAATAGACCACCTAATCTCAGGCTGTTCTGTGCTTGCCCCAAATTAATATAAAAATCGCCACGATAGAGTTGGGCAATATTTACATTGGGCAATGTGCAAACATTATGGAAAGGCTGTAAACAAACACTGGTATGACCATCACCCAGCACCGGTTATAGAAATAGAAGATGTCACCATTCTATGGGATTACACCATCTATACAGACAGAAAAATTGAAGCAAACAGGCCAGACATTATTGTTAAAACCAGAAGGAGAAAACTTGTCTATTAATTGATATGGCTTGTCCAGCGGATTGTAACATAGCAATCAAGGAATTTGAAAAACTGTCAAAATATAAAGACCTGGAAATTGAAATAGAAAAAATGTGGAAATTGAAAACAAGAGTTGTGCCAGTGATAGTAGGTGCACTTGGAATGATAAAAAATGGAACAAAACAACACATTGAAAGAATCCCTGGAAACCCCAGCTTAAGAGATATACAAAAAATTGTCTTATTAAGTACAGCCCACACACTAAGGAAAACTTTATCTATGTAATGCTGGGGGTGATAGGGAAGATATAAAAACATGAAATGGAGTCATAACAACACGCTACTACCTGCCTTAGGTCTCCCCGCAGACTTGGTTGGTAGTGAGACCAAAGCAGAAATCGAAATATGATGAAAAATGACACAATAATAATAATATAATAATATATAATAATATTAATAAATTTACTAAATGAAGAACTGTTATCATTAATATTAAGATATTAGTAAGGTCAGGTCAGACTATGTCTGCTACTGGTACCACGTAACACAGTACTACCTGCCACGGGTCGGGTTGTCGGTGACTAAACCGGTGCCCCAGTTGGGTACAAGCTCGGTGAGGAGGGTGGTGCAGGCACTCTGCAGGATAAAAAAAGCAAAACCTGTCAAAAGGCAGAAGAGCTCCTTTGAGCCAATGGCCACCTATACAAGCAACCAGCTATGGTTTAAATAGTCTTCGTCAACCCACATTGATAAGTGAGGCGAGTATGGTAGATCCCCTGAAATGACAGACATAAAAACAGTGGAAGTCACCCAGGGAGAGGTTCCTCAAGCGAGAGTGAAAACTGATATAGAATCCGTCTAGCTATGGTTAAACAACAGGACAGATTGGTGACCAGTCTACCACAGAAAGTAATGAAAACCTACTGCGGATAAATCTTCTGTCCAGTCAGTCATGTTTCTTTTGAGACATGATCGTCCAAACATGTATTATGTTTGGCATTTAAGTGACTGATATACGATCCATTGATAAAGATGCAGGTAAAATAATCGGCTCTCGTAGAAACCTGACTCTTCATGCTATCCTCTACTTTCATCAGAGCCAGATCAGTCCGAAAAGTGAGTATTGCTGCCATATTTGAGCAGGAGCTGCCTAATCCTCACTTTCCAGTGAGTCCGAAAACGTTTCCGAGTCCTTGGAATTTTTCTGCAGATTTCTTGGAGCAATGGTTTAGCGGCGCAGATTGAGGAATCGGAAAGGTTTCTCAAGTTCTTTACATTCATTTTTTTCCATTTCCCCCAGCTATGGGTAATATAGTAGATCAGAATAAGGTTTATTGCCTTAGATGGCAATCAGTCTTAAAGAAGGGAACTCTGAGACGGTTGGTCACCATCCGGCTAACTTGTCCAGGAAACGCTCGATCGTACTATCCTAAAAGTGATATGCTTACGGCATATCACGTTGAATACACCGGTTCTCGCTCGATCACCGAAGTAAAGCAACGTTGAGACTGGCCAGTACTTAGATGGGTGACCACTTGGGAATACCAGGCGCTGTAAGCGTTCAGTGACGGATGTGCGTTGTGGTGCAGTGGATATCGGCTCGGAAAGAGAAATCGGTGAGTCGAGTTCGAATTCCAGTTGAGTACCCTGCATTCACTTCAGCACTGGTACCCTTGGGAAAGGTATTCCCTCCAGTTATGGGTTAAATAACAGGATGAGGCCTGGAGGAAACCCATCTAGTGTTGGTGTCACAATAAAAAACACCCTTGGTAGCCCTGACGAAGCATCAAGTATTCAGCTATTTGACAAGATTATGAATTTCGCTGCAAACTGCACCAGAGTTCCAAATGCACAGGGAATACTGGAGGTGTGTAGTGAGTTCTATCTCGGCCAAGACCGCAGGACTACGCGACGAAAAGTGCGTATATATGCGACAGGAAACCGCTTGTGAATCCAAATTCCAACCGAAACCCCTACAATGGTCAGCTTTCGCTCGAAAAGGGATACAAGGCATACCGTACTTACTCAACATATACAAGGAGGCCCTTTCATAATTGTCTTTAATCCAGTAAGTACCTAACTTCCTATGCTATCTTTTACCCTTATAAGAGCCAGATCAGGATAAAAGTAAATTACTGTTTCAATATGCGGGTAGGAGCAGCCCAGATCTCACTTTCCAGTTCAAATCGTCTCAGTCCTTCTTTGAGAAGAATTATTTTTCACAATCCAATACAGCTCACGAGTGAGATGTGGTAAGCCTCTCACTGCTCTATCGCTACTACCATGAAAAGTGCTCAGACGAACTACGTTCATTGGTTCGAACAGGTCTGACCTTCACGGTCCGGTCCCACCATGCCACATATATAGTAACAAATCACCCATATTCCCTCCATAGTCCATTGAAGAGAAGTAAGTTCTATTCAAACAGCTTCTTCCAACGAAACACAGGCCTATGGAACAATTTTCCAACAAGATGCTCCCTATACCTCTTTAGTAAGAATATGACTCCTCATTTTATCTGTCATAAGAAGAGTCAGATCAGACCAATAATGGTTGGTTGGTTGTTTTGTTTTTGTGGCAAATCAACCTCGTCGGGTCATTTAATGCCAACCAAACTTTATTTATTTCTTGCTGGTAATACCCTTTTCTTTTCAACAATTTATTCTTGTTTTTATATAAGTTTTGTGTCTAGTAATACTTTTTTCTTTTCGAGTATCAAGATTCATTGGGATTTTGTTTTTAAGCGCAGAGTTCCCAAGTCCTACCCTTGTTATTTAACCCATAACTGGAGGGAAGGGACGGATTAATACCTTTCCCAAGGGTACCAGTGCTTAAGTGAATGCAGGGTATTCAACTGGAATTCGAACTCGGCTCACCGATTTCTCTTTCCGAGCCGTTATCCACTGCACCACAACGCACATCCGTCACTATACGCTTACAGCGCCTGGTATTCCCAAGCGGTCACCCATCTAAGTACTGACCAGGCTCAACGCTGCTTAACTTCGGTGATCGATCGAGAACCGCTGTATTCAATGTGATAGGCCGTAAGCCTCCGATAATGGAGTACTGTTGCCAAACCTGGGTAGGAACTGCCCAGACCTCACTTTTCAGTTCAAAAACGTTTCCGATGCTTTGTTGAAGAATTATTTCTCACTCTCCAACGTCTTCCTCACAGGCGGGTTGTGGCGAGTATCTCAGACTGATCTATGACTGCTACCATGTAAAGTTCTCGGTCGAACTGCATCACCTGGTTTTACCGTGGTTTGCTCATCATATTTACGACCAATTATACCACTTGCGTAGTAGCAATCTCCGTATTCCATCGGCAAGAAATAAGTTTAACCCAAACAATTTCTTCCCGCGAACCATTGTTCTATGGAACCGACTCCCAAGTGGATGTTTCCCCGATCACTACAATCTTATTCTGTTCAAGTTTATAATTCTTTGTTTTAAAGGTTTTTACCATACGATAATTATGGTTACAAGGATATTCTATTTTTATTGAAATTCGATATATTGAGCAACTTTGGCATTACCACCCGAGGCCAATGTACTGATGATGAGAGAGGTTATGCCATGTGAATCTAGTTTACTAAGTGTAAAAAGAAATCATTGCAACCAGAAAGAGATAGTTTATTTAATATACATAATGAGGAAAGATGGTCTGGAGAATCTGACACTCATATGACATATTGAAGGCAAGAGGAACAGAAGAAAACAGCGAATAATCTACCCATCGAGCTTTTGCTAATGTTTGACAGAACAGGGATTAAGAGAGACAGCAATAAGACATAAAGAAATGAACTGGAAGTTGTGGATAACCATGATCCTATGTAGAAATATAATTCTTTGTTCCAAATGTTTTTACCATATGATAATTATGGTTACAAGGATATACCATTTTTATTGAAATTCGATATATTGAGCAATTTTGGCTTTCCCACCTGAGGCCAACGTACTGATGGTGAGAGAGGCTATTCCGACTAATTCAATTGGCTAACGGGCTTTGTAGATGGTAAACCATGTACTGATGATGAGAAGGACTATCCCAACTACTTCGAGTGATTAGAGTTTACTAAGTGTAAAAAAAACGCAGAGGAAGTTGTAGAGAACCATGCTCGTATCTGGAAATATTATTTCATTTAAATGGTTTTAGCAAACGGTGATTATGGCCATTGAGATATCTTATTTTTAGTGGACTTCAATATTTTGAACAACTTCGGTTTTCCCACCGAGGACCAGTGTGTTGGTCAACTCCAACGGTGTAGGGATTCATATCAACATTTAGCTACTTAGGTATTTCATCATCATCATCATCATCATCACTCTGCGGCCTCGGCCGAGATAGAACTCACTACACCCTTCCAGTATTCCCTATTTGTCATAGCTCCTGTAAGGTCTTCCTCGGCGATAGATGTATCTCTGTGTATCCTGTCTGGAAAGGTTAATTTACGAGATCAATTGTGAGATGATGAGTGCCTCCATAATACAAACGATGAAACAAGTTCATCTGTGGCACGTGCAAAATGCCCAGCAAACTGGACACGTCTCTTTTGAACTAAGGTTGATACTCTTGGTAGGTCTCCATATATCGTTTCTAGAGTTGGGTGGTTTCGCCATGAAAGATCAAGTACTCTTCTGAGAAGACGAGTATAATATCCATCTAAACGGTGCTGTTGTTTTGCTGAAAGAGTCCAAGTTTCAGATCCATAGAGTAAGATTGGTTCAATAAGTGCGCGAAAAACTTGGATTTTGATCTTACGATCAAAATTGGATTTCCAGATCTTATCCATTTTGTTACAAGCAGTCCATGCTATGCCTTTTCTGATATCGAAGTCTTTTTTAGAATTCTTGATGTGTGATCCTAGATATTTGTAGTCTTCAACGCATTTAAGGATGTTATTCGAGAGAGTTTTAATTTCGTGATTGCTTCGAATGTTAATTGGCGTACACTGGGTATACGTAGATATTTAGTTATGTCAGGTCACTCCACTAATGCTACTGATAACATGCAACTAGAACTACGGCGTGACGTGGCTTCCCTGTGCCTCTTCTATAAATACTTTCATGGCTTCTGCTCTGATGAACTTAAATCACTGGTGCCCCGTAGATGTGCATTTGCACGGGATACTAGATTGGCAACTAGGTCCCGCTCTTGTACAGTGAAACTGATGAAATGTAACTGCAATTTCTGCTTCAACAGCTTCTTTCCTCGCACTTCCCGCCTGTGGAATTCCCTTCCGCATGCTTGCTTCACCGACGGCTACAACCTCCAGGAGTTTAAATGTAGAGTCAATAGACACCTCCTAACACACTAACTCACACCTACTCTCTCCAACTCTCTCCCTATGTACATCCTAACTCGTCTATCACCCTCCTTCTGACATTTCATATACCTAATCGCTCTATGTAACCCCCTGCGCTATAGTGGCAGTGGAATGGATTGCTTAGGGTGACACGATTAAAAAAAAACAACTACCGACTACACTGTCGGGTAATCGGATACTATACTCATCAATTTTTTGTGGTGACACCCAGCAGGATTATAAATAAAACCTGTTAAAGGACAGATAATTATACTGCTAGGGTCAACAGTATTTTCTTTTTATAGCAATCATGACCCTGTACAATGTCTAAAAGTCACTCGATGTGGGAAGTTACAGCGTAAAAGACACAGTTTATTGGAATATGTGGGGAAGATAACAGTTACCCCCAGACTTGAACATGTTAACATTACAGGGATTGATGAAGTGGTACGTAGGAAGAATACCCTCTTGGGAGTCGGTTCCACAGAGAAGTGGTTCTCAGGAGAAGCTGCTCGAGTGGAATAATAATTGCTTACATAGTAGATGGTTAGAGAGTAAGAGGCTTTTTATGAGGATAGGATAGAGAACGGTTAACTCTAGATTTGAACAGGTTAGGATTGTAGTGAATAGGGGAAATACCCTCTTGGGAGTCGGTTCCACAGAGAAGTGGTTCTCAGGAGAAGCTGCTCGAGTGGAATAATAATTACTTACATAGTAGATGGTTAGAGAGTAAGAGGCTTTTTATGAGGATAGGATAGAGAACGGTTAACTCTAGATTTGAACAGGTTAGGATTGTAGCGATCAGGGAAACAACCACTTAGGAGTCGGTTTCACATAGCAAAAATTGGTTCGCGGGAAGAAGCTACTCGAGTGGAATAATAATTGCTTACATAATAGATGGTTAGAGAGTAAGAGGCAGTTTATGAGGATAGGAGGGGAAGATAACGGTTAATCCTAGGCTTGAACAGGTTAAGATTGTAGTTATCGGGGAAACATCCTCTTGGGAGTCGGTTCCACAGAGTAATTGTTCGCGGGAGAAGCTTCTCGAGTGGAATAATAATTGCTTACATAGTAGATGGTTAGAGAGTAAGAGGCTTTTTATGAGGATAGGAGGGGAAGATAACGGTTAATCCTAGACTTGAACAGGTTAAGATTGTAGCGATCAGGGAAACAACCTCTTAGGAGTCGGTTTCACATAGCAAAAATTGGTTCGCGGGAAGAAGCTACTCGAGTGGAATAATAATTGCTTACATAGTAGATGGTTAGAGAGTAAGAGGCTTTTTATGAGGATAGGATAGAGAACGGTTAACTCTAGATTTGAACAGGTTAGGATTGTAGTGAATAGGGGAAATACCCTCTTGGGAGTCGGTTCCACAGAGAAGTGGTTCTCAGGAGAAGCTGCTCGAGTGGAATAATAATTACTTACATAGTAGATGGTTAGAGAGTAAGAGGCTTTTTATGAGGATAGGATAGAGAACGGTTAACTCTAGATTTGAACAGGTTAGGATTGTAGCGATCAGGGAAACAACCACTTAGGAGTCGGTTTCACATAGCAAAAATTGGTTCGCGGGAAGAAGCTACTCGAGTGGAATAATAATTGCTTACATAATAGATGGTTAGAGAGTAAGAGGCAGTTTATGAGGATAGGAGGGGAAGATAACGGTTAATCCTAGGCTTGAACAGGTTAAGATTGTAGTTATCGGGGAAACATCCTCTTGGGAGTCGGTTCCACAGAGTAATTGTTCGCGGGAGAAGCTTCTCGAGTGGAATAATAATTGCTTACATAGTAGATGGTTAGAGAGTAAGAGGCTTTTTATGAGGATAGGAGGGGAAGATAACGGTTAATCCTAGACTTGAACAGGTTAAGATTGTAGCGATCAGGGAAACAACCTCTTAGGAGTCGGTTTCACATAGCAAAAATTGGTTCGCGGGAAGAAGCTACTCGAGTGGAATAATAATTGCTTACATAGTAGATGGTTAGAGAGTAAGAGGAACTTTATGAGGAGAGAGTAGGAAGAGTACGGTTAACCCTAGACTTGAACCGGTTAGGATTGTAGTGATCGGGGAAACATCCCCTTAGGAGTCGGTTTCTCAAAGTAAGGGTTCACGGGAGAAGTTGTTCGAATGGAATTATTATTGCTTACATAGTAGATGGTTAGAGAGTAAGAGGCAGTTTATGATGATAGGAGTGGAAGATAAAGATTAACCCTAGATTTGAACAGGTTAAGATTGTAGTGAGTAGGGGAAACATCCTCTTGGGAGTCGATTCCACAAAACAGCGGCTCACGGAAAGAATCTGATCGAGTGAAATGTACAAATCACCAACCGTATCTAGACTGTGTTCCATAGACTTGTATGCAGCCAGGGGACCAAATAACGATTGGGTGGAGGGCTTACTTACACTGAAGTCAACGGTTGGGGTTGGGCTAATCAACGATAGAATCAACGGTCTATATATATAAAACTAGAACTTGCAACTCACTTAATGACATCTGCCCTTTATGTCTAAGTGAAAAACTACACATTCTCCAGTACCCTAACAGCAACGATTTATTAAACCGTAGAGACGAATAAGCAGTAATATGCAAACATCGCAAATATTTCTCGCTAAAATTTAATTAAAAAAAAAAAAAAGAAAACAACCCCCCCAAAAAACACAAAAAAATACACACAACCAACCCTATAAATAAACAGAAAAAGAAAACAAACCCTATACAATACCAACAAAAAATAATGCAGTTGCAATAGAATAGTAGATAAATAAATAAAAAAATATATTTTATATTCATAAAATATGTTGTATAACGGATAGATTTTATAAAAGAAATATATTTCTTAAATATTATAAAATATTATATTTCATAATATTATAAAATAGTTTAAATATTATGGAATATTATAAAATATTTTTATATGAAAGATATATTTTCTAAAAAATATATTTTATAAAAAACAAAAAATAAAAAAACAAAAAAAGCACACACCCCAATACAAAATAACATACATTAAATTAAGGAGAAACCAAATCGAGCCTTATAGAACAATGAGTCGAGTCTTATAGAACAATGGTTCGCGGGAAGAAATTGTTTGGGTTAAACTTATTTCTTGCCGATGGAATACGGAGATTGCTACTACGCAAGTGGTATAATTGGTCGTAAATATGATGATCAAACCATGGTAAAACCAGGTGATGCTGTTCGACCGAGAACTTTACATGGTAGTAGTCATAGATCAGTCTGAGATACTCGCCACAACCCGCCTGTGAGGAAGACGTTGGAGAGTGAGAAATAATTCTTCAACAAAGCATCGGAAACGTTTTTGAACTGAAAAGTGACCAAGTCGAGCCTTCAAGTTGAATGACACCTGCTGTCGTTTGACTTGGAGAGGTGTTTGTTCCGTCTGATTTATTTGCTAAAGAAAAACCTAAGCATGAAAGAATACCTGTCTTTCAATCGTCGTGGTGATGTCTTGGTCAGTCGCTATGTTACTGAGCGACGCCGCTAATTTAAAAATAAAATAAAATAAAATAAAATAAAATACATTTTTTTTTTGTGGGGGATATTTTGAGGATCAACTGTTGTACCAATTGGGTCTGACGAGCCGCGATAATAACATCAGGACGCGGTGAAATATGTATTACCCATTGTAATAATCTAAAATCTTTTATAAATTATATTACTCTCTTAAATTAAATAAATGAATTTAACATTGAGTTCTCTTGAGTTCGTCTCTATCAGAATTTACCTGGATTGTATACTAAGTGTGCTATGTTATATATATATATGTTGTGGCGGACATACCCATTAACATAGTAATGGACTAACTCAACCTGCATAAATACCATATGACTAACAGTCACCGGGAGAGCACCAGTCTGGTATGAGTCAAACGCCCGTAGAGTGACTTACCGAACAGAGACTTTGATATCCAACACCGCTTGCTCGTCAGGTAGACGAACAAGCTGGCATATTGTACCTTTACCGTTATTTTGTTAATGCAATTGTTTATACTAATCCTGTGTTCCTGTTTTTATTTGTGACGCCTTAAGCAAGGTTACAACAATATATATATATATATATATATATATATATATATATATATATATATATATATATATATAAGCCTCTCAAATATTTTGCCGCATGGGTACACTTGTCATATATCATTCCTGCTCTTGAAAATCATAATATATGATTCCTGTTTTTGAAAGCCATAATACATAATTCCTATTCTTGAAAATCATTATATATAATTCCTGTTCTTGAAAACCATAATATATAATCCTTGTTCTTGAAAATTACCAATTATTTTTTAAATCCGTAAACCCTATAGGATGTGCGTGGTGGTGCATTGGATATCGGCTCGGAACGACAAATCGGGGAGCCGAGTTCGAATTCCAGCTGAATTCATTGCATTCACTTACGCGCAAATACCCTTGGGAAAGGTATTAATCCGGCTATTCCTCCTAGTTATGGGTTAAATAACAGGACAGATTGGGTTCTAAAGCCTTGGTCGGCAGCCAGTCTACCGCAGAAAGCAATGGCAACCTACTGCGGGATAATCTTCTGCCCAGTCAGTCATGTCTCTTTCGAAAGACATGATCGCCCAAGCGTGTAGCACGTATGGCACTTCACTGACTGAAACCCTATACGCAAAGATAATTTTTGCACACACTGGAATAGAACATCTTTAAAAAACTACTAAATACTAAAAAAATTGTTAAGACGATAAAACTGTTTCATCAAAGTAAATTCGGAAAGGATTTTGCAAAACATTTATTCTTCTTGTGAGATGAATCGAAAACACTTTTGAGGGGAAAAGTATTCTGAATGATTGTTTTCGTGAGAAAAGCAATAATCGATGTAAAGATTCTTGCTTAAAATGGCAGACATTTTCATTTGAATCAAGTTGGACGCTTCTGTTAGCAACGGCAGAAAATATCGTCTGCATTTGAGTAAAAATGTCTTTTCCACTCTTTTTCCTATTCTGGCGACAGGAAACCTGCTGAGGATTTGTTGTGTGACGATTCAGTGCCGGGTCGGAGTTATTTGCAGTGGTTTTCTTTTTATATCGACAATCAAAGCGTATATATACAGAGATATACTAGCTGACGTACGTGTTTAGTCATGTAGACAATAGACGCAGAGAACTGACAAGATAAACTTATAGCCGAGTCGTTTTTTAGTTTTCGAATGTTTCTGACCACAGAACATTCTATTTCCATTTGAATGACTCTAAAAAATGTTTTGCACACGCGTATATATATATATATATATATATATATATATATATATATATATATATATAATGTAATGGTTGTTACAATGTTTTTAAATTTATAGTATCACTACACAAAAATTTTTCATGTTTCGAAGCCAGCCCATTATGTTTTTGGCTTCTTCCTCAGGTGATTTTTTTAGAAATGAGAATTATCTGGTTGAAAAGCCAGTTTATTTGTGCTGGATTTGTCATTCTTGGGTGTTAGAGGGATTGGTCTGTATTTTGAGTTCTGTTGACCTTTTTAAGGTCTTAGGGTTAAGTGTTTGTTTTTGGCAGAGTTCAGGATAGGTTAATATATTAATCTTGAGAGCGCTGTTGACGCCTAGCGTGTTGTTATTTGGTTTAGGGGTTGGTAGTTGTTGTTTTGTTTTGGGGTTGGTTTCTCCTTAATTTAATGTATATTATTTTGTATTGGGGTGTGTGCTTTTTTTGTTTTTTATTTTTTGTTTTTTATAAAATATATTTTTTATATAAAGTGTATATCGGATCAAATAAGAATACTTTTAAGCAGCGCTGGTACTTGCAACTAACCTCATTTAAAAACAGCTTATACCGAAACCAAACATCCCTTTCCACATACTTTTGGAAGGGAAAGGATTCAAAACAGAAACCCAAAGTAAAATGGAAAATCCTAGAAAAACTAGAACTTGCAACTCACTTAATGACATCTGCCCTTTATGTCTAAGTGAAAAACTACACATTCTCCAGTACCCTAACAGCAACGATTTATTAAATCATAGAGGCGAATTAGCAGTAATATGCAAACATCGCAAATATTTCTCGCTAAAATTTAAGTAAAAAAAACAAACAAAAAAAGAAAACAATCACAACCCCCCAAAAAACACAAAAAATACACACAACCAACCCTATAAACAGAAAAAGAAAACAAACCCTATACAATACCAACAAAAAATAATGCAGTTGCAATAGAATAGTAGATAAATAAATAAAAAAATATATTTTATATTCATAAAATATGTTGTATAAAGGATAGATTTTATAAAAGAAATATATTTCTTAAATATTATAAAATATTATATTTTATAATATTATAAAATAGTTTAAATATTATGGAATATTATAAAATATTTTTTTATGAAAGATATATTTTCTAAAAAATATATTTTATAAAAAACAAAAAATAAAAAAACAAAAAAGCACACACCCCAATACAAAATAACATACGTTAAATTAAGGAGAAACCAAACCCAAAACAAAACAACACCTACCAACCCCTAAACCAAATAACAACCAGCAAGGCGCCAGCAGCATCGGCCCTCTCAAGATTAATATATTAACCTATCCTGAACTCTGCCACAAACAAACACTTAACCCTAAGACCTTAAAAATGACAACAGAACTCAAAATACAGACCAACCCCTCTAACACCCAAAAATAACAAATCCAACACAAATAAACGGGCTTTTCAACTAGATTTTTTTTTTTTAATCATATCACCCCGAGCAAGGCGGTAACGCCACTGATGCGCAGGGGGCTACGTAAGGGTAAAAAGAATGGAAAAGAGAAAGCCGGAAACCACATCCTAAACAGGAAACAAGGGATGAGCCTCTTCACCTGTTCAATAGATGTGGGTGGAGTGTGAACCGGGCGATAGTTTAGTCTATCTACTCCAATTGAAAAAAAAAATAAAAATAAGGAAAAGAGTGAAAAGATTGGAAAAGAGAAAACCGGAAACCGCATCCTAAACAGGAAACAAGGGATGAGCCTCTTCACCTGTTAATTCTCATTTCTAAAAAATCACCTGAGGAAGAAGAAGCCAAAAACATAATGGGCTGGCTTCGAAACATGAAAAATTTTTGTGTAGTGATACTATGAATTTAAAATCATTGTAACAACCATTACAGTATATATATATATATATATATATATATATATATATATATATATATACAGTATAACGCTCTACATTTGTATCGAGCACTCTTTATAAAAGTAAATGCATGAACAAAAGGTTAATAAACCCACGAGTTTAATAACCTAGTTACAATATATATATATACAAATTTATCTATATTTCTGAGATGAAGTAGTATTTACACTATTTACACTTTCGGTGTATTGTCCTCGTCTTTACTGCTATGTTTACGACGTTCTTTTTCGTTGTACGCTCCGGCCTTCTTCAGTGCTAGGAATTTCGAACCGAATACTTTGTTACAGTCATTGGGGTATGCCATTCTCAATCCATATGTGATATCACTTCTAGTACCCATGTAGTTATCTCCCTTATTTGTTCACCACTGCTATAGCCTGGTATTGCACTTACAACTCTTTGGATAAGGTCACTAGAACGAACCAAAATCTATATCCATTGGAACAATGTAAATAGTATATCTATATACGAAGTTTCGTGACGGCATTGTTGTGATGTCTTCACTCTTCAGGGTTTTTGTTTTCTGCTTTGGCACTAAGCATCATTACAATTTAACACTACACACAAACACACACACACGAGCGCGCACACACACACACTCACACACACACACTAATAAAACTGTTCCATGTATTAGGACATTGAATGGGTTCTCACTGTTTTACAACAGATGGCGTTCCCAGAATTGCGTGCGTGTATTTTCAGATAATAAGGCATCTATAAGGAAGTACTATAAACAAGCTTTAAATTCTGTGTATGTTTTTCGCCGAAATGTAAACAAATTTGTTTTTCAAAGCATTAATGTCGGATTTCGTGCCACAGATAACGTATTTATGGGCAATTTTACTGCACTACTTTATTGAAAAAAAAATCTGCTGCTGCAGCACACAGATTTCTTGTTTAGATTTACAGTGACCTTGTTCTGTCGGAAGCAATATACAGAGATTGGTTTAGACGTTTCAAAAATAACGGTTTTGATGTTGAAGATAAAGAACGTTCTAACGCACCAAAAAAAAAAAGAAAAAAAAAGCATAAAACTAAGAATTAGAAGCAATTCTTCATGAAGCAATTCTTCATGTCTGGCGCAAGCTGAACCATTCAGAATCATTAGGAGTTGATGACACAACAGTTTCGAAACGTTTGAAAGCATTAGGAATGATTCAAAAGCAAGGACATTGGGTGCCGTACGAGTTGAAACCGAGAAAATTCGAACGGTGTTTTGTCACGTATGAACAACTGATTCAACGGCAGAAAAGAAAAAATTGCATTGTATCGTTCTTTGAAAAGGCTAGAATTGAGAGAGTCAAGAAGGACAAAATGTGCCAAATACATTGAGAATTGGGATCTGTAAAATTGTTATTAACCCTCTAGGGCCATTCGTATCATATTTGATACAGTATTTCCCTATAAGGAAACATTTGGTATTTCCCTATAAGGAAACATTTGGTATTCATTGACTGAGCAGTCAGTACAGCTTTCATTTGAAATTTATAAAATATTTCTCTTAAAAAATTTTTCAGGAAAATATTTCTTTCAAGGCTTGTTTTCATACTGTATCAAATATGATACGAATGGCCATAGAGGGTTAATCTCAGTCTGTTTATCTATTTATCTATCTATTAACCCTCTAGGGCCATTCGTATCATATTTGATACAGTATTTCCCTATAAGGAAACATTTGGTATTTCCCTATAAGGAAACATTTGGTATTCATTGACTGAGCAGTCAGTACTGCTTTCATTTGAAATTTATAAAATATTTCTCTTAAAAAATCTTTCAGGAAAATATTTCTTTCAAGGCTTGTTTTCATACTGTATCAAATATGATACGAATGGCCCTAGAGGGTTAATAATATAATATGATTAAGGCTTCTACTTGTCATAAAGTGGGGGATCAGTTCTATATTGTTATGAAGTAATAAACAGATCCCCCACTAATTACTACTTAACCATCTAGGGCCATTCGTATCATATTTGATACAGTATTTCCCTATAAGGAAACATTTGGTATTTCCCTATAAGGAAACATTTGGTATTCATTGACTGAGCAGTCAGTACTGCTTTCATTTGAAATTTATAAAATATTTCTCTCAAAAAATTTTTCAGGAAAATATTTCTTTCAAGGCTTGTTTTCATACTGTATCAAATATGATACGAATGGCCCTAGAGGGTTAATAATATAATATGATTAAGGCTTCTACTTGTCATAAAGTGGGGGATCAGTTCTATATTGTTATGAAGTAATAAACAGATCCCCCACTAATATGATACGAATGGCCCTAGAGGGTTCAAAAAAGCAGTAACCAAACTTTATAAGATTTAACTCCCATCAACATTGAGTAAAGATAAATTCAAATCTGTTAAACTTTCAGTTTGAAAAATGCACCCAATGAATGCATAACGCATAAAACTCCGAGTCGTGCAGAGTTGTACATCCAAATGGGTAACAATGACAGAAAAATATTTTACTGCCTGACGAGGTGCTAATAAACTAGCACCGAAACACAACGGCTCTTGTGTTGCAGTCCACTATGTTTTCATTATAACCACTTATAATACAAATATTACTATAATAAAATATTACTATATATATATATATATATATATATATATATATATATATATATATATATATATATGTCTGTAAAAAGTCTATGTATATAATTATAAATATCAATATAGATACGCCGTTTGTTATATTATTTATATATTATATATGCGTGGTACTTATTTGAAAGCGCTCAACAAAAAATAAAAAATAAAAAATAATAGTAATTTTTACCTATCATTGTCTCACACAGACTTCATCATACGTACATATGTAAGTGCGAGAAATCGACAACTGTCCGCGCGTTGACATCGCTAGACTTTGCGATTACACCAACCGAATGCGTATGTATGTGCGCAACGGCACACATATACATATATATGCCGAGCCACGCATGATTCGCATATATGTTTGCGTGAGCCCCGGTGGGAGGATGCGTGTGTGTGTGTCTTTGCGCGCGTCAATGGGTGTACAAATCTGTATATATGTCTGCGTCTGTCATCACGACCGATTTTCCTCCCACTTCCACAAAAATATGCGAATATACGCAGCCCTATATATAACCAATTTAAAAAAAATATTAATCATTTTGTCTGACGATCGCAAAACCCAGAGTTACAAACTCACCCCTATCTATCTATCTATCTCCCTATCTATCTATCTATCTATCTATCTATCTATATAGATAGATAGATAGATAGATAGATAGATAGATAGATAGATAGATAGATAGATAGATAGATAGATAGATAGATAGATAGATAGATAGATAGATAGATAGATAGGGCCTATCACGTTGAATACACCGGTTCTCGAGCGATCACCGAAGTTAAGCAACGTTGAGCCTGGTCAGTACTTAGATGGGTGACCACTTGGGAATACCAACTGTGGTGCAGTGGATATCGGCTCGGAAAGAGAAATCGGTGAGCCGAGTTCGAATTCCAGTTGAATACCCTGTATTCACTTAAGCACTGGTACCCTTGGGAAAGGTATTAATCCGTCCATTCCCTCCAGTTATGGCTTAAATAACAAGGGTAGGACTTGGGGACCCTGCTCTTAAAAACAAATCCCAATGAATCGTGAAAAAGAAAAATGTTGTAAAAATAAAATAACCTTACCCCCCAAAAAATAAAAAAAAATCATTGGTTATGACCTTAAATGATCCCATAAGGATTGATAGGTCGTGAAGCCTCAAAAACAAACAAACTATATATATATATATATATATATATATATATATATATAACACTTCATAAATTACCAGATAATGCACCAGTTCCTAAAATCTGGTATAATGAACAGGATAGTAAGATGGTGATTTTCTAAGGGGAGTTTAGATGTGGTACAAGGACGAAAGTGTGTGGGACCGAGTGAGGATTGAACTCACTATTCAATTGCTCAGGACAGTGAGAGATGATGTCACCATCCGAACAGTTGTAGTATGAAACAGGAATAGATCGCGGCAGAAGCTCGTATTCAATTTTGGCACAGAGAACTTGAAACGATTACTCTGTTACTTATTTTTGTGCATCATTTCACTTAAAATTACTACTATGTGACGCAAACAATAGTCATTGCTTCAGAATAACTTCATGTAAAATTCTCCGCCAAATAGATAATCCAGCGCTTGGAGCCAAGCCCACCAATCGACGAGCAATTTATTTAGTTTTTTGAAATTAGAGTCATGATGACTAACACTGCCGGTCGCTCTATCACAATTGCCAAAATAGGTGCGGCCATATTGTACTATTTGGGTGTCAGTTGAAGTCGAGAGTCGGGTGTGCCCATGCGGGTGAGGTAAGCCAAAATTTTCTGGGTTTTTTTTTTGGACGTCAGTCAATCAGTTAAGTGTCATACGCGATACACGATTTGGGCGATCATGTCTCGAAAAAAGACATGACTAAATGGGCAGAAGGTTATCTCGCAGTAGGTTGCCATTACTTTCTGCGGTAGACTGGTTGCCAGCCAAGGCAATCTAATCTGTTCTATTATTTAACCCATAACTGGAGGGAAGAGACGGATTAATCGGGGAGCCGAGTTCGAATTCCAGCCGAATTCATTGCATTCACTTACGCACAAATACCCTTAGGAAAGGTATTAATCCGTCTCTTCCTTCCAGTTATGGGTTAAATAACAGGACAGATTGGGTTCTATAGCCTTGGTCGGCAACCAATCTACCGCAGAAAGCAATGGCAACCTACTGCGGGATAATATTCTGCCCAGTTAGTCATGTCTTTTTTGAGACATGATCACCCAAGCGTGTATCACGTATGGCACTTAACTGACTGAAGGGTATTTGTGCGTAAGTGAATGCAAGGAATTCAACTGGAACTCAAACTCGGCTCCTTGATTTGTCGTTCCGAGCCGATATCCACTGCAGTACAACGCACATCATTGACAAGATCTGTCTTTAATTGGCATCGCCACAGTGAAATCACGATGTAGCGAGCGCCTATCTGTTCATTTAGATATGTGTGTTTTGGCGCCATTTTTGGAAATCGGCTCGGAATCAGAAATCCATAGAGTCGAGTTCAAATTCCAGCTGAATTCGTCGCATTCACTATCGCGCAAATACCATTGGAAAGGTATTAATTTATCTCTTTCCCTAAATAGCAGGACAGCAGAAATTAGTTGGAAGCAATGGCACTTAACTGACTGACTGATATATATATATATATATATATATATATATATATATATATATATCCTGTCGAATGACACACATTTTCGTAATAAAAATTTATCGTAAATAACCAGGCCAGTAGGTATAAATATATAATACTGTTTCATTAAAAACAGAATATCTACTTAAATACGAGTATCGATAAAAAATAATGTTCAAACAATTCATTTCAAATTGTCGTTGTTTGTGGTTATTTATAACCAAGTTTCGTTTATATATATATATATATATATATATATATATAAATGCAAACTTATCACTATACTCGTTTCGAAAAACCCTCCGCGTATATATATGCGGAAGGAAAAAATGGTTGTAAAAAAAAAGAAAGTGCTAAGTACATGAACATCAGTCAAAGCGATTTGGACCGAGCCAGTACGTAGCCCAAAGAAAAAGCCCGAAACTAGTAATCAATAACAAAAATGCGCTTAATACGTAAGCAGAGCAGAATAAGTAAATTAACCTAGTGAGCCAACAAACCTACCAAGGTTTGTTTGTCTCTCTCACTCTCTCTCTCTCTCTCTATATATATATAGAGAGAGAGAGAGAGAGAAAGAGAGAGAGAGAGAGAGAGAGAAGAAGAAGAAGAAGAAGAAGAACGTTAGCTACTCAAGCATCTTTCATTCAATAATGAATTTGGACACTCTCGGCTACTGGCGTGTGTTTTCAGTGTATCTAACAAGCTAAAGTCAGCTTTCTTTTAACGAGCGCCCATAGCTCAGTGGTAGATTGATGTCAATTCGGTCGGATTTCAATCCTGGATAGAAGCAATTGGATGTCTAACCGTACTGGTGAGCTGTAATACAGCGAAACAGATCTGTCTGCGAATGACTATATATATATATATATATGGGTAGCATACATTTTCGTCATAAAATTTATCGTGAAATAATCAGGCCGGTAGATATAAATATAAAATACTGTTTAATTAAAAACAGAATATCTACTTAAATACGAGTATCGGTAAAAATAATGTTCAAAATAATTCATTACAAATTGTCGGTTGCTTATAACCAAGTTTCGTTAAATTTCGTTAATTTCCGTAACATGTTTATATATATATATATATATATATATATATATATATATATCCAGGTGAAGAGAACCGGCAATTTTAGAATTCCAAGTTTTCCGGAATTTATTTAAAAAAAAAAACATATATCGTTGAGCATAATATAAATTATAATTAAATTTGTTTTTTATCTAAAATTAATTTAATTTAGACTGCGACACGGAAATTTCTATGTTTCCAGATTTTACCAATGTTGACTTGTTGTGAAAATTATATACATTTGAATGTATAAGAAAATACGCTTGTTATTTAAAGAGTTGATATGGAGGGAGGAAGCCAGTAAAACTTATGTGTGTGTTTAATTTAACGGTGGGCGACTTCAAGTGTTGGGTTAGCGATGAGCAAAAGAAAATGGTGGGCGATTGGAAATAAATTTTGGTGGGCGATAAATGATATTGAGTATTAGAATATTTCAACATATGCTAACCGAAAAAAATATTCAAAGAAGATATGCAAAGAAAGTGTACAAAATATCAGGAGGTGGTTAAAAAGAAATAAGTGGGACATATTCCTAGATAAGACTAGCAGTATAGCCCGGTGTTGCCCGGGTGTAATGAAAACTTTAAAACTAATCCTGGAGCTCAGACTCTTTGGAGGTTGGCACGAGAGACTAAAAAGCAATAGTTGTTTCCAGTTAAAGCGAAATCGTAGAATGAAAGTAAAATGAATGGATGTAAGTCAAATTTTCATTTCCTGGTATCGATATCAAATAAGTTTTTTTCGTCGTAAACTGAATTTTGAAGGCTAAATAAGTCCTCTGAGTAAATGGTATCATGGCTGAGACTAAGAACTACAATTATACCTACTTAGAGCCAAGCCTGAAGCAAAAGCTAAAATAAAAGGGCTGAAAAAATACAGACACGCAGGCAGATAAACAGACACACACACAAAAACATCTTGCCTTTTATATATATATATATTATCGATTTTCTGCACTATTATAAGAACTGCAACCTTGAAACTTCTGAATATCGTTTCTTATATCTTTGTCTATGAGTGTATCAAATTTGATTAAAATCGGACCACTTCTTCTATAATCCGATTTTTTCGATTATCGATTTTCGATATTTATCGGGGGTACCTCGACACAAAACCTAGCTAAGAACACTCGCAGACGCTTATAGAACAACTGTGTAAATTTTCAAGAAAATCGGTTCGGCCGTTTCGGAGTCTATAGGTAATGGACACACACACACACACACACACACACACACACACACACACACACACACACACACACACAGAGAGTTCCATTTATAAATAAGTTTAGACCTATTCGTAGACTGACTGATAGCCCAGACTAGACAGCTTACTCTATTTAACCCTTCTTTTATTTACATATCATGAACTTTCAGGACGTAGGCGGCCATGGCTGTCCCTTTTATATTATCTGTGAATTACCATCTTTGGAAAAGTTAGTGTTTTCTCGTTGTTTACTAAATGCTTTTCAATTCATACTTCACCTACTCGATAGCAAAGGTTAAGCAGCTCAACATACCTTACTATTTAACCCACTTTTAAATATCATGATCTTTCAATAAGTAGGCGATCATAGCTCTCCTCGGTTTCTTTTTCTTTAATTATCTGTTAAATGTCACGACAGTTTGGAATGGTTTCCCGTTGCCTTATCTATAGTTTGAAATGCATTCATTCATTCTTTCTTCACTTCTTTCATTCTTTTTAATGCCACAGTTCTTTTCTTTTTTCTTTTCTTTTATTCATTCGTTCATTTTTTTTCATTCCTTTCATTCTTATTATTGCAGTGTTCTTTTCTTTTTTCTTTTCTTTTATTCATTCGTTCATTTTTTTTCATTCCTTTCATTCTTATTATTGCAGTGTTCTTTTCTTTTTTCTTTTCTTTTATTCATTCGTTCATTTTTTCTTCATTCCTTTCATTCTTATTATTGCAGTGTTCTTTTCTTTTTTCTTTTCTTTTATTCATTCGTTCATTTTTTTCATTCCTTTCATTCTTA
Source organism: Ascarosepion bandense (assembly GCA_037127315.1). Taxonomy (NCBI): domain Eukaryota; kingdom Metazoa; phylum Mollusca; class Cephalopoda; order Sepiida; family Sepiidae; genus Ascarosepion; species Ascarosepion bandense. Next base: position 99,864 of record JBBBDQ010028783.1, on the reverse strand, counting down.
TTATTGCAGTGTTCTTTTCTTTTTTCTTTTCTTTTATTCATTCGTTCATTTTTCTTCATTCCTTTCATTCTTATTATTGCAGTGTTCTTTTCTTTTTTCTTTTCTTTTATTCATTCGTTCATTTTTCTTCATTCCTTTCATTCTTATTATTGCAGTGTTCTTTTCTTTTTTCTTTTCTTTTATTCATTCGTTCATTTTTTTTCATTCCTTTCATTCTTATTATTGCAGTGTTCTTTTCTTTTTTCTTTTCTTTTATTCATTCGTTCATTTTTTTCATTCCTTTCATTCTTATTATTGCAGTGTTCTTTTCTTTTTTCTTTTCTTTTATTCATTCGTTCATTTTTCTTAATTTCTTTCATTCTTATTATTGCAGTGTTCTTTTCTTTTTTCTTTTCTTTTATTCATTCGTTCATTTTTCTTAATTTCTTTCATTCTTATTATTGCAGTGTTCTTTTCTTTTTTCTTTTCTTTTATTCATTCGTTCATTTTTCTTAATTTCTTTCATTCTTATTATTGCAGTGTTCTTTTCTTTTTTCTTTTCTTTTATTCATTCGTTCATTTTTTTTCATTCCTTTCATTCTTATTATTGCAGTGTTCTTTTCTTTTTTCTTTTCTTTTATTCATTCGTTCATTTTTCTTCATTCCTTTCATTCTTTTTTATAGCTCTATTATTTTTTTCTTTCTTTTATTTATTCCTCCATTTTTCTTCATTTCTTTCTTTCTTTTTATTCCACTGCTCTCTTTCTTTTTCTTTTATTCATTCATCCATTTTTCTTCATTTCTTTCTTTCATCCTCTCTTTTTCCGCCTACTTTCCTTCGTTTCTTCATTTTATCCTTTCTTCATGTTTTTCTATTCTTTTCTTTCTTTCTTTCTTTCTTTCTTTCTTTCTTTTTCATAAACTAATCCTAATCTAATATTAGAGAACCCACTTTTGGTTGACTTCTCGTATCCGTATCTACAAGGTAATCCCAGTCACAGAGACGCCTGCTCAGGCACATTTTGTGTTTGTTAAACAAAAAACCCACCTATGTTTATACTGCAACTATACTTACCAGATTTTATTTCCAGTTACTGGGAAAGAGTTTATTATCTGGTGTGATCAACAGTCTGAACAAGACCTGTACACCGAAACCCTCGGCCATGATGACATGCGATTTTGTGCTGTCACAACCATCGACGGTTCCCAAATAGTTAAATACACCCAATTTTATTCGCAAGGCTTCGCATGGTGTTTTTCTCAGGTACTTTCTAAAGGTCCCGCACATTGAGATCGCCTCCCCTAGCCGATAACATCAAGAAATCACCTTTCTGATAAATAATCCACGATGAGATTCGAACCACAGTCAAACCTTCTAAAAAGCGCCCATCAGTATACACACACAGAGCCCTGAGAGAATAGGCGAGTTCATGCCTTTCTCAAGGGCATCGCTAAGAAAGTGAAGGTAATAGACAAAACAGGAATTTTATCTCGGCGCGCCGATTACACTTTCTGAAGCTATATAGACGCGTTGTCCTCAACATTATTTACACATAAGCTAATTTGATTATTAAATTTTAAATAGGAGTATACGTGTATACTTTATATTTGTGTTTGGTGTTCTATTAGCAATTGTTATGCACACCGTTAATACATAGGCTGGCTTGTAGATACGTGATAATATTTGATAATCATGTCATGGTAGTAGCTGTAGTAGTGCTGTGTCGCAATAGCAAGTTCTGGTAATTAAATAATATCGGAAGTAAGTCACGGTTTGTGGAACATTTACATATAGCTCGGACGGATGTTGCTATTGTGGAAGCCTTTTACTGGCTGGTGGCAGAGGCAGTCGAAATCGATTGCAACTTAGAAGAGACACTGACGAAGCCGGATCAATGTTTTTATCAAGATGGCGGCTATTGTCTTTCACAAGACGGGAGAATGAGAAAAAGAAAAAAGAAGGAAAGACAGAAGGAAGCAAAGAAAGAAGGAAAGGAATAAAGGAAAAGAAAGAAAGGAAGACTGGTATAAAGTAAGAAAGAGAAAAGAAGTGAGCTATAAGAAAGAAGGAAAAAAGAACGAACAAAGAAAGAATGAAAGAACTAACGAAAGGAGAGAAAAGAGAGGGTGAAACTTTCTTTCATCCTCTCTTTTCTCTCCTTTCGTTAGTTCTTTCATGAAATGAAGAAAGAATGAACGAATGAATAAAAGAAAGAAAGAAAAATGAAGAGAACGGTGCTATAAAAAATAAATAAAGAATGAATGAAGGAAAAATCACAGTGCTTTAAAAAGAATGAAAAAATGAAGAATGAATAAAAGAAAGAAAAAAAGAAGAGAACTGTGTTATAAAAAAGAAAGAAATAGAGAAAGAATGGACAAATGAGTAAAAGAAAGAAAGAAAAAGAATAGAACTGTGCGATAAAAAAGAAAGAAAGAAAGAAAAAAGAAAGAAAGAAAAGGAAGAATTACAGAAAGAATGACAGAAAGAAAGAAGGATGCTACAAGAAAGAAAGAATGACAGAAAGAATGACAGAAAGAAAGAAGGATGCTAAAAGAAAGAAAGAAAGAAAGAAAGATAGCAGGTTGCCCTGAAAGAGAACGAAAGAAAAAAGGACACATAAATGGAGATAAATAGAAAGAGAATAAAAAAATGAAAAAAAAATGGCGTAGCTGATTGTTGAATGTAATAACAGCCGACCATTTTTCTCCTAGTCCCGAACTTGATCGAAAACCCCGACTCGATCTCGCCGCCCCTCCGCCACCACTGTTCCGACCTCCCCATTCGATCAGCCGCCTCATCTTCTCCAACTTCAGCGTGATTTTTTTATTGTTATTTTTTGTCTTCCTTTATTTTCCGCGGTTGTGCTGATGATGGAGGCGGTGTCTTTGCGCGCCAATATCATAGGAAATATTTACGGTAGCATTATTTTTTTTTTTTTGCGCTATTGGTGACGTCAGTGGCCAATTGTGGGGAAAGTGAAATGCTTAGAGAGTGAGCAAGAGAGAAAGAGGCGGGGTCACTTGATGAGAGTAAGAAATTATAAAGAGTGGGTGAAAGAGAGCGTCCAGAAACGTCTGAGAGAGAAGTCGATTATTAGAGGGAGAGATAGACAGAGAGAGAGAGAGAGAGAGAGAGGGAGGGAGAGAGAGAGAGAGAAGGATCACGTCTGTGAATAAAAAGAGAGGTTGTAAAGGGAAAGAGACAGAAAGGACAAAAGTAAAAATAATAAAGAGATTGAGAAAAAGACAGAAAGAAAAGGTGTTAAAGAAAAAGAATGGAAAAGTTTTAAAAGGGGAAGGAAAGAGAGGGAGAGAGAGAGAGAGAGGAGAGAGAGAGAGAGGAAGATAACACCTAAGTGGGAAAAGAGAGGGAGTAAAGGAAAATGTTATAGAAGTTTTAGAGAGGGGAAACAAAGAAAGAGAAAGAGAGAGAGAGAGAGAGAGAGAGAGAGCTGGAGAAAGAGTGAGGGAGAGGAGCAAAAGAAAGCTACATATATGAGGGAAAAGAATAAGAAAGAAAGAAAGAAAGAAAGAAAGAAAGAAAGAAAGAACAACACTGGAAATTATAACAAGATAAGGTGGGTGTCGTGGGGTATACGATAAAATGAAAAGTTAAAAGAAGAGAAACTGAGTAAACGTGTGTGTGTGTGTGTGTGTGTGTGTGTGTGTGAGAGAGAGAGAGAGAGAGAGAGAGAGAGAGAGAGAGAGAGAGAGAGGGCATGCTTCCGAGAGAGGACTGGCTAACGAATAAGAAAGAAAGAAATAACGAAAGAGATCAAGCTGATGAGAAAGATTTGATTCGATTTCATTGATTTGTTTTTGATCGATTATCAACCCATTTGCAGGTTATTTAAAGCCAGAAAATATTTTTTAGATTGTTACAATTTTTTATGTAATTTTTATTTTGTGATTCAAGTTTTACTAATTAATCCATAAATTAGGGAAAAGTGGTGAATTCATATCTTTCCCAAGGTTATTTGTGAGTAAGTGAATATGAATATTTACCCTACTCTCCCACTGGAGCGAGATGTGAGACCAGGTTTTTTTTTAACGTGGACAGCCCGACTACGTACGAACAGGTGAAGAAACAAAAAATTCCCCAGTCCCCTCAACCGCCTGGTCTACCCCTCTGCTGCAATGGGTTGGCGCGACCGCGGGATACTGTTCCCCGGGACAGGGCATCTGCACAGTGTAATTTTTCTCAGATGCAACCCTGCCCTCGCGGACGGAACTACAACTGAGCCGCACTTTATCTTCGAGGACAGAGACGCAAATGAGAGATGATTTTTTGGTCCCTACCCGACACAAAAGCATGTGCCAGGTAAGTAAGTAAATATGTGGTGAATACGGAATTAAAAGTAACTCTCTTCTCTTCACAGTTTACAAATTTCGCAATCCAGTGTGAAATCTATTTTTGACCAATAGGAAAATGAATTGACTCCGTACTGAAGAAAAAAGACGAAGCCAGTGTCAATTATTTTCTAACCAATGAAAGGAAGCGATTTGCAAAACTGAGATAAGTTAACAAGCCGGTATGAAAAAGTCTTTTGCTATAAAATAGAAAAAGAAAGAATCAGTAGGTGAGAGTAGAAATGAGATACGACACGGTCAAGATGTGACAAAAGAAATTTCAATCCGCCGAACATAAGGTCTCGTCGACACACGTTCTTTCTTCCTTTTCTTTCTCATGCTATTCTTCTTTATCTCTTCTTCTTCATCGTCACCATTCTTGCCGTCAACAAAAAGAAGACAACAACAATAAGACACTTTAACTGACTTCTAAAATTAACGTCGATAAGTACAATTCTCCTTTATTGCTTTACTTTCTTTTTTACTTTCTCGCCGGCCATAGAAAGAAAGAAAGGAACACAGACTTTATTATTACTCTATTAATCCTTGCATACACACATTCGATACCTACAAGTACAAACTCTGGATTCATTAAGCTCCGTACTACACTTTCTCTTTGAACATTTACCCATTTAATAATTTTACTTCCTACAAATTGATGTTGTTCTGTTGCGTTAATAAAATTTCCACTTAAATATACAAACGAAATATTTTTATTCTTTACAACCTTCTGATGTTGATGATAATCTTGAGATGTGGGGAGTTCGGTTATGTTTAGTATAAGGCCAATTTAATAAACATGAGCGAGATCCATACTTCATTAGTGACCCTGAAAAAAACAACCACTAGAAGAGCTCCTCCTATTTCATTGGTGACCACGCAAAGATCTCGCAATGGAATTGATCACCTAAATAAAACGAAGCCAGCAAGAATTGAAACACGGCTCTTTGACTGACAAATTACGAACTGTTATCCATTGCATTACCCGCACATCCAAGTTTATAGTATAACACGTCCCCTAGCGAGTACAGTCAACCTCCCTGACCTTTAGCCGATTCTGCCCACGCTGTGTTGTTGGTCTCAGATTAGCCAAAACAGGACCGCTTATTATCGCTTGATTAGGATGGACCAGACTTGCGAGGGATTGGTATATGATAAAAACCAGATTCAAGACCGCAACGATACGGTGTAGATTTATATATATTTATATATATCGAATAATTACAAGATTACAAGCAAGTCAAAATAAGTGACGGAAAAGAAATATCATTTGGCTGGTATTCAGTAGAATATCCGTGTTATATTATTTCTACGAAACGATCAGTTGCTTGAATTTGGCAATATCTCTCTCTGATTGTCTTCCTCTTATTTCTAGCATTTTTCAGATCCACCGTATTTTCCGACCTCTTCTTATAAGCTTCGGGAGTCGACTCTCTAATTTCGTCTTTTCATTCTCATTATGTTAAACAGCACTCAGACCGGTGTGGGAAAGAAGATAATGGGGTTCTATTTCCCCATCCTTAGATATATGACTTACTATCTTGAGATGTATGCAATATCATTTAACATTTCAACTTCCAAAGGAGAAAAACTCACTCCCTGTTATTGTCTGCCTGCTCTTATAAACTGTTCCGGTAACCCAGTACACAGGAGATTGTCAAGGCCTCATTTCGACCTAGGGTCACACATCGTCAAAATCCATTGACAGATGTTGTGACTGGAATTCGCTCAAAACATAATTTCGTATTCAGTAACTTAACATCTGTATTTTCCACCCGTGTTCATTTCGGCTACTCTTTCCGACAAAACTAATTGTATTTTCCAATTTTAGAGAAATCTTTTCTCATTTTGAAAATCACTTAAAATTAATACTAGCCATCCTAAAATAGGACTTGTGAGAAGAACGAGTAAACGTACATATATGCGTGGAAAGAGGGCTTGGAAAATTTGATACCCACAGGATAAATTGAAGGCCAGAAGGACAGAGAAAAACACCATTTAACCTACCAAGCAAACTTGAGCAAATGGATAGCGTGACAAGATTTAGGAGAGATAACAAAAGGATAAAATTTAATAAGAGCTACGAAGAAGAGGAGATCGTGGAGAGCCATGGTCATTTACGTTCTGAAGAGACGCGGCTTACAGAAGAAGAATGAGCTTGAGTAAATGGATGGTGCAACAAGATTTAAGAAAGATAAAAAGACAAAAATTAATTAAGGGCTACAAAAGAGCAGAAATCGTGGAGAGCCATGATCACCTATCTTCTGAAGGCACACGGCTTCTAGAAAAATAACGATCTTGAGTAAATGGATGGATGAACAATGTTTAAGAGAGTTAAAAAAAGACAAAATTAAGTGCTACAAAAGAAAGGAAATCGTGGAGAGCCATAACTGCCTATCTCCTGAAAGCACACGGCTTCTAGGAAAATAACGATCTTGAGTAAATGGATGAATGATCAAGGTTTAAGAGAGATAAAAAGACAAAATTAAGTGCTACAAAAGAGAGGAAATCGTGGAGAGCATGATCGTCCACCTTTTGAAGGTATTTGGATCTGCAGATGGATGCTGAGAGTATAATCGTGGAGGAATGAAAATAGAAATAAAAAGCAGACTCTTAGAATCCGAAAGAAATTACTCAAACGTATAATGAGGAAAGAAGACTTGGAAAATCTATCACTTAGAGGGCACATCGAAAGCAAAAGGGACAGATAACGGATCAGTAGTTTGCCATCGGCAAAAATTCTTCAGTGATCAGAGGGTGAAGTATCTGCTGTTCTTAAAGTACCCTCCACACAGTACTACGAGATGTATTACATGATATGGTCACTTGACGTATACTGATTCCTGGATCATCTCCGACAGCCTGCAGAATGTATCCGTCGTGGTCAGGCGTCCGAGCGAAATCTCGATTTTCCTCGTGCCATAGTTTATGGTGCCACAGATCCTGTCTCAGGAACACAACGATAAACAGCAGCAAAAGTTTGATGACTCGGCTGCATTCCACCTGCAAACGCAATCTGATACAACTTGCACGGCTTCGCGTTCATTACCATTTGCGCGTCCGTATCTAAAAATCATATCTGCCTGCTCACGATATGAATATCCTACCACCGTTAAATGGAACGAACGACAAATGAAACCTAGTCTCCATGGCAACACTTATCCATCTACCATGAACTTTTTCAAACTTAGTCCCAAACGAAGGATTTGTGGACATATATTTATATGAAATTTTGTCATTGATTTGGTGTGAGGAACCTACCCCCAAACTTTGTAAAAGTGTTTTTGATACACCCCGTATATAAAATGGACTCTTCCGTAGGTTCCCATATTGAATTTTAAATAAAACACAATGCTTTTCTCTTATAACCTTTTCTTGGAAAAATTATAAATATTTTAAAATTGGGTGTTTGTTTTCACACACACACACACACACACACACACACACACACACACACACACACACACACACACACACACACACACATATATATTAGTAGTACTTCATTTTTTGTTAAAATTGTTAATTTTTACAGATATTATTTTAAAAAAGTTTATTAACATCAACAGTCAGGAATATTTTTAAAATTTTAAGTGATCAACTTCATCCTATGCTCCAGGAATTAATTCCGAGGTGGGGTGGGGGGTGGAGAATTCAATCTTTCAGGATGATAATGCACCCATTTATATTGCTAAAGTTGTAGCTGAATGGCACGAGAAACCTTCTAGTGAAGTAGAACATTTTATGTGGTCACTAAAGTCCCCAGATTTCAACATCATTGAACATTTGTGGTTCATTTTAGAAAAATATGTGAGGAGTCAATATCCTTTACCATCATCATTGAAAGAATTGGATACTGTTTTAGCTGAAAAATGGATAAAAAATTCCTCTGGAAACAATTAAAACTTTATACACGTGGTTCAAAGCTGTCCTAATCCATATTTAAAAAAAAAAATTGGTTGGAAATTCCAAGGTGTTTCCATTATTTTGTCCAACCATATATATATATATATATATATATATATATTAGCAAGAAATAATTGGATTTTCGATGACATACTAAAAACTAAGACAAAAAAATAACCGGTTTCGCCCAGAGCTTATCAAGCTTTTGTCAAGCTCTGGGCGAAACCGGTAGTTTGTTTTTTTTTGTCTTAGTTTTTAGTATGTAATCGAAAATCCAATTATTCCTTCCTATTATAAAATTTCGCCCTGTGAAAAATCTTTTCAAATATATATATATATATATATATATATATATATATATATATATATATATATGGGTGGATAATGTATATATACATATATTATTATATGTATGAAAAACTATATATTATTAAATCTTTTAATAAAAATCTATTAAATAAACATAATGAAATAAATGTCACATGTAAACATTGCAAAATGTTCAGCTTTAAGTTGGTTAAACATTTAAAAAAAATGTTTATTAACTTGCATATATCTAATAATTTGTTTTATAAGAATAATTATTAAATAGAAATTAAAATAATTAAATTGGTATTTAAAATTTTTAATAATTAAATTAAAAGATTGCATTATGATTGTATTAGAACATAATAATATTATAATAGATTTTATAAAAAGAATAAAATAAAGTTTTTAAAAAAATTTAATAAATAAATGGATATGAAAAAATATTATTTATAAATTGAAAGTTTTAAAAAATTAGAATAAAATGCATTCTGAATAAAAAAAATGGTAGAATTATACTCAGAGGTCCCTTTAAGTTAGATCAAAAATATAAAATGTTTTCTTTCTTTCTTCCTTTCTTTTCTTTTTTTTTTTTATAACTTGTTGCAACATAGAGAAAACTGAAGGAAAATATTCTGTAACAATAATGGATACATCAACAGAAATAGAGTCTAGACAGGGGTTTTAAAAATAAGCTAACACTTCAGCTGTTAAGATTGAGAGAAGAAATCATGCATTCACCAAAAATATAAACTTCTTTCAAATTTAAAGTGAATCTCTTTTCTGATTAGCAAAATTGAACACACACGAATTTTTCTATCTTCCCATATCTATAAATAACAAACGTATTGTTTCTTTTATTTAAATGAAAATGATTTTCACAACAATGATCTAACATTGCCTGATGACGTGGTAGAAATCTCGCAACATAGAAATTTCTGTATCGCAATGTAATTTGAATTAAAAAACAAATTTAATTATAATATATATATATATATATATATATATATATATATATATATATATATATATTGTCATCCGCAGACATATCTGTTTCGCTGTATCACAGCTCATCAGTACGGTTAGACTCCGATTGCTTTTTAACCCGACCGAATTGGCGTCAGTCGGCGATTCTACCTTTTTTTTTTTTAATCATTTCACCCCGAGCAAGGCGGAAACGCCACTGATGTACAGGGGGTTACATAAATGTAAAAAGATTAATTAGAAAAGAGTGAGGAGTACAAACTAGTTAGGAAGGAACAACAGAAAGCTGAAAAAGCAGGTGCGATGACAGATACATAGGTGGAGAGAAAGGGAAGGTTATACAGGGGAGGGGAGAGAGCTAGAGTCCAGTGGTTAGTAGATGAGTATTGACTTTGCATTTAAATTTCTGGAGGTTGTAGCCGTCAGGAAAGCAAGAATACGGGAGCGAGTTCCACAGGCGGGAAGTGCGAGAGAGGAAGCTGCAGGAGTAGAATTGTCGTCTGCATTTGGCTAAACTGACTGTCAATGGGTGGGACCCAGTTGCCAGTCTGGTTGCACGAGTAAACACCTGTTGAGGAGGCATCAGTGACTTAAGCTCGTCCGTGCAGAAGCCATGAAAGTATTTATAGAACAGACAAAGGGAGGCCACATTTCGACGATGGGGAAGTGGCTGCAGTCGAGTCGCCAGATCAGTACCTATCACATTACAGACTCTCCTTTGGAGCTTGTCAAGAACACTGAGGAGAACGGCAGGGGCACCTGACCATAAATGGCAGCAGTACTCCATGCACGGACGGATGGTTGACTTATATATATGCAGGATGGATTCAGGTGGAAAAAACATCCTGGATCGACATAGTGACCCAATCTTCTTAGCAGTAGATTTTGCTATGGATTCAATATAGTGGTTCCATTTGAGGTCTGAGGACAGGGTAAGTCCGAGGAGGCGTAGTGTATTACTCTCAGGGAGAATCACTTGGTCCATGCTTATGGGAGGCAGAAGAGGTTGCCTGTAATGGTTGACAGACAACAGCTTGGTCTTAGATGAATTGAAGTTGACAAGCCACTTCTTGCCCCAGTTCACCACAGAGTGTAGATCCCGCTCAAGGTCAGCAGCGAGATTATGTCTGTCCGCCACGACAGGTTTCTTACTGGAGCGGGAGTGTCATCTGCGTAGATGCCTACTTGGGACTTGCTGGACTATGGGCGTTTGGTGGAAGAAGGCATACTTTTTAGCGCATATATTATCATTATACGCGCCCAATAGCCAGAGTGCTCTAATTCATTTTAATTCAGAATGCATTTTAAAATGCATTCTTAATCGAAACAAAAATAGTACAATTATACTCAAATGTCTCTTTAAGTCAGATCAAAAATATAAAATGTATGTTTTTTTCTTGTTTAAAAAAATACTGGGATACAGAGAAAACTAAAACAATAATCTTGTAACAATAATGGATACATCAACGGAAATGCAGTCTAGACAATGTCGAAATCGAGTAGCATTCTTCCCGTTAAGATTGAAAGAAGAAATCTTGTATTTCCCCAAAATATAACCTATATTTTCAAATTTAAAATTTCATTCGGATTAGTTAAATTGAACACATAAACTTTTCTGTCTTCTTACTTCCATAAATAACAAAAGTATTGTTTCTTATATTAAAATGAAAACCATTTTCACAACTATAAACTAACATTGCCTGATGACGAGGTAAAATCACGAAACAGAAATGTTTCGAGATTTTTACCTCATCATCAGGCAATACCTTCTGTATGAGGTCTTGTAGTTTCCCTTCCGTGTCTGCAATCAGTACTGTATCATGTGCATACCTAACAAATCCTGGCATGTCATCTAGGGTCCTCAAAATATTCTCGCTGTACAAGTTGAACAGAGCCAAATGGAAGTCTATGATCACTTATGTCCTGAAAAGACAGGACACATGAAAAAGAAGAAGATAGATTTAGGGTAGGTGCCATCACTGCTTTTTACATTCCAGGTCATAGTTTCAGTTTTGGAAAGGTTTACCTTGAGGTTTATTTCTTCTGCGGTAGAATGGTTGCCGACCAAAGCTATAGAATCCAATCTGTTCTATTATTTAACCCATATCTGGAGGGAAGAGACGGATTAGTACCTTTCTTACGGGTATTTGTGCGTAAGTGAATGCAAGGACTTCAACTGGAATTCGAACTCGGCTCCTCGATTTATCGTTTCGAGTAGATATCTTCTGCATCACAACGCACACCCGGCTTAGAAATACCAAGAGAAAAAATATTGAGAACGCCAAGAGACAGAGCCAAATGGAAGTCTATGATCACTTATGTCCTGAAAAGACACGACACATGAAGAAGAAGAAGATAGATTTAGGGTAGGTGCCATCGCTGCTTTTTACATTCCGATTCCAGATCATAGTTTCAGTTTTGGAAAGATTTATTTTGAGACTTATTGCTTGGAACACTTCCTTTTTTTTTCTTTTTTTTTTTTTAAGTACAACCATACGGAGGTTTTAAAGTTTGAAGATAGTACATGTCCCATGAGTTTCATATTCGCAGTTTTCTTTCTTTGTTTGCTAGTTTAGAAATCTCGGAAAATTCCGTTAGTCTAAGATTTCTAAATATAAAATGTTAAAAAAAAAAAGAAGGAAAAGAAAGCCACCCCCACCCTCGCTGCGTTACTCCTCATAAGCTATCATTCGGCACTTCTAAATATTTTCTCTGCGAAGCGATTTGAATTTCCCTTTCTCACTTGAATATTCTTCAAGGTCGACGAGAAGAAACGATATCTAGGCAGTTGAGCGAAACTCCGGCTAGACACTGGGCGAGGCGGGAGAGGAAAAAAGGCGAAACGGGGGTGGCGAAAGCTCAACCTAAATTCGTTTGTGATTAAATATCACACGGTAAGATAGCGATTTAGTATCTAGTGACGATTCCAGATAACATGACCCGAAAAATGCATTCAGAAAGTAATCTCGCATTTTAAGACCCCCCACCCCCACCACCACCGCATTCCTTACAATCGTTAGCTTTGCACCAACAGATAGGAAAATCAGTCAGTCAGTTAAGTGCCATACATGATACACGCTTGGGCGATCATGTCTCGAAAGAAACATAACTAACTAGGCAGAAGATTATCCCGCAGTAAGTTGCCATCATTTTCTGCGGTAGACTGGTTGCCAGCCAAGGCTATAGAACCCAATCTGTCCTGTTATGTAACCCATAACTGGAAGGAATAGACGGATAAATACCTTTCCCAAGGGTATTTGCGCGTAAAGGAGCTTAAAATAGGTTTAGGCTGCTAGATAAATAGATTGCTTTTTTACGGCTTATCAACCTTTTTCAGATTATTTAAAGCCAGTTTTTTATATTGTAATAATGTTCTGGTTTTTGAGAGATAATAATGATTTACTCATGCAAGCCCTACGAATGAACTTGTAGCTGGCGAGGGAGATAAGGTGGAGTCATACCTTTCTTAAGAATATTTACGCGTAAGTGAATATAATAAACTCGATCGGAATTGGAACATACCCACACCAGTCTTGCATATTACCACACTCGTGATATATTTTATCAATATTTACATAGCTTGCAGTAAACTTATTTCAAATTCTTCAAATAAACTAGAATAGCTACCTTTTGTTGGTCAATAAAAATTCCTATTATATTCCTTAAGAAATGCTACTATTTCAGTATTTAATGCAAACCAAATTAGCACACAACTGTTGTAAAAAAAAAAAACTTTTCATAGACAGAATTATAACAATAAAGTTAAATATCAGTTTGTCATACTGATATTATTTCAGTTTATGAAGCTACTAGCAGTATAGCCCGGCGTTGCTCGGGTGTAATGAAAGCTTTAAAACTAATCCATGGTCCTGGACCTCAGACTCCTTGGAGGTTGGCACGAAAGACTAAAAAGCAATAGTTGTTTCCAGTTAAAGCAAAACCGTAGACTGAAAGAAAAATGAATGGATGTAAGTCAAATTTTGATTTCCTGGTATCGATATCAAGTTTTTTTCGTCGTAAACTGAATTTTAAAGGCTAAATAAGTCCTCTGAGTAAATGGTATCATGGCTGAAACTAAGAACTACAATTATACCTACTTAGAGCCAAACCCGAAGCAAACACTAAAATAAAAGGGCTGAAAAAAACACAGACATACAGGCAGATAAACAGACACACACACAAGCATCTTGCCTTATATATATATATATTATCGATTTTTTGCACTATTGTAAGAACTGTAACCTTGAAACTTCTGAATATCGTTTCTTATGTCTTTGTCTATGAGTGTATCAAATTTGATTAAAATCGGACCACTCCTTCTATAACCCGATTTTTTCGATTATCGGTTTTCGATATTTATCGGGGGTAGCTCGAGACAAAACCTAGCTAAAAACACTCGCAGACGCTTATAGTACAACTGTGTAAATTTACAAGAAAATCGGTTCAGCCGTTTCGGAGTCTATAGGTAACGGACACACACACACACACATATGTACACACAGAGACAAAGTTCCATTTATAAATAAGTTTAGATTTAGAAGTTATAATAACCGGAATATTAAAGCCACTACTTTGTAAACAATTTAAACATTCTGAACTAAAATTAGACGTTATTTTTTATTTTTATTTTTTAATCGTATCACCCCGAGCAAGGCGGTAACGCCACTGATGTGCAGGGGGCTACGTAATAGTGAGAAGATTGGAAAAAAGAAAGCCGGAAACCACATCCGAAACAGGGGACAAGGGATGAGCCTCTTAACCTGTTCAATAGAGGTAGGTGGGTGTGAACCGGGCGATAGATCTATCTACTCCAATTGGAAAAAAAAAAGAAACCAAAGTGAGAAGATTGGAAAAGAGAAAGCCGGAAACCACACCCTAAACAGGGAACAAGGGATGAGCCTCTTAACCTGTTCAATAGACGTGGGTGGAGTGTGAACCGGGCGATAAATAGATCTATCTACTCCAATTGAAAGAAAAAACAAAGTGAGAAGATTGGAAAAGAGAAAGCCAGAAACCACACCCTAAACAGGGAACAAGGGATGAGCCAATTAACCTGTTCAATAGACGTGGGTAGAGTGTGAACCGGGCGATAGATAGATCAATCTACTCCAATTGAAAAAAAAACACAAAGTGAGAAGATTGGAAAAGAGAAAGCCGGAAACCACACCCTAAACAGGGAACAAGGGATGAGCCTCTTAACCTGTTCAATAGACGTGGGTGGAGTGTGAACCGGGCGATAAATAGATCTATCTACTCCAATTGAAAGAAAAAACAAAGTGAGAAGATTGGAAAAGAGAAAGCCAGAAACCACACCCTAAACAGGGAACAAGGGATGAGCCAATTAACCTGTTCAATAGACGTGGGTAGAGTGTGAACCGGGCGATAGATAGATCAATCTACTCCAATTGAAAAAAAAAAACAAAGTGAGAATATTGGGAAAGAGAAAGCCGGAAACCACATCCTAAAGAGGGAACAAGGGATGAGCCTCTTAACCTGTTCAATAGACGTGGGTGGAGTGTGAACCGGGCGATAGATAGATCTGAAACCCAATGACACAAAATAAAACATTTCTTTCATTGTTTTACTTCCTGCAAAATCAAATAAATATTAGTTTGTCTTATTGATATCTTTTCAGTTTATGAAACTAGAAGTTATAACAACTAGAAAATTAAAATCATTGCTTTCTAAAAGTTTGAAGAGCCCTAGGCTGCAACCTAATCTAGCGTAAAAAATAAGCGGCCCTGAGCTCTGAGCCCTGAGCCCTAGGCTGCAGCCTATACAAGACTAAAAGTTACCCGGCCTTGAGTCCTAGGCTGCAACCTATAATGGCCTTAACGATAACCCAGACCTGGTCCCTAGGCTGCACCTATACTAGCCTAAAAATATATCTTTTCTGTGTTCTAGGCTGCAACTTATACTTGCGTTAAACTGACCTTAGGCCCAAGGCTGCAGGCTATACTAGCCTAAAGGATAATCCCGTCCTGGACAGCAGCCTGTACTAACCTAAAAGATAACATTCTGGGCCCTTTGAGGATATCGTCCAGTATTCGCTGCTATATAAGAGAACAGATATCACATAACAGTCCAGTACTCTTTTTTTGTTTCCAATGAAATCTTCCTGTCTCTTAATTTTTTTTTTTTAAATCATATCACCCCGAGCAAGGCGGTAACGCCACTGATGTGCAGGGGGCTATGTAAGAGTGAAAAGATTGGAAAAGAGAAAGCCGGAAACCACATCCTAAACAGGGAACAAGGGATGAGCTTCTACTCCTGTTCAATAGACGTGGGTGGAGTGTGAAACCGGGCTATAGTTTGGTCTATCTACTCCTATTGAAAAAAAAAAAAAGAAAGAAAGAAAAGAGAAAGCCGGAAACCACATCCTAAACAGGGAACAAGGGATGAGCTTCTACTCCTGTTCAATAGACGTGGGTGGAGTGTGAAACCGGGCGATAGTTTGGTCTATCTACTCCTATTGAAAAAAAAAAAAAAGAAAGAAAAGAGAAAGCCGGAAACCACATCCTAAACAGGGAACAAGGGATGAGCTTCTACTCCTGTTCAATAGACGTGGGTGGAGTGTGAAACCGGGCGATAGTTTGGTCTATCTACTCCAATTGGAAAAAAAAAAAAAAAAAAAAAGAAAGAAAAGAGAAAGCCGGAAACCACATCCTAAACAGGGAACAAGGGATGAGCTTCTACTCCTGTTCAATAGACGTGGGTGGAGTGTGAAACCGGGCGATAGTTTGGTCTATCTACTCCTATTGAAAAAAAAAAAAAGAAAGAAAAGAGAAAGCCGGAAACCACATCCTAAACAATACTTTGCTTAGCGTTATTTGAACTTTATGTTTAGCCCTTTCTTCTCACTTCCCTTGCTACCTTCTGTAAGAGGTCCTGTATTTTTCTTTCCGTTTCTGCTATCAGCACTGTATCATCTGCCTATTTTATATTGTTCAGATTCTGGCCGCTAATGACGATTCTTGGGAGGACTTCTCTCTCAGAATTGTTCCATTTTACAAGTTAAGAAGACACAACATTGTCTTATACCCCTTTATATTTTCGTATATGGATTGAATTCATTTCCTGTCCGTATGAACGCTATTTGCTACCTGTATAGATTCTTGAATGTCTTTCCTGGATACATTTCGAAATTGTCAACCATCTCTAACAAATCTTTGTGGCGTACTTTGTCGAGCGCTTTTGCGTAAAACTCGTACACTTAAGACTGAAATAAAATCACACATTATCTCTTTTTTCTACATGGATATCACACTATCTGTAAGAAATTATAAGAAATTTAAGTTGCTTAAGCGTATATTGTCTGCTTTATAAAAGAAAGTGGATGTTAAGTTGGGCTCTTGCTTAGTTTTTTTTTATTTCGAAAAATAATTTTAGTACATTTCGATTTGAAGGAAAACAGTTGCGTTTGCTTTTATTCCAGAACCAACCAAAAGCTTTTTCTCCATATTCAAACATTTCTGTTGCTTCGAGTATCTCCCTCATCTTTGATGAGATTGTCCAATATTTGCTGCCATATATGGAGACAAATATCACATAACAGCCTAGTACTCTTTTTTTTTTGTCTCCAACGAAATCTTCCTGTCTCACAATACTCTGCTTAGCTTTTGAAATGCGTCTTCGGATCTCAATCGCACTTTCCATTTCCTGTTAGAAAACTTCTGTACCTGTTTCATTTTAGTGTCCCCGACTTGTAATTGGCATTTTGAGGACCTCTTTTACTGATGACTGTGCATTCGGTTTTCTTTAAGTTTATATTTAGCCCTTTCTCCTTGTTACCTTTTGTAGGAGGTCCTGTATTTTCCTTTCCATGCCTGCTATCAGCATTTTATCAACATGATACAGTATTCGCTATTGTTGTATTACATTGGTCCACATGATTTTTAGTGCCAAGAAACAAAACACGTTTTTTAGCTAATTTGATTTGGCTGATTCCGGGTGTGCGTTGTGGTGCAGTGGATATCGGCTCGGAACGAGATAATCGAGGAGCCGTAGTTCGAATTCCAGTTGAATTCATTGCATTCACTTACGCGCAAATACCCTTCTCCGTCTCTTCCTTCCAGTTATGGGTTAAATAACAGGACAGATTGGGTTCTATAGCCTTGGCTGGCAACCAGTCTACCGCAGAAAGCAATGGCAACCTACTGTGGGATAATCTTTTGCCCAGTCAGTCATGTCTCTTTCGAGACATGATCGTCCAAGCGTGTTTCACGTATGGCACTTAAGTAACTGACTGATTCCGAAAATGACCTTAGATTTTCATAGTTAGCTACCGTTTTTGCTGCACTGAAAATACTCATTTTCGAAAAAGATATTCAATTTACGATCTTGGCTGATCGCTACATTTAGTTAATAAAGTTCGTAGAAACCCATCACTTTTCAGGTAGGGTGAGAAATTTATGTTAGCCGCCTGAAATAAACTAATTTTATAAGAAAAAAAAAGTATTTTTGAGTCAAAACTTTTAAAGTAGAAATGTTTCCAATTTATCGCCAAAATTCAAATTAACTGATAAACTTTACGCTAATTATATTAAGGTTTCATTTTTTACATAGCCATCTAGATAAATTACCGGATAATTGAGGGGATGTGAGTGATGACCAAGGAGAAAGATTTCATCAGGATATCAAAACAATGGAAAAGCGTTACCAGGGACGATGGGACAAACCAATCATGGCTGACTACTGTCGGAGTATCAAAAGGGACTTAAATAACAATGAACATGTTACAGTAGTTCTTATGTTTACAAAGGTTTTATTTCTGCTGTTAGTTTATTAATTGATTTGATGAAAATATAGTTGGTCTTTGTATATTCAGTCGTGCTGTTTTTAAAGAATCTGATTGTTATTGATAAAAAAGTATTTCTCAAAAAGCAAACCAATATCTCTCGGTTAAAATACAAATTGGGAGGTTTAAACGATATTCCTTTGAGAAATTTTGCCGTCGGACAATATCATATATGCAGAAAACAAATGAAAAGAATGATTTTTTTCCCAAAATTAGGCATTTCTATACAACAAAACGGTAGCTAACTGATATATTATGTATCTGATGGCAGAACAAAGAAGAAACGACGGAGGTTTAGGAAATAAATAATTTTATTAATGAAAAATTACAACAAATGGTAAATTGGTGTGAATACCTCTAGTTGAAAGACAGAGCTAAGTAGAGTCATAAAAGGTCGTCTGCGGAGGCGTACGGTAGGAGAGGGGGGATTAGTTGTAAATTACTATGGCGACGATCTTTGACGGGTGTCATTAGAGATGGGAGGTCGCTGTCAACCAGCATTGTAAATCGTGGTTGGTGTGCCGTCAGACTAACAAAAAAGTCCCTTTGATGTGTCTTTATTGTGTCCTTTTATTAGCTCAGATCGGCTTCAATGTTACTTTAGGCCGGAGTGGTTGCTATTGGTGAAAATTCTGGATTGTATTTTTCTTTGAGTATGGAAGCTATGTGCAGAGCCTATGCACAGTTAACGAAGATTTTTTTTAGTTTAACTTTGGTTTTCAGAATGTTCTTATCCGGCCAGTAGTAGAAACTTGTGTAACATGAATCAGAAGATCCGGTTTTAGAAAGATTATGACATAACCGGGTGTGCGTTGTGGTGCAGCAGATATCGACTCGGTAATGGCAAATCGGGGGAGCCGAGTTCGAATTCCGGTTGAATTCCTTGCATTCACTTACGCGCAAATACCCTTGGGAAAAGTATTTATCCATCTCTTCCCTCCAGTTATAGATTAAATAACATGACAGATTGGTTTCCGTAGCCATGGTTGGCAACCAGTCTACTGTAGAATATAATGGCAACCTACTGCGGGATAATCTTCTTCCCAGTCAGTCATATTTTTCGAGACATGATCGTTCGAAGCGTGTATCACGTATGGCACTTAACTGACTGACTGAATATAATAGTTGGAAACATGATTAAGGCCTCTATTTGAAATAAAATGGGGAATCAGTTTTATATTGTTAAGAAGTAATAAACAGATCCCCCCACTAATTGCTACTTATTACTATAATATATCTCTTCCCTCTCTAGTTATATGCCAAATAACAGGATAGGTTGGGTTCTATAGCATTGGCTGGCAACCAGTCTACCGCAGAAAGTAATGGCAACCTACTGCGAGATAATCTTCTGTCCAGTCTTTCATGTCTCTTTCAAGACATGATCGCTCAAAGCGTGTATCACGTATGGCATTTAACTGACTGACTGAATATAATAGTTGGAAACATGATTAAGGCTACTACTGGGCATAAAATGGGGGATCAGTTTAATATTGTTAAGAAGTAGTAAACTGATCCCCCACTAATTACTACTTAATGATATAATATATCTCTTCCCTTTCTAGCTATGAGTCAAATAACAGGACAGATTGGGTTCTGTAGCCTTGACTGGCAACCAATCTACCGCAGAAAGTAATGGCAAGTTACTGCGGGATAATCTTCTGCCCAGTCAGTCATGTCTCTTTCGTATGGCACTTAACTGTCTGCTTAACATAACCAAGAACAAGTAAGGCCATTTTCAAATTAGCTAAAAAGGATGTTTGATGCCTTGATACCATTTCAATTTTTGTAATTTTTTAAAAACTAGTGTTATTGCTGGTAGTTTGACTATAAACATGTATTTTTATACTTTTATTCTGTTTTATTTTCGTTTGGGGATTTTTTTTTTTTTGACCAGTGTTATCCATAGGATTAAGCAGTTTCTTTTTACCAATGTCATTAATCCATAGGATTAAGCAGTTTCTTCTGACCAAAGCGGATGTGCGTTGTGGCGCAGTGGATATCGGCTCGGAACAAGAAATCGGGGAACCGAGTTCGAATTCCAGTTGCATTCACTTACGCGCAAATACCCTTGGGAAAGGTATTAATCCGTCTCTTCCCTCCTGTTATGGGTTAAATAATAGAACAGATTGGGTTCTATAGCCTTGGTCGGCAGCCAGTCTATCGCAGAAGGCAATGGCAACCTACTGCGGGATAATCTTCTGCCCAGTCAGTCATGTCTCTTTCGAGACATGATGGCCCAAAGCGTGTATCGCGCATGGCACTTAACTGACTGAATGTTATTAATCCATAGGATTAAGCAGTTTCTTTTGACCAATATTATTAATCCATAGGATTAAGCAGTTTCTTTTGACCAGTGTTATTAATCCATAGGATTAAGCAGTTTCTTTTGACAAATGTTATTAATCCATAGGATTAAGCAGTTTCTTTTGACCAGTGTTATTGATCCACAGGATTAAGCAGTTTCTTTTGATCAGTGTTATTAATCCATAGGATTAAGCAGTTTCTTCATTAATCTATTGTTCCAGTATTTACCTTGGAATATTATTAATCAAAACTACGAGCTTCTACAAGTATTATAACATTCAGTCAGTTGAGTGCTATACGTGATAAACGCTTGGGCGATCATGTCTCGAAAGAGTAGCAGTAGGTTGCCATTGCTTTCTGCGGTAGACTGGTTGCCAACCAAGGCTATAAATCCCAATCTGTCCTCTTATTTAACCCATAGCTTGAAGGATAAGAGATGTTTTCTTTTCCTGTACACTCATCACAAAAGAATGGAAGCAGAGCTCTGCCTTCTTTTCCTGTACACTCATCAACATGGAACGCAAGCATACCTCTACCTTCTTTTCGTGTACACTCACCCCTAAGGAAAGCAAAACATGCCTCTGCCTTCCTTTCCTGTACACTCACCACCTCGGAAAGCAAAACAAGCCTCTGCCTTTTTTTTCCTGTACACTAACCACGACGGAATCCAAGAATGTTTCTGTTCAAAAGGAGCCTTGTGTAGTAGTGACTGTAAAAAACTGGTCTCACTCTTTGTTAGGACGAAAGTTTACAATAATCATCGGTCAGCAAGCTGTAAACTTTATGTTGAACTTGAAACGACTGGGAAAAATTTAAAATTACAAAATTCACCGATGGAGGATAAATCTGGGATGCTACAAGTGCAATATAATCTACCGACCCAGAAAGGTAATCTCCCTGCAAACATAACCTGAAGAGCCTATTGTGGGCAGCCATTAAGAAAGAGAATTACCGGACCTCCACGTTCATCTTTGTCGTTCGGAAATAGCGAGACATTGTGTTGGGATAAGAAACATTCTCTACTCTCCTGAGGAAGGAAGGCTGGTATGTACTGAGCGTTCCGAGTGTCTTCTTCTACATGCCATCTAACTTTAGGGCTTAGGCGATCATGTCTTTCCACATCCCCTATCCCTAATGGCTCTTAAGCCACTTTCTTCTGTCACCCTTCCTAAATTTTGCTATGCCATGCATTTGCTCAAGTCCATCAAGTGTGCTACGCGTTTTGCCTCTGTCTCTCTTTCCCCTTTTCTGACCAGTGAATATCAAATTCTCCAAGCCCTCCTTCCTCATCACAGGTCCCAGTAACTTCAGCTGTCTTTTCCTTCTGTTAAATATTAATTGCCTTTTCGTTTCCATTCTCTCCAAAACCTCTTCGTTTACTCACATGTACGGTCAATGGTATTCTCAGCATCCTTCTGTAGAACCACATTTCGGTTGCTTCATGTCTCTCCTTCATCTTTAAGGAAATTATCCAGCATTTAGTACCTTACGAAAGAACAGTCAACACATAACAATCCAGTACTCCCTTATTTGTTTCTAGAGAAATTTTCCTGTCTCTTAATACTCTATTTAGTTTCTGGAATGCATCCTTGGCAATAACAGTTCGCCTTTGCATCTCAGTGTCACTCTTTCCATCTTCTGTTAGAACTTTCCCCAGGTATATAAATTTTTGTACCTGCTTGATTTTAATATCCCCAGCCTGTAGTTGGCATTTTGGGATCCTCTTTTTACTGATGACCAGGCATTCACTTTTCAGTTGTAGTTTATGTTTAGTCCTTTCTTTTCGCTTTCTTTAGCTAGCAATCTGTAGGTCTTGTAGTTTCCTTTCCGTGTCTTGTTTGATTTTCCTATCCCCAGCCTGTAGTTGGCATTTTGGGATCCTCTTTTTGCTGATGACCATGCATTCAGTTTTCTTGTATTTAATGTTTAGTCCTTTCTTTTCGCTTTCTTTAGCTAGCAATCTGTAGGTCTTGTAGTTTCCTTTCCGTGTCTTGTTTGATTTTCGTATCCCCAGACTGTAGTTGGCATTTTGGGATCCTCTTTTTGCTGATGACGATGCATTCAGTTTTCTTGTATTTAATGTTTAGTCCTTTCTTTTCGCTTTCTTTAGCTAGCAATCTGTAGGTCTTGTAGTTTCCTTTCCATGTCTTGTTTGATTTTCGTATCCCCAGACTGTAGTTGGCATTTTGGGCTCCTCTTTTTGCTGATGACCATGCATTCAGTTTTCTTGTATTTAATGTTTAGTCCTTTCTTTTCGCTTTCTTTAGCTAGTAATCTGTAGGTCTTGTAGTTTCCTTTCCGTGTCTTGTTTGATTTTCGTATCCCCAGCCTGTAGTTGGCATTTTGGGCTTCTCTTTTTGCTGATGACCATGCATTCAGTTTTCTTGTATTTAATGTTTAGTCCTTTCTTTTCGCTTTCTTTAGCTAGCAATCTGTAGGTCTTGTAGTTTCCTTTCCGTGTCTTGTTTGATTTTCGTATCCCCAGACTGTAGTTGGCATTTTGGGCTCCTCTTTTTGCTGATGACCATGCATTCAGTGTTCTTGTATTTAATGTTTAGTCCTTTCTTTTCGCTTTCTTTAGCTAGCAATCTGTAGGTCTTGTAGTTTTCTTTCCGTGTCTTGTTTAATTTTAGTATCCCCGCCTTGTAGTTAGCATTTTGGGCTCCTTTTTTTTTTTTTTTACTGATGACTATGCATTCAGTTTTCTTATAGTATATCTAGTCCCCCCCCTTTTTTGCTTTCTTTAGCTACCTTCTGCACTCGGCTATCGACTAAAACGTTTACTTTTCAAGGACACTCCATGATATCAAACCTACACAACCAATAGATCAAATCAGAATGGATTTAAAAGGTCCCTACCCTCTACATCCGGGAATTGCTACTTGGAGTAATACATGAGTATTCTTATTTTCCCTTCGCATTCTTATGCTGAAACATGAAAACTGAAACCGTTATCCAATGTCTGATTCAGATATTTTCTCTGTTTGGAACTCTTGCATACATCAATTCTGATCGGCGAATTTAATTTCTGTCAAGGGAGCTGCCAGAGTATCTGAGGAAATTACGAATTGCAGCTTTATAACCCACAAGGGAATGGACAATGTGATCATTACAATGGTATTATCTGGAGACACATTACACTGACCCTGGCATCCAAGAAACCTAGAGAATCTAAATGGATTACCTGAAATGTTGCACTCTATTAGATCTACCACGCCTAATGAAAGACTCTTTCCATACCAGCGCCGTGCCCTCGGGGAGCACTCTTTAGCTAACTGACTCTCTCTGTACTAGGACCTGTATTAGAAGCGAATTCACAATACTCCCATATACGAGTATTAGAAAAGAATCCACAATACTCTCATATACGATACGCAGATAGACGTGAATCAATCTGAAGATCTGACTTAGCCTCCAAATGGTGATATAGTAAGTCTATTCAAAACTACAAGGTTGCTCTTTAAGTAATGCCGCCTAAGTTGGAGACTGAAGTTGAATGTTGAATATTCTCACCAATAAACCATAAGGCTTCTGCCCTTCTAACAGATAGCAGTAGATGAGCAAGAATTTGGCAAAATAGCCTCAGACATGAAGATGTACACAAAGCAGTGGTGTGTGATTGAATTTTTGAAAATTTTTAAATACAGTCACTTAAGTGCCATACGTGATACACACTTGGGTGATCATGTCTCTTTCAAGACATGACTGACTGGGCAGATGATTATCCCACAGTAGGTTCCATTACTTTCTGTAGTAGACTGGTTGCCAGCCAAGATTAAAGTACCTAATTCTGTCCTGTTATTTAACCCATAACTAGAGGGAAGAAAGGGATTAATACCTTTCCACTGCACCATGATGCACATACAGAATTACTTCCCACATAATGGTAAGACATTAGTTGCAATGGCGTCTACAACAAACTCTTGCATAATTGCAACTAATGTCTTACCATTATGTGAGGAGCATTTCTGCCACACCAAATATTTTAAATGTTATTGACATTAAATTTTTCTGCACAAATCTTTAAAATTTTATTCTCATAAAAAAAAAATCAGTAAGTAATTTTGTATATGTTTTGACATTGTAAGAAATTAAAGATTGACACACATGGATAATTTGCATCATAAATACACTAAGGTTCTGTCTGTTTATAAGTTAGCATTTCACTAGACAAAGAGTTGAGAATTTTTTTAGTTATAAAAGGTTGGTTGCCTAATATATTTCCTAAAATCAGTGTTTCAGATGGCAACATATCTATCGCCCGGTTCACACTCCACCCACGTCTATTGAACAGGTGAAGAGGCTCATCTCTTGTTCCCTGTTTAGGATGTGGTTTCCGGTTTTCTCTTTTCCAATCTTTTCATTCTTTTCTCTTTTTATTTTTTTTTTCAATTAGCGTAGATAGACTAAACTATCGCCCGGTTCACACTCCACCCACGTCTATTGAACAGGTGAAGAGGCTCGTCCCTTGTTCCCTGTTTAGGATGTGGTTTCCGGTTTTCTCTTTTCCAATCTTTTCACTTTTCCTTTTGTTTTTTTTTCAATTGGAGTAGATAGACTGAACTATCGCCCGGTTCACACTCCACCCACGTCTATTGAACAGGTATAGAGGCTCGTCCCTTGTTCCCTGTTTAGGATGTGGTTTCCGGTTTTCTCTTTTCCAATCTTTTCACTCTTTTCTCTTTTTATTTTATTTTTTTTCAATTGGAGTAGATAGACTAAACTATCGCCCGGTTCACACTCCACCCACGTCTATTGAACAGGTGAAGAGGCTCATCCCTTGTTCCCTGTTTAGGTTGTGGTTTCCGGCTTTCTCTTTTCCATTCTTTTTACCCTTACGTAGCCCCCTGCGCATCAGTGGCGTTATCGCCTTGCTTGGGGTGATATGATTAAAAAAAAAATATATCTAACATTCATGTAGAGACTGGTTCGGTGGAATCTGTGATTCCACTTGCCGACTCGGAAGACATGAATGTGTTCTTGAACAGTAGAACTTCACAGATAGAATTCATGCACCAAGTGTTAGTGTTTCTCCTCCGACGGAATCTAATAATCACTACGAATCCCAATCACCAACTGAACTCTCCCCTGTCGCTTCTCTTACGCCGAAGCCACAAAGATCTCTAACAGAACGCTGTAAGCCCGTTCGTTATCAGTAGCTCTAAATCTTTAAGAAAGAGGAAAATATGGTATTCACATTTGCCTATTCCTTTCGGGAACAGGTATTTTCCTAGTAAGCTCCCGTTTGACTTACTATCAATAACCTCCCTTTGTTGTTGACTCTTCAATAGAAAATGTAGCCATCTGTTTCGTTCATTCTAAAGGTCTCATGTCTTCTTGTTCTCACTTTAAAAGTCAAGGTTAAAAATCCAATTACAGAGTTAATTATGTCTATAAATATATCACATATATATTTTTTTAATCACGAGCTTACAGTAATAAAATAAATAAAGATACCATCAGGAAATACAATCCAGTGATTTTCTCAACGGGATAAAAAGTAGTTTAAAGTGATTCGTTTTCAATCAGCCATGTTTTTTCGTTCTTTCTATCTCTCTTTTTCTCTGTTTCACCACCACACGAAACCAAAAAGTATTTCTCTGCCCGCAGCAGCTAAATGAGGCGAACAAAAATAACCTGGAATAGAGTGTAGGAAGCAAACACCATAAGGAAGCCCCTTAACACAACATATTCTAACTGCTAGCAAATATGGGGGCGAATATTAAACTCTTATGTATGCGCGCCATCCTGAACGAATTTGATGGTATCTCCTAAAATACACAGTTTTTTCGTTTTAATTCCAAAAACTCCAGCGAAAGACGTCCAAACATTTTCGTTCTTTTCATTACATTTTTATTTAATTAAAATTTATTTTATGCGGTTTTTCTATTCTAACCTCCTGATGAATCTTATTCTTAATTCTTTATTTTATGATTGACTAATGCAGTGGATATCGGCTCGGAACGAGAAATCGGAGAGCCGAGTTCGAATTCCAGTTGAATTCATTGCATTCACTTACGCGCAAATACCCTCGGTAAAGGTATAAATCCGTCTCTTCCTTCCAGTTATGGGATAAATAACAGGACAGATTGGGTTCTATAGCCTTGGCTGGCAACCAGTCTACCACAGAAAGCAATGGCAACCTACTGCGGGATAATCTTCTGCCCAGTCAGTCATGTCTCTTTCGAGACATGATCGCCCAAGCGTGTTTCACGTATGGCACTTACCTGACTAACTGACTGAAGCTGATAGCGAAGAAAAGAATACTAGACTGTTATGTGATATATGTCCTCCTATATGTCAGCGAATACTGGACAATCTCCTCAAAGATGAAGAAGGGACTTGAAGCAACAGAAATGTGGTTTTACAGAGGGATGCTGAGTGTACTATGGACCGAAAATGTGAATAACGCCGTGGTTTTGGAGGGGATTCAAACAAAAATGAAACATACTTGGTATCAGGAAGAGTCAGCTGAGGTTTCTGGGACACGTAATGAGGAAAGAGGGCTTGGAGAACTTAATACTCACATGACAGATAGAGGGAAATAGAAACAGGGGAAGGCAGCGCCAAACTTACTTGATGAGCTTAAATAAATAAATAGCGGAGTGAGGTTTGGGAGAGATAACAAGAGGAAAAATGCGACACGGGATAGGGAACAAGTAGAGGTCCATGATCGCCTACGTCGCTAAAAGAACATAAAGAAGTTGATGGCGGGTTCTAAGACAATAAAATATCGGTAGAAATCCCAACATCACATCGTTAAATATTTGCGCTTAACAACTTTAACAAAATATTTTTAAATCAATTATTATTTCAATATATAGATATGAATGCTGGTTGTCATTTTAAGAAGTAAGGGGGTACAAATGAAAATATTAGAAATATACAACTTTTTCCATTTTACTAAAAAAGCCATAACTCTTTTGTCAAACACTTTGTTACTTGGTATTTCCTACATCTTGACATTTTAAAATGACTTTACTACTAATGTTGTTTTGATTTCATTCGTTTTTTTCCCTCTATACCAACACTTTCTGACACTCCATCTCAGTATATCAAACATTCTGTAGCAAAATGCTTTTGAAATTTTGGTTTAAATTTTTTGAAAATTTCTTGAAAAAACTTGGAGAAGATTGAAAGCCAAAACGCACGGAAATGGCTATAAAAATAGCTAGAAAATATATATATTTCTATATATATATATATATATATATATATATATATATATATATATATATATAGAAAATATATAGAATAGCTAGAAAATATATATATTTATATATATAGATATATATATAGAAAATATATAGAATAGCTAGAAAATATATATATTTCTATATATATATATATATAGAAAATATATATAATAGCTAGAAAATATATATATTTCTATATATATATATATATGTAGAAATATATAGAATAGCTAGAAAAAATATATATATATATATATATATATATATATATATATATATATATATATATAGAAAATATATAGAATAGCTAGAAAATATATATATTTCTATATATATATATATGTAGAAAATATATAGAATAGCTAGAAAAAATATATATTTCTATATATATATATATATATATAGAAAGTATATAGAATAGCTAGAAAATATATATATTTCTATATATATATATATATGTAGAAAATATATAGAATAGCTAGAAAAAATATATATTTCTATATATATATATATATATATATATGAAAATATATAGAATAGCTAGAAAATATATATATTTCTATATATATATATATGTAGAAAATATATAGAATAGCTAGAAAATATATATATTTCTATATATATATATATATATAGAAAATATATAGAATAGCTAGAAAAAATATATATTTCTATATATATATATATATAGAAAATATATAGAATAGCTAGAAAATATATATATTTCTATATATATATATATATAGAAAATATATAGAATAGCTAGAAAATCACCAAAAAGTCACTAAAAATTGTGAAAACGTTCGGAATGTATAGCTTCAAAATGCCAATTCCGCGATTTCTTCCGTTTTTTCGTGATCACGGAAGATCTGCGTTCCGAGAGTGTTATTTTGTTTAAAGTACCATTTATTGTAGGTTCAGTATGTTCGGGGGGTGCATTCTTCGGGTTGAAGGGCTACAAAGTGCATTCTGCGGGGGGGGGGTGTTGCTAAGCACGGCACTGCCGTTAAACGCAACTTTCTTTCCTTTTCTCACTGAAACCAAGTAGCTTTTCTGTATTTTGTTTTTCGTTGATCATTATTTTAAGAACTGGGTACAAATGAAAAGACTTGAAATTGATGACATTTTTTATAGCACTGAAACAGCCGACAAACACTTCTATCTTGCTTTCATTCCTTCATTCATTTTACCAGTGAAACCAAGTAGTGTTTTTCCCTTACTTTCCATGCGATCAAAACTGAATAGTCCTTTATTTATGAGGTATAGGCAGGAAACGTTGAACACTTTTATCTTACCTTATTTCCTTTTCATTTTTTCTTGTCAAATCTCCGTCTTTATCTTGATAATAATTCCAAAATAATTCATCTAACGATTTCATTTTTATTTGATTTATGGTAATTGGATTTTTGGCGATTGCCTTACTCGGTTTCCATTGTTCGATACTGGGCTTTTGAAAAATAACGCTTTTATCGCAGTCGCAGTCTCTTATTTGATTTTTGACCGAGATCAAAGTGTAGTATCTGTTCTAAGCTTAATCTTATTCTCTTTCTCGCCACTTCTATCTTCCTTTCTTTCTTTCATTTTCTCACTGAAACTAAGTAGAGTTTTTCCTCTCTTTTCACTAGATCAAAACGGAATTGTCTATTATTTATGAGGTATTGGCAGGACGTAACGGTTGCGTGAACTAATGACGAGTAAGACAAGCATATTTCAAGTAGAATTCTTTCACGAATTTATTTATTCTTACTTTACATCAGAAATTTTGTCTATCTGAGTTACTCATAATTCCTTGCTCAGACAAATTTTCATTAATTGTGACATTTTTCTCTCCAATCAGATGACCCATTATTTTTTACCCAACCTGAGTCCAACTTTCATGGGTTACGATATCTGTGACTAAACAAGAAATAAAAAGAATGAGAAATGAAACAGAAATTTATTAAATCAAATCTAGAACACCGGCCAGGAGAAGTCGCAAGAAAGCGAAAAGAGAAGATTACATATAAACTACAAGAAAACTGAATGCATGGCCATCAGTAAAAAGAGGAGCCCAAAATGCCAACTACAGGCTGAAGATACTAAAATCAAACAAGACACGGAAAGGAAACTACAAGACCTACAGATGGTAGCTAAAGAAAGCGAAAAGAAAAGACTAAACATAAACTACAAGAAAATTAAATGCGTGGTCAACAGTAAAAAGAGGAGCCCAAAATGCCAACTACAGGCTGGGGATACTAAAATCAAACAAGACATGGAAAAGAAACTACAAGACCTACAGAAGGTAGCTAAAGAAAACGAAGAGAAAGGACTACAAATAAACTACAAGAAAACTGAATGCATGGTCATCAGTAAAAAGAAGAGCCCAAAATGCCAACTACAGGCTGGTGATACTAAAATCAAACAAGACGTAGAAAGGAAACTACAAGACCTACAGAAGGTAACTAAAGAAAACGAAGAGAAAGGACTACAAATAAACTACAAGAAAACTGAATGCATGGCCATCAGTAAAAAGAGGAGCCCAAAATGCCAACTACAGGCTGGGGATACTAAAATCAAACAAGACATGGAAAAAAAACTACAAGACCTACAGAAGGTAACTAAAGAAAACGAAGAGAAAGGACTACAAATAAACTACAAGAAAACTGAATGCATGGTCAACAGTAAAAAGAGGAGCCCAAAATGCCAACTACAGGCTGGGGATACTAAAATCAAACAAGACGTAGAAAGGAAACTACTAGACCTACAGAAGGTAACTAAAGAAAACGAAGAGAAAGGACTACAAATAAACTACAAGAAAACTGAATGCGTGGTCAACAGTAAAAAGAGGAGCCCAAAATGCCAACTACAGGCTGGGGATACTAAAATCAAACAAGACATGGAAAAGAAACTACAAGACCTACAGAAGGTAGCTAAAGAAAACGAAGAGAAAGGACTACAAATAAACTACAAGAAAACTGAATGCATGGTCATCAGTAAAAAGAAGAGCCCAAAATGCCAACTACAGGCTGGTGATACTAAAATCAAACAAGACGTAGAAAGGAAACTACAAGACCTACAGAAGGTAGCTAAAGAAAACGAAGAGAAAGGACTACAAATAAACTACAAGAAAACTGAATGCATGGC
The DNA here is from genome assembly GCA_037127315.1 of Ascarosepion bandense. Taxonomy (NCBI): domain Eukaryota; kingdom Metazoa; phylum Mollusca; class Cephalopoda; order Sepiida; family Sepiidae; genus Ascarosepion; species Ascarosepion bandense. The sequence continues at coordinate 68,919 of JBBBDQ010028783.1, read as the reverse complement.
CATCAGTAAAAAGAGGAGCCCAAAATGCCAACTACAGGCTGGGGATACTAAAATCAAACAAGACATGGAAAAAAAACTACAAGACCTACAGAAGGTAACTAAAGAAAACGAAGAGAAAGGACTACAAATAAACTACAAGAAAACTGAATGCATGGTCAACAGTAAAAAGAGGAGCCCAAAATGCCAACTACAGGCTGGGGATACTAAAATCAAACAAGACGTAGAAAGGAAACTACTAGACCTACAGAAGGTAGCTAAAGAAAACGAAGAGAAAGGACTACAAATAAATTACAAGAAAACTGAATGCATGGTCAACAGTAAAAAGAGGAGCCCAAAATGCCAACTACAGGCTGGGGATACTAAAATCAAACAAGACATGGAAAAGAAACTACAAGACCTACAGAAGGTAGCTAAAGAAAACGAAGAGAAAGGACTACAAATAAACTACAAGAAAACTGAATGCATGGTCATCAGTAAAAAGAAGAGCCCAAAATGCCAACTACAGGCTGGTGATACTAAAATCAAACAAGACGTAGAAAGGAAACTACAAGACCTACAGAAGGTAACTAAAGAAAACGAAGAGAAAGGACTACAAATAAACTACAAGAAAACTGAATGCATGGCCATCAGTAAAAAGAGGAGCCCAAAATGCCAACTACAGGCTGGGGATACTAAAATCAAACAAGACATGGAAAAAAAACTACAAGACCTACAGAAGGTAACTAAAGAAAACGAAGAGAAAGGACTACAAATAAACTACAAGAAAACTGAATGCATGGTCAACAGTAAAAAGAGGAGCCCAAAATGCCAACTACAGGCTGGGGATACTAAAATCAAACAAGACGTAGAAAGGAAACTACTAGACCTACAGAAGGTAACTAAAGAAAACGAAGAGAAAGGACTACAAATAAACTACAAGAAAACTGAATGCGTGGTCAACAGTAAAAAGAGGAGCCCAAAATGCCAACTACAGGCTGGGGATACTAAAATCAAACAAGACATGGAAAAGAAACTACAAGACCTACAGAAGGTAGCTAAAGAAAACGAAGAGAAAGGACTACAAATAAACTACAAGAAAACTGAATGCATGGTCATCAGTAAAAAGAAGAGCCCAAAATGCCAACTACAGGCTGGTGATACTAAAATCAAACAAGACGTAGAAAGGAAACTACAAGACCTACAGAAGGTAGCTAAAGAAAACGAAGAGAAAGGACTACAAATAAACTACAAGAAAACTGAATGCATGGCCATCAGTAAAAAGAGGAGCCCAAAATGCCAACTACAGGCTGGGGATACTAAAATCAAACAAGACATGGAAAAAAAACTACAAGACCTACAGAAGGTAACTAAAGAAAACGAAGAGAAAGGACTACAAATAAACTACAAGAAAACTGAATGCATGGTCAACAGTAAAAAGAGGAGCCCAAAATGCCAACTACAGGCTGGGGATACTAAAATCAAACAAGACGTAGAAAGGAAACTACTAGACCTACAGAAGGTAGCTAAAGAAAACGAAGAGAAAGGACTACAAATAAACTACAAGAAAACTGAATGCATGGTCAACAGTAAAAAGAGGAGCCCAAAATGCCAACTACGGGCTGGGGATACTAAAATCAAACAAGACGTAGAAAGGAAACTACTAGACCTACAGAAGGTAACTAAAGAAAACGAAGAGAAAGGACTACAAATAAACTACAAGAAAACTGAATGCATGGTCAACAGTAAAAAGAGGAGCCCAAAATGCCAACTACAGGCTGGGGATACTAAAATCAAACAAGACATGGAAAAAAAACTACAAGACCTACAGAAGGTAACTAAAGAAAACGAAGAGAAAGGACTACAAATAAACTACAAGAAAACTGAATGCATGGCCATCAGTAAAAAGAGGAGCCCAAAATGCCAACTACAGGCTGGGGATACTAAAATCAAACAAGACATGGAAAAAAAACTACAAGACCTACAGAAGGTAACTAAAGAAAACGAAGAGAAAGGACTACAAATAAACTACAAGAAAACTGAATGCATGGTCAACAGTAAAAAGAGGAGCCCAAAATGCCAACTACAGGCTGGGGATACTAAAATCAAACAAGACGTAGAAAGGAAACTACTAGACCTACAGAAGGTAACTAAAGAAAACGAAGAGAAAGGACTACAAATAAACTACAAGAAAACTGAATGCATGGTCAACAGTAAAAAGAGGAGCCCAAAATGCCAACTACAGGCTGGGGATACTAAAATCAAACAAGACATGGAAAAAAAACTACAAGACCTACAGAAGGTAACTAAAGAAAACGAAGAGAAAGGACTACAAATAAACTACAAGAAAACTGAATGCATGGTCAACAGTAAAAAGAGGAGCCCAAAATGCCAACTACAGGCTGGGGATACTAAAATCAAACAAGACATGGAAAAAAAACTACAAGACCTACAGAAGGTAACTAAAGAAAACGAAGAGAAAGGACTACAAATAAACTACAAGAAAACTGAATGCATGGTCAACAGTAAAAAGAGGAGCCCAAAATGCCAACTACAGGCTGGGGATACTAAAATCAAACAAGACATGGAAAAAAAACTACAAGACCTACAGAAGGTAACTAAAGAAAACGAAGAGAAAGGACTACAAATAAACTACAAGAAAACTGAATGCATGGCCATCAGTAAAAAGGGGAGCCCAAAATGCCAACTACAGGCTGGGGATACTAAAATCAAACAAGACGTAGAAAGGAAACTACAAGACCTACAGAAGGTAGCTAAAGAAAGCGAAAAGAAAAGACTAAACATAAACTACAAGAAAATTAAATGCGTGGTCAACAGTAAAAAGAGGAGCCCAAAATGCCAACTACAGGCTGGGGATACTAAAATCAAACAAGACATGGAAAAGAAACTACAAGACCTACAGATGATAGCTAAAGAAAGCGAAAAGAAAGGACTAACCATAAACTACAAGAAAACCGAATGCATAGTCATTAGTAAAAAAAGGAGCCCAAAATGCCAACTACAGGCTGGGGATACTAAAATCAAACAAGACATGGAAAAGAAACTACAAGACCTACAGATTGCTAGCTAAAGAAAGCGAAAAGAAAGGACTTAAACATAAACTACAAGAAAACTGAATGCATGGTTGTCAGTAAAAAGAGGAGCACCAAATGCCAGCTACAGCTCCCGGATATTAAAATCAAGCAAGTACAGACATTTAAACACCTGGGAAATGTTCTAACAGGGGACAGCAAGTGTGATACGGAGATCGGAAGACGAAATGGCGTGGCCAAGGATGCATTTCAGAAGTTGAGTAGAGTATTGAGAGACAGGACAATTTCACTGGAAACAAAGAAAAGTGTGCTGGATTTTTATGTGATGTGTATCCTTCAATATGGCAGTGAATACTGGACAATCTCATCACAGGTGACGGAAATACGAAGTAACCAAAATCTGGTTCTACAGAATGATGCTGAGGATATTATGAACGGAACAAGTGTGCAACGTGGAGGTTTTGGAGAGGATTGACACGAGAAGTAATCTGGTACTTAACATCAGAAAAATACAGCTAAATTTGTTTGGGAATGTAATGAGGCAGGAGGGTTTGGAGAACCTGATGCTCACGGGATGGATAGAGGAGAAGAGACACAAGGAAAAGCAACGCATGACATACTTGATGGACTTGAGCAGATGGAGTGTGGAACGGGGATTGAGTGGGATAACAGGAGAAGAGGTATTAAGAGCGAAAAAGGGATAGGGCCATGGTCGACTATATTCTGAAGGGTTCTCATTGCATCACATCTATAGCAATAGATGAGTTTTGACTCATGCCTTTCATGGGTTACTCCAATCTGACTCCAACTTTCATGGGTTACGAGAGATTTGACAAAAGAAATGGACAGAATAAGAAATGAAGAAGAAATTTATTTAATCAAACTTCTTGAAGTCCTGCCAGGATTCGTTATTGGCAGTCGCAATTATTGGCATAGTTGTGCGTCTAGGGCAAGTTAGTCAGGCGGATACCATTGCTTTTCCGGCCAGTTTTGAATTCTAATTTTTTTCTGTTAGATTTGTTACTGTGTCAATGCAAGAGAACCCAGTTTGCCCTGCTATAGGTCGGAGTGGGTGGTGAAACGAGGGATTCATACTGATCGCAAGTCTATTTGCGCCATAGTTAACTCAACGAACCCGGTCGGAATTTGAACTCAGCTCGCCGATTTGTCATTCACAGTCGCTTACCGTTGCATTAACCACACACTCTCTTTTCTCTTCTCTTCTTTTTGTTTCTTTTTTATTTCTCTTTTTTCTTTTTCTTTTCTTTACCTTTTCTTCTCTTCTTTTTCTATTTTTTCCTTTTATTTTCTTTTCTCTTCTCTTTTCTTCATTTCTTTTCTCTTCTCTTATTTTTTCCCTTTTACTTCTTTTATTTTCTCTTTTTTCTTTTCCATTCTCTTCTTTTCACTTTTTTTTTTTTTATCTTACTTCCGTTTTACTTCTTTCCGTTTTATTTAAAGAAATTTCATTTTAAAAAGATTTTTAATTTCAACTTTATTCTTTTTCATTTTTGTAAATGTTATTAAAATTATTATTTGTTTTACAATTCCTTCGTTTTTTTCCTTCATTTTTATTCATTTTTAGGCATTTTTTTTTACAAACTTTTACGATCCTCGTTTTTCGACTTGTATATATAATTCCATTTTTATTTTATTTTTGTTATCTATTTCTTTCTAACATTTTCATTAATTTTTCCATTTTATTTATTTATTTATTTATTTATTATTATTATTATTATTATTATTATTATTATTATTATTATTATTATTTCTGCCATGGTCACACTACCTATCAAGTCTGGAGGAAGACCTAAGGCAGGTAGTGGTGCGTTGTTATGGCTACAATTCAGGATTTGTTTTTCCAACTTCCATAATATCACTAGTGCTACATGGACAAAGTTCTTCTTAGCCTATGAGCTGCACTTATCAAGACAATATTTTGTATTTCTCTAAAGCTGGGGTTTCCAGGGATTTGTTCAATATGTTGTTGTGCTCCTTTTTTATCATTCCAAGCGCACCTACTATTGTTGGTACTATTTTTCTTCTTTTGGCCATCATCATCATCATCATCATCATCTTTCTGCTACTAAGTCTGCATGAAGCCTTAAGGCAACTAGTGGTGTGTTGTTATGGTAACCTTTCATGATTTGTTTTTTCTGACTCCCATAATGTCACTAGCGTTGCATGGACAAAGTTCTTCTATCATCATCATCATCATCATCATCATCATCTTCTTCTTCTTCTTCTTCTTCTTCTTTTTATTATTATTATTATGTCATTTTTTCATCATATTTCGATTTCTGCTTTGGTCTCACCACCAACCAAGTCTGCGGGGAGACCTAAGGCAGGTCGTGGCGTGTTGTTATGACTCCATTTCATGTTTTTCTATCTTCCCTATCATCCCTATTAATAATAATAATAATAATTATTATTATTGTTATTATTGTTATTATTATTCTGTCTCTTGTTATTATTATGTCATTTTTCATCATATTTCGATTTCTGCTTTGGTCTCACTACCAACCAAGTCTGCGGGGAGACCTAAGGCAGGTAGTGGCGTGTTGTTATGGCTCCATTTCATGTTTTTCTATCTTCCCTATCATCCTCAGCATTACATAGATAAAGTTTTCCTTAGTGTGTGGGCTGTACTTAATAAGACAATTTTTTGTATGTCTCTTAAGCTGGGGTTTCCAGGGATTCTTTCAATGTGTTGTTTTGTTCCATTTTTTATCATTCCAAGTGCACCTACTATCACTGGCACAGCTCTTGTTTTCAATTTCCACATTTTTTCTATTTCAATTTCCAGGTCTTTATATTTTGACAGTTTTTCAAATTCCTTGATTGCTATGTTACAATCCGCTGGACAAGCCATATCAATTAATAGACAAGTTTTCTCCTTCTGGTCTTTAACAATAATGTCTGGCCTGTTTGCTTCAATTTTTCTGTCTGTGTAGATGGTGTAATCCCATAGAATGGTTACATCTTCTATTTCTGTAACCGGTGCTGGATGATGTTCATACCAGTGTTTGTTTACAGATTTTCCATAATGTTTGCACATTGTCCAATGTAAATATTGCCCAACTCTATCGTGGCGATTTTTATATTCGTTTGGGGCAAGCACAGAACAGCCTGAGATTAGGTGGTCTATTGTTTCTTGGTGTTTATCACAAAACCTGCATTTTGGATCCATATTATTATGCATAATATTTGCCTGAAAGTTTCTCGTGAAAAGACTTTGGTCTTGTGCTGCAAGTATAAATCCTTCAGTTTCAGACTTTAATCCAGATGCACGTAACCATCGATGAGTATTAACTTTGTCAACATTGGATTTATTGGCACGTACTGGATATTGGCCATGCAGAGGTTTGTCTTGCCAGCGCTGTTTCATCTTTTCAAGAGCTTTATCTTTGGCTTTCATTTTCATATTCTTTGCCGCAATAGTTGGTTCTTGGCTTCTGTTTTGCTTTTCTACAGAATCTACTAACTGTAAATCTTGTTTGTATTTACTGCCTTCTTTTATTATTGAATATTTTTTCTTTCTTTCTTCATGTTGCCTTACTAATTGTATCATCCAATCCTTTGTTGTTTCTATGTATGTTAGTAAGCCAATAGTTGTTGTCTTGTATGACAATTCCAGCTGAATAAGACCCCTTCCACCTTCTTTACCGGGTATGTATAGACGGTCTACATCAGCCTTTGGATGATGCATCTTATGCTTAGAAAGAAGCTTTCTTGTTTTAGCATCCATTCGTCTGATGTCGTTTAGAGTCCAGTTTAAGATGTTGAAGCTATATTGGACAACTGGGATTGCAAGGCTATTAATGGCCATAACTCTGTTCTGTGAATTTAATTCAGTTTTTAATATCATTATTATTATTATTATTATTATTATTATTATTATTATTATTATTATTATTATTACTTTGGTTTCTGGTGTCTCAACCAGAGACCTAAGTTCAGAAAGGGCTTTATGATATTTTCCACTGATCATTTTTGTAAAGTAAAAAAAAAAAAAAATCATTTTACAAAGATGAAGCTCTTTGTCATGTGTGAGCTGTACTTGTAAATAAAATTTTTCGTATTTTTGTTTTTTTAAAGATATATTCTACCAGCAATCCTCTCAGTGAGTCTATCGGAACCTCTTCCATTCAATCGTAGGGCTCCAACTACAACTGGAATTATTGATGAACACACGTGCTACATTTTTGTAGATTTCCACTTCAAAATCCTTGTATTTTGATAGTTTTTTGAAGATCTTCAAAGATGCATTACAATCTGCAGGGTCTGACATGTCAATAAGAAAACACATTCTGTTTTTGTGGTCCTTGATCACGATGTCTGGGGGATTCGCTTTGATTGTTCTACTTGTATGTATTGTAAAGTCCTATAAAATTGTGACAGGTCCGATTATCTGTGACCGGATCTGGGTGATGTTTATACCAGTTTATTGCATTTTCCTCCCCGTAAAATCGCATATTTTCCAGTGCAAATTCTATCATTCCGAGTTTTATGTTTCGTGAGTGCTAACACCGTGCGACCTGATCAGTTATTTCTAGACGTTTATTACAGAATCTGCATTTAGTCAACACAATTTTCAATACGTGTGCTTGGTAATTTAGAGTTAGCATTGGTAATTTATAGTTAGCATTGGTAATTTATAGTTAGCAAGCATTGGTCATCCTGTACAGCAAGAATAAAACCTTTGGTTTCAGCATTTAACACCGCGCTGCATGACCACCTATTATTATTAATTAATTTATTTATTTATTTAATGATATTGTTGCAAGGTAATAAAGTGACTAAGACGCAAGGGCTTCTTCTTCTTCTATGTGTCTTGTCCCTTCAGGACGTAGGCGATCATGGATCTCCACGTCTCCCTATCCCTTGTGGCTCTTAGTATGTTTGCTCCTGTTGCTCCTGACAACCCCCGTTCCGCCATCCACCTGATCAGACCCTGCAAATATGTTATCCGCTGCCTTCCTCTGTCTCTCTTTCCTTCTATCTGACCAGTCAGTATCAGGTTCTCCAGGCTCTCCTTCCTCATTGCATGTCCCAGGAACTTCAATTGTCTCTTCCTGATGCTCAGCATCAATTTCCTTTTTGTTGCCATTCTTTCTAACACCTCCTCGTTGCTTGCATGCTCAGTCCACGACATCCGTAGCATCCTTCTGTAGAACCACATTTCGGCCGCTTCCAGTTTTTTCCTCATTTTCGATAATATTGTCCAGCATTCACAGCCGTATTGAAGAACTGACATCACGTAGCAGTCTAGCACTCTTTTCTTCGTTTCTATTGAGATCTTCCTGTGTGTTAGTATTTTGCTCATCTTCTGGAATGCGTTCTTTGCCATGCCAATTCGCCTTCGGATCTCCGTGTCGCACTTTCCATCTCCTGTTAGAACACTTCCTAGGTACTTAAATTCTTGGACTTGTTTGATTCTGTTATCCCCCACCTGTATTTGGCATTTTGGGTTGTATCTTTTGCTGATGACCATGCACTCAGTTTTCTTAAAGTTTATTTGTAGTCCCTTCTTGTCACTCTCCTCTGCTACTTTCTGTATGAGATCTTGCAGTTTCCTTTCCGTGTCCGCAATCAGTACTGTATCGTCCGCGTATCTTATGTTGTTCAGGTTGTGGCCTCCAATAACAAATCCTGGTGTGTCATCTAGGGTCCTCAAAATATTCTCGCTGTATAGGTTGAACAAATCCGGTGAAAAGACACATCCTTGTCTTACGCCTTTTTCTATCTTTGTGTATCTACTGAGGTCGTTACCTGTCCGTATGCAGGCCGTTTGCTGCCAGTAGAGATTCTTGATTATTCTTATATCTTTGCCGAAAATGTCGAGGTTGCCTATCATTTCCATCAATTCTTTGTGTCGTATTTTGTCGAATGCTTTCGCGTACTGAGTATGAAAGAATATGAGAGAAGAGAAAAACATTATTAAGGAGATGGATAAAAAAATGAACAAGAATTAAGAACACAGACGATAACGATTGACATTACATTTAAATTTTTGAAAATTATAATTGAATTGGAAAGCAAGAAGCCGGAAGAGAGTTCCACAAGTGAAAGAAGAAACTGTTAGCATAGAACTTATAATATCATCATCATCATATGAGAAGAAAACTTAATTCAGGAGAGAGAACAATAAAAGAACAAGAATTAAGAAGACAGAAGATAGCGATTAACAATGTATTTAAATTTTTGAAGATCAAAGGTGACTGGAAAGCAAGAAGCCGGAAAAGAATTCCACTAGTGAAAGAAGAAACTGTTAGCATAGGACTTATAATAATATGAGAAGAAAACTAAATTAAGGAGAGAGAACAATAAAAGAACATGAATTAAGAAGACAGAAGACAACGATTTACATTACAATTAATTTTTTGAAGATCATAGTTTACTGAGAAGCAAGGAGCCGGAAGAGAGTTCCATAAGCGAGAGAAGAAACTCTTAGCATTGGACTTATAATAATATCTGAAGACATCGTGATTAAAGAAAGAACAAGAATTAAGAAATCAGAAGATAACGATTGATATTGCATTTCAATTTTTGAAGAACAAATTTGACTGGAAAGCAAGAAGCCGGAAGGGAATTCTACAAGCAAGGGAAGAAACTTTCAGGATAGGACTTATGATAATAAGTTATTTAAGGAGAGAGAAGAAACAAGAATTAAGAAAACAGAAGATAAGAAGAATCCTTGCTTCACATAACAACAGATTGTAGGTATTTTTTTTTTTATATCGGCAGCTCATTTGACCTTATTGGCCCCATCTATGGGTAAATAGTTAACCCCTAAAATGGGGTCAAAATACTATTGAAGTAAAAAAAAAAAAGGTTTTTATAGTGAAAATTCCAACAATACTTTTCTGGAGAAGAAAATATTACCAGCAATACATTTTTGAAAGAAACCAATATTACCAGCAATACATTTTTGAAAGAAACCAATATTACCAGCAATACATTTTTTAAAGAAAACAATATTACCAGCAATACATTTTTTAAAGAAAACAATATTACCAGCAATACAGTTTTGAAGGAAAGCAATATCACCAGCAATACATTTTTGAAGGAAAACAATATTACCAGCAATATATTTTTGAAAGAAAACAATATTACCAGCAATACATTTTTGAAGGAAAACAATATTACCAGCAATACATTTTTGAAGGAAAACAATATTACCAGCAATACAGTTTTGAAGGAAAGCAATATCACCAGCAATACATTTTTGAAGGAAAACAATATTACCAGCAATATATTTTTGAAAGAAAACAATATTACCAGCAATATATTTTTGAAGGAAAACAATATTACCAGCAATACATTTTTGAAGGAAAACAATATTACCAGCAATGCATTTTTGAAAGGAAACAATATTACCAGCAATACATTTTTGAAGGAAAACAATATTACCAGCAATACATTTTTGAAAGAAAACAATATTACCAGCAATACATTTTTGAAAGGAAACAATATTACCAGCAATACATTTTTGAAGGAAAACAATATTACCAGCAATACATTTTTGAAAGAAAACAATATTACCAGCAATACATTTTTGAAAGGAAACAATATTACCAGCAATACATTTCTGAAAAGAAACTATATTACCAGCAATACATTTTTGAAAGAAAACAATATTACCAGCAATACATTTTTGAAAGAAAACAATATTACCAGCAATACATTTTTGAAAGAAAACAATATTACTAGCAATACATTTTTGAAGGAAAACAATATTACTAGCAATACATTTTTTAAAGGAAACAATATTACCAGCAATATATTTTTGTAAGAAAACAATATTACCAGCAATACATTTTTGAAAGAAAACAATATTTCTAGCAATACAGTTTTGAAGGAAAGCAATATTACCAGCAATACATTTTTGAAAGAAAAATATATTACCAGCAATACATTTTTGAAAGGAAACAATATTACCAGCAATATATTTTTGAAAGAAAACAATATTACCAGCAATATATTTTTGAAGGAAAACAATATTACCAGCAATATATTTTTGAAAGGAAACAATATTACTAGCAATACATTTTTGAAAGAAAACAATATTACCAGCAATATATTTTTGAAGGAAAACAATATTACCAGCAATATATTTTTGAAGGAAAACAATATTACTAGCAATATATTTTTGAAAGGAAACAATATTACTAGCAATACATTTTTGAAGGAAAACAATATTACCAGCAATATATTTTTGAAGGAAAACAATATTACCAGCAATACATTTTTGAAGGAAAACAATATTACCAGCAATACATTTTTGAAGGAAAACAATATTACTAGCAATACATTTTTGAAAGAAAACAATATTACCAGCAATATATTTTTGAAGGAAAACAATATTACTAGCAATACATTTTTTAAAGGAAACAATATTACCAGCAATACATTTTTGAAGGAAAACAATATTACTAGCAATACATTTTTTAAAGGAAACAATATTACCAGCAATATATTTTTGTAAGAAAACAATATTACCAGCAATACATTTTTGAAGGAAAACAATATTACCAGCAATATATTTTGAAGGAAAACAATATTACCAGCAATACATTTTTGAAGAAAACCTATATATTCTAGTAATGTATCTAACTCTTGACAAACCCTCTTTACAAAAATCTGTCAATGAAACCTGATCTACAAACTGATATTTTACAAAGAATACATATTCTGTTCTGAACCTTTTCACCCTTGCGTAACCCTTAAAATAAATTACGTGTTTTAAGAAACCCCTGCGTAAAAACAAAAATTTATACCATATTTTTCTCATTTTATTTTCATCGTAGTTCACGTGATAGATATCAAAGAATATACTTTTGAATAACTGGTTTAAGGAAAAAATAAATATTCTTTGTCAAGTTTTTCGATAATGCTAAATAAAATTCGTTCTTGTTATAATATTTCTTCATAGAGTTTCCATTCACAAACAAAAAGATTTAAACTCAAACGTAAAAAATACACATAAGAAACATAAATATATAAATATACGTAAAATATAAATGTAAACAAAACGAAAACAGATAACTAAAAAATCAGTTTATTATTTGTTTATCCTTTATTGGCAATGTTGAAAAGACATAAGGTAAATGAAGACAAAATGAACTGTGAACCAATAAATGAGTTAGAAAATATTAATTTCAGGGCCATTTGATAAAGTGAAACATGCGTCTTTAATTTGAAACTGTTGTGGGAGCGTGCCCACTGACACTTATGGACTCTTCTAGTCATTATTTAAACCATAAGGTTTATACTCTCATGGCAGTAGCACTGCGCATGCTTCTATTGACACTGTCAGCCCTCTGTCTTCGGGTAGAGCGCGCTCTCTGCTTCCGAGCAGAGAGCAATAACCCAGTCGTGGTTCCGCCGAAGGTTAGAAGCACGACTGGGCAAAAATAGACAGCCATTTTTTTGGCCGGGCCATATAGCCCGAAAAACCCACTTATAACTGACCATGTGTCACATGTTGCCCTTAGTGGGAGAGACAACTAAATAGTGTAGCACTGTGCGCATACTACTACGACACTGTCAGCTCTCTGCCTTCAGGTAGAGTGCACTAACCCAGTCGTGGTTCCGTCGAAGGGTAGAATCACGACTGGGGAAAGATAGACAGATATTTTTGGCCTGGCTATATAGCCTGGAAGACCCACATTAAAAAGACCTTCTGTCACATTTCACCTTAAGTGGGAAGGTGACTAAATACCGTAGCACTGTGCGCATGTGCTACTATTGACACAGTCAGCTCTCTGCCTTTGGGTGGAGAGCACTAACCCAGTCGTGGTTACGCCGAAGGGTAGAATCACGACTGGGAAAAGATAGACAGATATTTTTGGCCTGGCTATATGGCCGGGAAGACCCACATTAAAAAGAACTTGTGTCACATCTCGCCTTAAGTGGGAAGTTTGGCAAATACTGTAGTTCCGGGAGCAGCCCGCCAGGTAGGAATGGCTTACTGTCACTCTTGTAGTTATATTTTTCCTTGTGAAATACAATATGTTAAACCTATTATCCGTTGTCCGAGTTATTCTTTTGTGGCCCCACAATCGGATCCACATCAAATTGACGACAAGGATGTTCGTATTCACCAAGGGATACCCCACCTCAATAAACTTTCGTTCGCGTCCCCTTTTGAAGGTTACCACATTACCACATCAGAAACCTGTCTTTTGCTAGACAAATACTTAATTCGAGGTCAAACTTTAAATAGACACACATGGATTTCATTCTCAGTTGAGAGGAGACGATTTCTGTCTTACTTGTTAAATGAGAAAAGGCTTGTTTACAGATATAAGACGTTAAAAACTGCATCAATATATTAACTGCTTTCCTATGAACAGTAGGAAACACTTCTTTCACAGAAATCTAGAACTTGTCCAGAAATAGGTCTGTAAATCTTATCTTGAGTGTATAATCACACTGCAGCTCACAAAGATCTTCCTTCTCTTTTAATGTCAGATTCTCAGGATGATCAACAGATACAGAGTATGGCTCCCGTACCCAATCGTACACCTGTGTTGAAAGGGAAGGAAAATAATTTTCAATTCTGATATACAGTTACTCCGGATGGGATTCACTGAGATTCGAAATTTTCCGGTATCTCTCGTCATTTTAAGCTCCAGCAGTAGATGTATATATTACAATGAGTGACCAAGAATATATTGTGTGTGTTTATAAAATTAAATAAAAAGTCAAAAGTGCATTAGCTTATTTCACTTGTTCTCGCGGAATCCTTAGGGACCTTTTACAGAATCTTAGGTTTCAGGGGAACCTCGGTTGAGAAAAGCTGTTCTATTCATACGAATCTATTGCAAAAATCTTGTCGGTATTAAATAACACATTCGGGTGTTGACATGCCGTAAAACAAAACGA
>JBBBDQ010028783.1:0-50000 GCA_037127315.1 Ascarosepion bandense | reverse complement strand
TAGATGGTGTAATCCCATAGAATGGTTACATCTTCTATTTCTGTAATCGGTGCTGGGTGATGTTCATACCAGTGTTTGCCTACAGCTTTTCCATAATGTTTGCATATTGCCCAATGTAAATATTGCCCAACTCTATCGTGGCGATTTTTATATTCATTTGGGGCAAGCACAGAACAGCCTGAGATTAGGTGGTCTATTGTTTCTTGGTGTTTATCACAAAACCTGCATTTTGGATCCATATTATTATGCATAATATTTGCTTGAAAGTTTCTCGTGAAAAGACTTTGGTCTTGTGCTGCAAGAATAAATCCTTCAGTTTCAGACTTTAATCCAGATGCACGTAACCATCGATGAGTATTAACTTTGTCAACATTGGATTTATTGGCACGTACTGGATATTGGCCATGCAGAGGTTTGTCTTGCCAGCGCTGTTTCATCTGTTCAAGAGCTTTATCTTTGGCTTTCATTTTCATATTCTTTGCCGCAATAACCGGCTCTTGGCTTCCGTTCTGCTTTTCTACAGAATCTACTAACTGTAAATCTTGTTTGAATTTACTGCCTTCTTTTATTATTGAATATTTTTTCTTTCTTTCTTCATGTTGCCTTACTAATTGTATCATCCAATCCTTTGTTGTTTCTATGTATGTTAGTAAGCCAATAGTTGTTGTCTTGTATGACAATTCCAGCTGAATAAGACCTCTTCCACCTTCTTTACGGGGTATGTATAGACGGTCTACATCAGCCTTTGGATGATGCATCTTATGCTTAGAAAGAAGCTTTCTTGTTTTAGCATCCATTATTATTATTATTATTATTATTATTATTATTATTATTATTATTATTATTCACTCCTGTTTATTATTTGGAATTATTATTATTTAATGTTGTTGTTATTTCTTATTCTTATTTATTCGTGTTTATTATTTATTATTATTATTTTTATCATTATTTACTGTTGTTTATTATTATGAACTAGCAGTATGGCCCGGCGTTGCTCGGGTGTAATGAAAGCTTTTATATATATATTACCAATTTTCTGCACTATTGTAAGAACTGCAACCTTGAAACTTCTGAATATCGTTTCTTATATCTTTGTCTATGAGTATATCAAATTTGATTAAAATCGGACCACTCCTTCTATAACCCGATTTTTTCGATTATCGATTTTCGATATTTATCGGGGGTACCTCGACACAAAACCTAGCTAAAAACACTCGCAGACGCTTATAGTACAACTGTGTAAATTTTCAAGAAAATCATTTCAGCCGTTTCGGAGTCTATAGGTAACGGACACACACACACACATACACACACACAAACACAGTTCCATTTTTAAATAAGTTTAGATTACTAGTATTTATTCTTGTTTATTTTCTATTGTTTACTTTTATTATTATTATTATTATTTACTTTTGTTTATTATTATTAATTTTTATTACTATCATTAATCTTTGTTGATTTGCGTACTTCTTTTTTGTTTCTGTCCCGTTTTCCGTACGATCCCAGAAGTTAAGCCGTGTTGAGTCTGATTGGTGACAGCTTTTGAATAGCAGGTGCTGTAAGATTGGATGTGCCGTTAGTGTAATGGATAATGCCTTGGAATTGTTTATAAGAGAGACGAGTTCGAAATCTCATTGGGTTTGTTAGATATACTTACACGCAAATGCACTTAGAAAAATATGAATCCCCCTCTTCTCCTCCACACACACACACACACACACACACACACACAGTAAGAGTTGGATACATTATTATTCTCCAAGACATCCAAAAAATTGTGTACAAAATATTTAGATTTCTACATTAAATAACCCATAGATGTGTTGATATGCCACCCAACAAAAGCAACCATCCGAGTACATGGTTTTTATTGTTTGTTTCGTTTATGTGTTTTTATTTATTTATTTTTGTTTGTTTTTGATAGTTTAAGCATTAAACACAATATCAGCGTTGATATATATGCCTGCATTGGTTAGATAGATAGATAGATAGATAGATAGATAGATAGATAGATAGATAGATAGATAGATAGATAGATAGATATAAAAAGACTGCGATAGATAGATAGATAGATAGATAGATAGATAGATAGATAGATAGATAGATAGATAGATAGATATAAAAAGACTGCGATAGATAGATAGATAGATAGATAGATAGATAGATAGATAGATAGATAGATAATGAACACAATGAGATAGATAGATAGATAGATAGATAGATAGATAGATAGATAGATAGATAGATAGATATAAAAAGACTGCGATAGATAGATAGATAGATAGATAGATAGATAGATAGATAGATAGATAGATGCATGATTGTGCATTTAGACAGCAATCCCTCCTTATTAATATAAAATACCAAATTCATAAATAATTGATTATACTACTACATATTTAACAAGAAGACTCACGTTACATCCCTCTGACCATAGCTCAATTAGGACTCATTTAAACACGCATGGTGAACTTCCAAACTCAATCCGCAACATATTCGTTGATAATACAAATATAGTAATCTCGCCCAGGTGTAAAGAAAAGGTTAAAAATAACGGAAGCGTTATTAACAAAAATGAAAAAAAGAAAAAAAGAACACTTAGTAACAACAAGTATGAGCACGGCCACAATGTGTTGACCGTATTTGGAAAATAAAGCATTCCTATAACTCTAGGTCAGTCAGTCAGTTAAGTGCCATACGTGATACACGCTTTGGGCGATCATGTCTCGAAAGAGACATGACTGATTGGGCAGAAGATTATCCCGCAGTAGGTTGCTATTGTTTTCTGCGGTAGACTGGTTGCCAGTCAAGGCTAGAGAACCCAATCTGTCCTGTTATTTGACTCATTGCTAGAGGGAAAAGAGATATATTATTAAGTAGTAAATAGTGGGGGATCAGTTTTATATTGATATGAAGTAATAAACTGATCCCCCATTTTATGCCCAGTAGTAGCCTTAATCATGTTTCCAACTATTATATTCAGTCAGTCAGTTAAGAGCCATATGTGATAGACGCTTGGGCTATCATGTCTCGAAAGAGACATGACTGACTGGGCAGAAGATTATACCGCAATAAATTGCCATTGCTTTCTGCAGTAGACTGGTTACCAGTCAAGGCTATAGAACTCAATCTGCCCCATTATTTTACCTATAACTGGAAGGAAGAGACAGATTAATACCTTTCCCAAGGGTATTTGTGCGTAAGTGAATGCTTGGAATTCCACTGGAATTCGAACCGTCTCTCCAAATTGCCGTTCCGAGTCGATATCCATTGCACCACAACGCACAGCCATACATAAAAATCCATTATTAAAAATAAAGCCATCCTTGATAATGGTAAAAAAAAAGTATAGTCGAAAGTGCTTGGACATGCAGAACATTCGGATAATTTCTACAAAATTTATGTCCAAAAAAGAAGAAAATTATAAGAACACAAGAAAATTAAATAAAAAACCTTAACTGCATCAATGAAACTTCAATATATATATTATTAATGTTTATTATTTGCTCATGTTTATTATATATATATATATATATATATATATATATATATATATATATATATATATACTTTAAAATCATTCCTGTTCAAGTAGTCTAAAACGCATCAGACCAATTGATAGCTTCCCCTATATTGTTAGGGGCCGCAGGTTCGAATCCTGCTGAATGACACATACATTCCTAACAAAATTTCCCAAAAATAATCAGGCCGGAATATATATATATATATATAGATATATATAATTTACTCTTGTTTATTATATATATATATATATACCGGCCTGAATATTCTTGAGAAATTTATATATATATATATATATATATATGAGTAAACACTCATTAATTAAACGGTATATATATATATATATACACACAAGTACTTATTAGAAATAATTTTTAAACAAATAAATTAAATTTTGTTTGTTGTTAATCCATTTCGTTAAATCTCCGGAACTTTACCTCACACACACACACACACACACACACACACACACACACACACACACACACACACACACACACACACACACACACATATGTATATAATATATACATATACACATTATATATATATATATATATATAGAGAGAGAGAGAGAGAACGAGAGAGAAGGACAGAGATACAGAGAGAGAAATAGAGAGATTATGAGAAACTTACCAACGGATTATTATGATTATTAAGATAAACTGAAAGATTAAACGAGAAAGTGACTAGGCCACGTACTGCAAATTCAAACATTGACAGCGGCCGGGCATATAATCGACTTAAGGATTTTCAGCTCAAATTTGAGATTAGGATTATAGCGGATATAAAAATCAACTCTTTTATGACAGTTTTTCTACCTCGATATTCTAATAAATTAAATTGGGTGTTTTTTTTTGTTTTTTTTTCCTAATTTCTCTATTTCTGCTATTCCCACACTAACCAAAACAAAACTGCATTTAATACAAACTGGCTGTAGAAGAGTATGAGCTTTTGAATCAGACCGAGTAATATAGAAGTTTCCGTGGATGTTTAAGAATTAGTAATTTATTTGAATTTTTTTAGATAGCCATAAAACAAAAATGGGCCTATTTAACCAATAGCGCTATCGTCCCTTTTAAAATAACCGTCTTCGAAACTTTTCTCTCACGGTATCATCTAATTTTCAAATCAGCTTGAATTTTCAGGATTGCCGTCAACTGTTTCGTCAAATTTTACTTAATCTGTTCCATCGAGCTTTAAAGGTAATTTTAGCCTTAGAAATCGAGTCAAAACTGGGGTGTAGGGGAAAGTGACATTCATTGCTCCCCTAACACTACTCACGGTTCTTGAACAGAGGATGATGACATTGTCCTAAACACAAAAGAGATTTTTAAAAAATCAACGTACATAGTTTGAAAATAAGGAAAATAAATAAAAGTGCATTTTAAATTGGTTCAAAACTTTAAAAAAAAAATCTCATTGCTTTCAAAAGTATCAAACATTTTATCATTGGATCGAATATTAAGATCAATGAAAATGTCATCCTAATTGCTATATATACCGCTTCGAAAGGAATCATTCATTTCATTATTGGATCCAATGTCATCCTTAGTGGTTAAAGCGTTGCTTTGAAAAGAAACGGACATTTCATGATTGGATACAAACACTGGTATGAACATCACCCAGCACCGGTTACAGAAATAGAAAATGTCACAATTCTATGGAATTACACCATCTACGCAGACAGGAAAATTGAAGCAAATAGGCTGGACAGTATTGTTAAAAAACAAAAAGTAAAAATCTTGCCTATTAATTGATATGGCTTGTCTAGTGGATCATAACATAGCAACCAAGGAATTCGAAAAAACTATTAAAATATAAAAACCTAGAAATTGAAATAGAAAAAATGTGGAAATTGAAAATGAGAATAGTACCAGTAATATTAGGTGCACTTGGAATTATAATCATAGAACAAAACAACACATTGAAAAATCCCTGGACGCTCCAGTTTAAGAGATATATAAAGCATTGTCTTGTTAAGTACAGCCCATACACTAAGGAGAAATATGTCAATGGAACGCTAGTGATGTTATTAGAAATAGAAAAAAGAAATACAAATGAAATGTTGCCATGACAACACATCACAACCTGCCTTACGTCTTTCCGAAGATTTGGTAGGTAGTGTGACCATAGCAGAAATAAAAAATATGATGCAAATGACAATGATGATAATAATAATGAATATAATCTAAACTTATTTATAAATGGATCTTTGTCTGTGTGTGTGTATGTGTGTGTGTCCGTTACCTATAGACTCCGAAACGGCTGAACTGATTTTCTTGAAAATTTACACAGTTGTACTATAAGCGTCTGCGAGTGTTCTTAGTTAGGTTTTGTGTCGAGGTACCCCCGATAATATCGAAAATCAATAATCGAAAAAGTCGGGTTATAGAAGGAGTGGTCTGATTTTAATCAAATTTGATACACTCATAGACAAAGGCATAATAAACAATATTCAGAAGTTTCAAGGTTGCAGTTCTTACAATAGTGCAGAAAATTGATAATATATACCGGGTCTGATCAAAATCAGTTTTCAGCCCTTTTATTTTAGTTTTTGCTTTGGGTTTGGCTCTAAGTAGGTATAATTGTAGTTCTTAGTTTCAACCATGATACCATTTACTCACAGGACTTATTTGGCTTTCAAAATTCAGTTTATAACGAAAAAAACTTATTTGATATCGATATCAGGAAATCAAAATTTGACATGCATCCATTCATTTTTCTTTCAGTCTACAGTTTCGCTTTAACTTGAAACAACTATTGCTTTTTAGTCTTTCGAGCCAACGTCCAAAGAGTCTGAGCTCCAGGAACCTGGATTAGTTTTAAAGCTTTTATTACACCCGAGCAACGCCGGGCTACACTGCTAGGAAATGAAATAAAATAAAACAAACAATATTAAAACTTTATTTAAAATAAACAAAACCAAAGCCAAATAATAAAAGTTTTGTGGTGAATACGGAATTAATTAATTTTTTTGGGGGGGTGGGTTGCAAAGAAGGGCTGTCAAGAAAGATAAAATAAGTTAGTAATTTAGAAAGCCATCTATTTTCAAAACTATCTTTTTAAAGATGGATTTTTCTAGACTATCTTTGCAGGCATGGAGTTTTCAAAATTACGTTTTTATACATGGAGTTTTCGAAACAATTTTTTAAACATGGCCTTTTCTAGACTATCTTTGCAGACATGGAGTTTTCAAAATTATGTTTTTTATTCATGGTGTTTTCGAAACTATTTTTTAAACATGGAGTTTTCTAAACTATCTTTGTAGACATGGGGTTTTCGGAACTATCTTTTTAAACATGGAGTTTACGTATTACATTTAACACCCATACTTGCGAGTGAAAATGTATACGTCTGTACGCGCATGCGTGGTTGTGTACTCATATTTGTACGGGAGCCGTGTATGGCACTAAGTGTGAATTCCACCCTGGTATCATGAAAGAGCATGAGAATGAAAGAGTTGAAAGAAAAACATGCAAGAACATACATCAAAGGGCTTCGATTCGTTCGTTTCGTTTTATTGCATTCCGGCTTTTTGCTTCGTCAGTTGCCAGCGATTGCAACGAGAAGAGACACCTACGCAGGAATGATTTCAAAAATGGAAAATTCGTTTTGCGGTTAGATTCCATAGAAGTGCACAAAGAACGAAACATTTAGTTAATTAAGCATTTTGGGGAAATGGAATAGAGAAAGAGATAAACAGCCTCGGGGAGGGGATAGATAAGTGATTTGATGAAATAGAAAAGAGAACGAGATGAACGAAAAGCAACTGAAAGAAAGAAAGAAAGAAAGAAAGAACTTGAAAAAGAGTATCTAACAAAGAAAAAAGAAAAAGAAAGAAAGAAGTTAAAGAATGATATCTGAGAAATAACTACATAAAGAAAGACAGACACAAACAAACAAACAAACAAAAAAATTACATCAGGGAGAAAATTTTAAAAAGTTGAAGAATAGTATCTTAGAAAGAAAAGAAGACATTAAAAGAAAGGAAGAAAGAAGTTAAGGAAGGGTATCTAAGAAAGAAAGAAAAAAGAAAGAAGTTGAAGAATGGTATCTGAAAAATAATTAAAGCAAGAAAGATAGAAATTCTTCTTGAAATTACTTCAAGAAGAATATTTAAGAAAGAAAATAAGAAAAAGAAAGAAAGAAAGAAAGCAAAAGGAAGAAAGGAAGGAAAGAGTAGAGGAAGGGCATCTAAAAAGAAAGAAAGAAGTTGAAGAATGGTGTTTGAGAAAGAAAGAAAGACAGAAAGAAAGACTCGAATTAGAGACAGATAAGCTAAAAAAAAAAAAGAAAAAAGAAAGAAAAGATTAAAGTAAAAAAGAAAGAAAGTCAGAAAGATTATTCAGGGAAAGACAGACAAAATGGAAGAAAGGGAGGAAGGGAGGAAGGAGTTGAGAAAGGGCATTTAAGAAAAAAGAAAGAAAGAAAAAAGAAAGAAAGAAAAAGAAAGAAAGAAAGAAAGATGTTAAAGAATGGTATTTGAGAAAGGAATAAAGAATGAAAAAAGTTACATCAAGGAGAATATTTAAGGAAAAAAAAAATTGAAAAATGGTAGTTAGAAAGAAAGACAAAAAGAAAGAAAGAAAAGGAATGAAAGAAAAAAACTCGAAAGACAGAGAGGCTAAAAGAAAGAAAAAAGACTAAAGTAAAAAAGAATGTAATAAAGAAAGAAAGACAAGTAAGGGAAAGAAAGACAACTAAAAGAAAGAAAGAAAAAAGAAAGAAAGAAAGAAAGAATAAACGAACGTGAAGGAGGATATTTAAGAATGGAAAAGAGAGAAAAAAGAAAATAAGCGCGGAAATTAAAGAAAGACAAACAAACAGAAAAAGTGAAATTGAAGAAAGTTATTAAAAAAAGAAGGAATGTGAAGGAAATATTTAGGAATAGAAAAGAGAAATAAAGAAGGAATAAATGTTTAAAAAATCATGGAAAACTAAAAGAAAAAAGAAGGAAGGAAAGAAAGAAAGAAAGAAAGAAAGAAAGAAAAAAGAAGAAAGAAAGAAAGAAAGAAAGATGATGAATAATGACGTTTTAGAAAGGAAATTAAAGACAGAAAAATGAAAGAATAAAAGTAATTGAAGGAAGAAATCTTAGACAGAAAGAATGAAAGAAACCTGGAAGAAAAGAAAAGAACGTCCAGGGTTACATTTAAAAAGTTGAAGGAAGCTAAATACAAATAAAACATGAATAAATAACAGAAAAAATACAGCAAATCTTAAATAAAAGAACGAAACGAAATTTATTGAAACGAAACGAAACAGAAAAAAGAAACTGCAATTAACTGCCGAACAGTCGGACTACATTTTGCGATTTTCATACAAACATCTGAGCATAGTTTTTCAAGACGACGTCAATTTAATATCTTAACTTCAAAGAATAGGCATGATGTTTTGATCGCTATTCAGATCATACTAGTTAAGCCGGCGTACAGAAACTGTTATTATTGCGAGCAATAATGTTTTTAACTACGAACTGGAGTTGATAAATAACCCCTTAAAAAGAACATAGCAACAATTTATAAATTTGTGGTGAACAGGAAGATAATTTTTCAACGACTTAAAACAATGATATATTTGCGTATCTGCGCATGAGGATCGATACAGATCTTCCGGCTGAACAAGAATTTAAAAAAAAAATATATACATATATTAACCAATCAGAAAACAGAAAAATATACTTGAAAGTGATCCTCTTTTGTCTTCCAAATATGTATAAGTTTGCATGATTTTGTGATTATGCATGACTCTTTAGATTGCCCTTTCATGCATGTAAGGCGAACTGCATTTGGCTTACTCTCCCATCCTCCTCCTCTTCCTCCTCCTCCTCCTCTTCCTCCTCCTCCTCCTTCTTCTTCTTCAGACAACATTTCGTAAACAAAGAAGAACACTTATCTCTTCTTACCAAACTTGTGCCAAACATTATGAACATTACTATCATTGTGTATGACAGAATTATTAATGTTTCTATAAATAATTATTCTTACGCACCATCTTGATTGTTCATATGGTGTACATTTCTTAAACAAGGCCAGATCATCTCACACATTTTACCATTAATTGGTACACTACAAATCAGTAAGTACTAGATTATAGGTCAAGATCTGGCATCTCGACGCCAGTCTTTTCTCATCGCCGTAACGTAGTTTCCTTGTGTCTTTTCTATAAATATTTTCATGGTTAATGTTCTGGTGAACTTTCCCCTGTTGTTAAAATACCTTTTCCAATTTATTTCTTTATAAAATGATAAATAAATTTTAGCGTCCGGTTTGCACTCCTACTCGAAAGAATGTGCATTGTGTTGCAGTGGATATCGACTCTGAACGAGAAATCGGAGATCCGAGTTCAAAATCCAGTTGAATTCGTTGCTTTCATATACGCGTAAATACCCTTGAGAAAGGTATGAATCCAGCTATGAGTTAAATAACAGGATAGATTGGGTTCTATAGCCTTGGTTGGCAAACAGTCTATCGCAGAAAGTGATGGCAACCAACCGCAGGAAAATTTTTGTCTATTCATTCATATCTTTTTCGAGACATGAGCGTCTATCATGTATGGCACTTGACTGACTAGTTACACTCCTCACTGGTCATTTAAGCAGAAATTGCTTCTTGTTTCAGAAAAAAAAAACAATTTTTTCTTCTCTTGTACTTCCAGTTACTTCTGACGTCTTGGTAGCATTATAATCTCGCTTAGCTTGGTCGTCTTACTATGTGGCTTTTAGACCTTGTAAGGGTAAATGTAGGTAAAGAAAGAGAAAATAAAAGGACTAAACATAAGCTACAATTGATAACTGAATGCATGGTCATCAGTAAAAAGAAGAGCCCAAAATACCAACTACAGGCTGGGATACTAAAATCAAACAAGATACGGAAAGGAAACTATAAGACCTACAGATGGTAGCTAAAGAAAGCGTAAAGAAAGGACTAAACATAAACTACAATGGAAAACTGAATGCATAGCCATCAGTAAAAAGAGGAGCCCAAAATACCAACTACAGGCTAGGGATACTAAAATCAAACAAGACACGGAAAGGAAACTATAAGACCTACAGATGGTAGCTAAAGAAAGCGTAAAGAAAGGACTAAGCATAAACTACAAGAAAACTGAATGCATAGTCATCAGTAAAAAGAGGTGCACAAAATACCAACTACAGGCTAGGGATACTAAAATCAAACAGGTAGAGAAATTTAAATACATAAGAGAGGACAGAAAGTGCGACACTGAGATCGGTATGACCAAGGACGCTTTCCAGAAGCTGAGTAGAGTATTGAAAACAAGAAAATTTCGCTGGAAACGAAGAGAGTAATTGATTGTAATTTGATGTCTGTTCTTCATTACGCCAGTGAATGCTGAATAATCTCATCAAGTAAGAAGGATAGACTTAGAAGCAATCGAAATGTGCTTCTACAGAAGGATGCTGAGGATGCCATGGACAGAAACCGTGAACAAGGACGAGGTTCTGGAGAGGATGGAAACGAAAAGGAAACTAAAAATTAACATAAGAAAAAGACAACTGAAGTTCCTGGGACATTAAATGAGGAAGGAGGGCTTGAAGAATCTGATACTCACATGTCAGATGGAGGGAAACAGAGACAGAGGAAAGCAACGCCTAATACACTTGATGGGCTTGAGAAAATGGATAGTAGATGGGAGTTTGAGTGGAGTAACAAGAGAAGGCGTGTTAAATGTTACCAGTGATAGAGAGATGTAGAAGGCCATGATCGCCTACGCCCTGAAGGGACACGGCACATAGAAGAAGAATAAAATGTGAACATCCATTGTAGAAAGATATATGGTCCACATATCGTTATTATCTTGTAAATATAAAATTATTCTTGTGAATAAATAATCTAATAAATATTTATGTGTTTAATATCTTTGTGGTCAATTCTCAAGAATAAATAAAATCCACCTTGAAATTAGGTTGTTACAAAAATAATAGTTGATTTCAGAAATTTTATTCTTGGAAAAATTAACTGTAGGAATATTGAAATTAGCCAAAATACGAGCCTTGAGCATCTATGCACCTTTGCCATTAATCGACGAGTTTATTTATTCTTCGTTCATAAAAAAAAGTTACTGGCTGTGACGCAATGAAATCTTTAAAAGCTGATTCCATCTGCGGTTTGGGTCTAAAGGTTTTACCATTTTCAAAATGTGCTGAAGTGCTTAAAAAATGATAATCAGTGGGTGAAAGATCAGGAGAATATGGTGGAATTGGTAAACTCTCGTATCCCAAGTCTGCGAGTTTTTGCAACATGTGTCCGCGCTTTATCGTGGAGCAGAATTGGACCACGTCGATTCACCAATGCAGGTCTCATTTTTTGCAGACATGCATGCATTTTGGCAAGTCGATTGCAGTAAAGCTCTGCATTAATGCTCCGATTGATTCCATAAAGCTGTAGTCATCATCATTTATACATTGCACCCAGATGGTGCATAGGGCAACAATGGTCCACCGCTCCTCCACAAAACTGGAGGAGCGGTGGACCATTCTTGGTCCTTACGTTTACAGCACCTGGTATTTCCAAATGGTCACCCATTAAGCACTGACCAGGCCCAATGTTGCTTAACTTCGGTGATCGGACGGGAACCGGTGTATTCAACACGATATAGCCGTAGAGAAAGCTGTAGTGGATAATACCAATTGCAGACCACCAGACAGTCACCAGATGGTGCATAGGGCAGCAACTTTTCGTTGCTGTTTCTGTAACAAAATTTTTTTTACGGGGCAGGGTTGTTAGCTCTGCACCCAACCCCACAAAACTGGAGGACCGGTGGACCATTCTTAGTCCTTACGTTTACAGCACCTGGTGTTTCCAAATGGTCACCCATTAAGCACTGACCAGGCTGAATGTTGCTTAACTTCGGTGATCGGACGGGAACCGGTGTATTCAACACGATATAGCCGTAGAGAAAGCTGTAGTGGATAATACCAATTGCAGACCACCAGACAATCACCATAATGATACAACTTTGGTTTTGGGAAATCTTTGGGGGAATCATGACGATCAAGCCATTCACCTGATTGTTTACGGCTATCATAAAGAAAGATCCACTTTTCATCACAAGTGAATATTCGGTCAAGAAAGGGATCATTGGTGTTACGCAGAAAGAGCATCGAGCACGCTTCAAAACACCTAAGTTTTTGATTTTCATTGAGATCATGAGGAACCCATTCATCGAGGTTTTTTTTTACCTTGCCAATATTCTGCAAATAGCGTGAAACTGTTGCAGCGTTGACAACAAGCGTCTGAGACATTTTTCTTGCACTTGTTCGTTTTCAAGACTTCATGACTGTCCTTTACCTTCTTCATCTTCAAGTCTCTCATTACCAGTACGAAATTTCCGGAACCACTTTCTTAATGTCCGATCGCTTGTGGACCCATCTCCCCCGGGCTCTGTTGATATTAACAAAAGTTTGGGAGGCGCTATATCCAAGTTTGAACTCCCGCAAGAAAAGTAAACGAACATCATGTTTTGTCGTGTTCATAATTACGGGCTTCTATGCTTCAAGAAATTATTCAAGTTCGAATTCCAGTCGAATTCTCTGCATTCACTTACGCCCAAATATCTTTGGGAAAGGTATTAATAATCTCTTTCATCAAAATATGGCTTAAATAACAGAATAGATTGGGTTCTGTAGCCTTGATTGGCAACCAGTCTACCGCAGAACATAATGCCAACCTACTGCGGGATAATCTTCTGCCAAGTCAGTCATGTCTCTTTCGAGACATGATCGCCCAAATCGTGTATCACGTATGACACTTAACTGACTGATGCTTCAAGAATATTTCTGTCTGAAAATAAGTTTAATAATTATTAAAGAGCACACATTAATTATTTTGTATAAGATGTAACCGTAAATTCTACTCCAACAGCTTCTTTTCTTGCGCTTCCCGCCTGTGGAACTCCCTTCCACAAGTCTGCTTTCCTGACAGTTACAATCTCCAGGTGTTTAAATGTAGGGTCAATAGACACCTCCTATCACACTAACTCCCAACTATTCTCACAACACTCTCATCTACCCAACCCTCATTCTCGGTATCCTCACCCGCCTATCACCCACCCTCTGTTATTTCCTATATTTAATCAGCCTTTCTCCACTCTACGTAGACCCCTGCACAGTAGTGGCAGGGACATGGCTTGCTCGGGGTGAAACGCTTATAAAAAAAAACAAAAAAAAAACAAAATCCATCAAATATATACCGTCAATATTATGCTTATATGGCTTTTCAAAATACAATACTTTGAGCGGCCAGTATTTTTGTAACAACCTAATACGTTCGGGTTTTATTAAAATTCTAATAATTGTTTTTATAAACAATAAACATTGCCGAGGGAGTCAAAAATGTATACAACAATTATGATGTCAAGGAAATAACCGTTTCTTTTTTCTTTTTTTTTTTTTTTTTTTTTAACGCACCGTTTTATTTTTTGAAGGCACGGGGATTAACTATTGTTCGGTTTCGTTCCTCGTATTTAAAATAACGTTGGTTCGAATTTATATTTTTGCTGACACGAAGAAGGGGAGGAAAAGGTTAAGCATAAAAACCGGCTTGCGTCTCGCACGAGAAGCTAAATATTTGGACACATTCCTCGGGGCATTTCGATTCTGTATAGGCGGACTTCCGACAAGCCAATCTCTTGTCGTTTAGTGCATTTCCACGCATTGTATCCGGCAGCTTGGCTGGTCAGCAATTCCAGGCTCTTCACTTCAAGTTCGATGCTTAAAAATGGAAGCGGTGACCGGAAACCGGACAAGAAGAAACGGAAGTCAGCCATTGTTGGACGAAGAAAGAAATATTTTAAATTCTCTGGAACTACCAGAAAATTTTCTCTTCCTTTTAAGCGATAAGAAAATCGAACTACTTTGTTAATTAAGTATAACTAATTAAGACGATTGATTAACTTTGACAGCGCGTTGATTGTCACAGAACTCTTGACTGTCTGTCCGCCTCAGGCAAACAAATTCGGATCAATGGTTATTTTAATTACGATTGACAGTTCAGTCAGTCAGTTGAGTGCCATACGTGATACACGCTTGGGCGATCATGTCTCGACAGAGACATGACTGACTTGGCAGAAGATTATGCCGCAGTAGGTTGCCATTGCTTTCTGCGGTAGACTGATTGCCGACCAAGGTTATAGAACCCAATCTGTCCTGTTATTTAACCCATAACTGGAAGGAATAGGCGGATTCATACCTTTACCAAGGGCATTTGCGCGTAAGTGAATGCAATGAATTCAGCTGGAATTCGAACTTGGCTCCCCGATTTCTCGTTCCGAGCCGATATCCAATGCACCACAACGCACATCCGCCTTTGACAGTTACTCTGTCCAAAAAAAATAAAAATAAATAAAAAGGTTCTAAATTCCACATTATACAATTTGCATTATTAATAAATAAAAAAGCGATATCTCCTTAAGCATATTGAATAACTTGTATATATCCTTTACTATATACTTTACTTTTGCATTATGATATAAATAATATTAATTTAAAGAATTTTAGGATAGATATAAGTTAAGAATGTTTTTTTTGTTTTTTGCTAATCATATCACCCCAAGCAAGGCGATAATGCCACTGATGCGCAGGGGGCTACGTAAGAGTAAAAAGATTGGAAAAGAGAAAACCGGAAACTGCATCCTAAACAGGAAACAAGGGATGAGCCTCTTCACCTGTTCAATAGACGTGGGTGGAGTGTGAACCGGGCGATAGTTTAGTCTATCTACTCCAATTGAAAAAAAAAAGTGAAAAGATTGGAAAAGAGAAAGCCGGCAACCATATCCTAAACGGGGATCAAGGGATGAGCCTCTTCACCTGTTCAATAGACGTGGGTGAAGTGTGAACCGGGCAATAGTTTAGTCTATCTACTCCAATTGAAAAAAAAAAGAAAAAAGAAAAAGAAAAAGAAAAAAGAAAAGTGAAAAGATTGGAAAAGAGAAAGCCGGAAACCACACCCTAAACAGGGAACAAGGGATGAGCATCTACACCTGTTCAATAGACGTGGGTGGAGTGTGAACAGGGCGAATATATGATCTATTGATAAAAAAATGTACTCTGAAGAAAAAAAAATATATATATAAAAGTATTTCAATCATACCAAAAGTCCCTTTAAAACAAAGTTATTTGTGATTTTTAAGAAAACAAAGTGTAGAGAAACATATAACACTAAGAGTATTTCTTCGTAACTTAAATGTATACATCTTGCCGGAAGTAAACAGTCAATTCGTAAATATGACAGTTTTTCTTAGACATGTATGAATACTCCGCATACCCGAACATCTAACCTATATTTTAGATTTTCGAAGTCGACCTTCATTCTGATTAGTTAAATCAAACACACCCACATGATCTATATTTTCTGTCTTCCCCCACTCCATATTAACCTTTTAATAAGCAATCGTATTGTTTCCTATTTTCTAATGTAAATCATTTTCAGCAAAGTAAGTTGATCGTTGCCTGATGAAGAGATAAAACTTTTAACTCTCGAAACAGAAATTTCCGTGTCGCAAAGTAAATTAAAGTGATTTTAAATAAAAAAAACAATTTTAATTGCAATTATATATATATATATATATATATATATATATATATATATATATATATATTACTACTACTACTTTAAAAACAAGGAATCTATTAACAGCTATTAACAATCTCAAGAGCTCTTTCGTTCAACCTCTCATCAGGAGAAAATCGTTGGAATCACAAATCAAACAAAAACACAGCAACGAAAATGAAGAGCAAAAAAGAGGAAAACATTAAAATAAATATACGTATAAATATATATATATATATATATATATATATTTATAATGAGGAGAGGAGAAATCGCGTGTAAATAATTATGGAGGGACAGTTAAAATAAAATATCCCCCAACAAATAAAGAGACTTAATAAAATCCTTCTGTCGACAAAGAGAAGGCTTTCGTAAGGATATACAGACTGATTCCAAAATCTTTAAATGGTTATTGGAACCAGTTATATGCAAAATTTTGAACCACTCTTTCTTATACGACTTAGCACAGGTTATATTCTCTTTGAGCAATAGCCGATTCCATATTTGTAGAGGGAAGATAACATGTTATCTATTTTGCCAAATAGTATTTTAGAAGGTACATGTTAATTAATTCTTGTTTCCAAATGTAAGGTTGTACGCCCCCACATAACCAGCAGTACACTGGCTGTTAAATTCATATATCACGTGACTCAATTTGATGGAGGGTAAGTCATCCTTACGAAAAGATGGAAATGCAGAACTAGACCGAAAAATACAACGCAGAGCAACAGACGGTAACCTGCTAATCTGCTTAACTAAAGTTATATATATATATATATATATATATATATATATATATATATATATATAGGCATTATATATATATATATATATATATATATATATATCCGAGTGAATAAGGAATGAAGAAAAATTTACGTCCAAAACATTAATTTAAAACAGTGCTCGATATATAATATATAGAGTTGTGAATATTTATTATAAATTATATTTTAGAACATGTACAATTTTTTTAATTTTTTTATTTATTTTTATCCACTATAAACTTTGTAGTGGATAATATATATATATATATATATATATATATATATATATATATATATATATATATAAAGTTGTCCCAAAGATGCATACAAACTTTAAATAACTGTAAAGTCAATGTTTATCAAAATACATATTATTTTCAAAATTATAGAATATACAGACATTATTTGTCAATGCCTTTTTTCAAACTGACATTCATTCTGGTCCAGGCACTGTTGATAACGCGAAGCAAGAGAATCGCAAACATTACGAAACAATTCGTTTGTTATTCGTGTTCGTTCTTATTTAATGGCTGCTCCTAATTCAGCGTCTGTTACGGCTTTTTTTTTTAGACTTTGTCTTTTAAGTATCTCCATAAAATAGTTATACGAAACCCCTTCGTTCAATCTACCTGTTTGGCAAGATCTCATCAAGGAAGGATCTAACATTGCGATGTCAATGTGTGGGTGCCCCATCTTGTTGAAAATAAATCTCATCTTCATAGTCCTTTTTAATGCATATTTTGATAGACTGTTGAGACACCCCAGATATATATATATATATATATATATATATATATATATATATATATTGTAACTTTGTTGTTGAACTCGTAGGTTTATTTACCTTTTTGTTTATGCATTTACATTTATAAAGAGTGCTCGATACAAATGTAGAACGTTATACTGTAATGGTTGTTACAATGGTTTTAAATTCATATTATCACTACACAAAAAAATTATGAGAAATATTTTTTGTGTAGTCATACTATGAATTTAAAAACATTGTAACAACCATTACACTATATATATATATATATATATATATATATATATATATATATACAGTAGGGAGCATAAAGATCAGAACGATGTTAAGAAAAAGTCTTAATATGAAATAACTTTTTTTTTTTGAAGCTTTAAAGAACATTTTATCAAGGTAAAAAAAAGGATATTAAGGTAAATTATATCATTCCAAAATATAAAGCTCAATAAATTTATTTTGATAAAGTTATAAAAATAATTATATAACATTCGAAAAAAAATACATAAAAAAAATAAATAAAATGCCCCATGAAGCTTTAAAAACAAGGAATTTATTAACAGTCTCAAGAGCACATCTCATCAGGAGGAAAATTTTTATTATTTTTAAATAAAAAGTTATTTCACATTTAGAATTTTTCTTAACATCGTTTTGATCTTTATGCTCGCTACTATATATATATATATATATATATAGTATATATATATATATATATATATATATATATATATATATATATATGCTGGACAATATAAAATATATATATAATCATATCGCCCCAAGCAAGGCAATTTACTGCCACTGGTGCGCAGGGGGTTACATAGGAGGAAAGTTATGTATGAGAAAGAGGGAAAAGTTATAGGAAGTGTCAGAACGTGGGTAAGAGAAAGAGGAGAATACTGATGTGATGAGAGTGGAGTGGACGGAGAAAAGAACATGAGGGAAAGGATGCGAATCAGAGAGATAGGAGATGACAATTGACCTTACATTTAAATTTTTGAGATTATAGCTGTCAGGGAAGCAAGTATACGGCAGAGAATTCCACTGGCGGGAAGTGCAAGAAAAGAAGCTATTAGAGTATAAGTTGCGGTTACAGTTTATTGGTTTCACTGTAAAAGAGTGGGACCTAGTTGCTAGTCTAGTAGCTAAAGTAAATTCACGCAGCGGGGGCACCAGGGAACTAAGCTCGTCGGAGCAAAAGCCGTGAAAATATTTGCAGAAGGGACAGAGTGTAGCCGCATTACGCCGGTGGGAAAGTGACTGCAGCTGAGCTACCAAGTCGGGATCGATCACATTGCAGATTCTCCGCTGGATTTTTTCAAAAACCCCGAGGTGATTAGCAGATGTGGTACAATGCCGAAATCATGGACCTACCACTGAAGATCGAACTACTGCTTCTATGTCCCGTGTTCCTTAAGGACGTAGACGATTATGGTCTTCCACATCTTCCTATCCCTAGTGGCTCAACACGCTTTCTCTTGTTACTCCACCCAAACCCTGTTCTGCCATCCATTTACTCAAGCCCGTCAAGTATGTCATGCGTTGCTTTCCCCTGTCTCTTCTTTCCTCTATCTGCTAGTTGAAGGACAGACATAACTATCCAGTGCTCTCTTCATTTTTTTCCAGTGAAATATTCCCGTTTTTTAATACTCTGCTTAGCTTCTGGAATGCATCTTCGGCTACCCCAATAGGTCTTCAGATATAAAATCCCCTTTCACTGACAGACCCTGCTGTTACAAATTATATTAACACGTTGTTTTCGTCTGTCACTCTTGCCCTCAACCTCTCCTGTGAATATCAGATTTTCCAAGCCTTCCCTCCTCGTATATGTATCCCAGAAACTTCAACCACCTATCCTTGATGTCAAGGTTTAATTTTCATTTTAGTTTCGATTTTCTTCAAAACCTCATCGTTGCTCACATGTTCGGTTCATGTTATCCTCATCATCCTTCTGTAGAACCACATTTCGGTTGCTTCAAGTCTTTCTTTCATTTTCGAGGAGATTGTCCAGCATTCGCTGCCATATTGAAGAACAGACTCACTTGTAAGTGATCTAACGAAACAAGCTTGTTATCCATTACATCACTATGAAATGACACTCAAAAACGAAAATTTGTATGATTTATAAATTTCTTGCCTTCAACCTCTCCTGTGAATATCAGATTTTCCAAGCCTTCCTTCCTCGTATATGTATCCCAGAAACTTCAACCACCTATCCTTGATGTCAAGGTTTAATTTTCATTTTAGTTTCGATTTTCTTCAAAACCTCATCGTTGCTCACATGTTCGGTTCATATTATCCTCATCATCCTTCTGTAGAACCACGTTTCGGTTGCTTCAAGTCTCTCTTTCATCTTCGAGGAGATTGTCCAGCATTCGCTGCCATATTGAAGAACAGACTCACTTGTAAGTGATCTAACGAAACAAGCTTGTTATCCATTACATCACTATGAAATGACACTCAAAAAACGAAAATTAGTATGATTTATAAATTTAAGCAAATCTTGTATGAAAGCGAACCAGAAATCACGAGTCTTCTTTATTTTTCTAGCCTCCATCGGGTAGTTGCATTTCGGGTGACTTTTAACACTTCCACGCATTCAGTTCCCTGGGTACGCTCTTCGTTTCTCAACGTAATCATCTAAACCAGGTTGCCATAGTAACCGGACGGGTCGCTGAGTTATACGGGTATCGATCTCCAACAAATAATCGATGAATAATTTGCAACAGTTAGTGTTGAGTGTTTCGCTGAGATCGATATATCTTGGGACAAATTGCATGAAACGCGCGCGCAAACTTCACATTGCAAATAATAATGCTACGTGTTTATTTCTCTTTTTTTGTGAGGGAATTGAAAAGAAATGACGTAATGAAAAGCAAGCATAAATAAAATAAATAGGAAACAATATATATGTGTGTGTGTGTGTGTGTGTGTGTGTCCATCAAATATATATATATATATATATATTATATAATTATATGGTTCTGTCAATTTTACATTGCGGCATGGAAACTTCTATGTTTCGAGATTGGTTCTCATCATCAGGCAATGTTGGTGTGGTTGTGCAGATGATTTACATTTTTAAAAAATTGTTTTTTGTTTAAATGTAAATCATCTGCACAACCACACCAACATTGCCTGATGATGAGAACCAATCTCGAAACATACAAATTTCCATGTCGCAATGTAAAATTGACATAACCATATAATTATATTATATTATATTAAGCTCTATAATATTCATTATATTGAGCACTGTTTATAATAAAATAAATGCCAGAGCACTCAAATTAAAAAAAAACCTGAGTCCTCTTCACTTGGAATTATATATATATATATATATATATATATATATATATATATATATATATATATATATGATTCTTAGTGCCAAAATTGATGTTTTTTTTTCAGTAGTTTACGGATAGAAAGACATTTTAGTGAAGCATGGTTTTTGTCATAAAGTGCTCGATATTGAGATAGAAAAAGAGCGTTAATTGAATTAATGTGGAGAAGTTTGTCACTTAGCTGAGTAGTGATATTTCAGTCATACGGTCTTCGAATGTTTCCTGAAAGCATTATTGTGATGACTTAGCATTTCAGGTTTTTTCTGTTGAAAATAACATTTATTCTATATAATAAAATATGTAGAATTATTACATGGTCACCTCAATCTCTTAACAACTCTTTCATTGAATTAGCATTAGATGAATTCGAAGAGAATACCTGAAGAGGGAGAGTGAGCTTTTTCGTTGCTTGAAGAATACTTAGGAGGGACTGCCATCTGCTTAAAAAAAATATTGGAAAAAGTGTCCAAAATTTGTAAAGCATTAATTAATGCAAATGGTGGTTTTATTGACGAAATCGGAATATGATACTGTTGTATAGCAATTTTTTATTGTTAAGTGCTTATTTCTATCAAAATAAAAGCAAATAAATTGTAGTTACTGAAATTTTATCTGTTATTTTTAAAAAATGCAAAGATTTTTTTTTTAAATCATTTCACCTTAAGCAAGACAGTTTTACTGGCACTGTTGCACATAGGATGAAAGTGGTGAGAAAGAGGAGTAGGTTATAGGGGATGTCAGAAGGAGGGTAATAGAAGGATGAGAATACTGGTGTGATTGGAGTGGAGTGGATGAAGAAAAGAGCTTGATAGAAAGGATGCGAGTTAGTGAGATAGGAGATGACAATTGACCTTACATTTAAAGTCTTGGAGATTGTAGATGTCGGGGAAGCAAGTCTACGGAAGGGAATTCCACAGGCGGGAAGTGCAAGAATAGAAGCTGTTAGAGTAGAAATTGCAGTTGAATTTTATCGGTTTCACTGTAAAAGGGTAGGACCTAGTTGCGAGTCTATTAGCACGAGTAAATTCATACACGGAGGGCACCAGTGAGGTAAATTAATTGGAGCAGAAGCCGTGAAAGTATTTGTAGAAGAGGCACAGGAAAACCACATCACGCTGGTGAAAGAACGACTGCAGCCGAGCTGTCAGGTCGGAATCGATCACATTACAGATTCTCCGTTGGATTTTGTCAAGAACCCCGAATTAAGAAGGCAGTTAGAAGAAATCCTTTTGGAGTCAAGTTAGGTGGCGAATCCATTAACACATAGCAGGGGTAGAGAAAAGGTAGAATCATATTTTTGCGTATTTGCGTTATAATTAACCCGATTGGAATTGGAACTTGGCTATCTAATGCCGTGTCTTTATCCGTTACACGAGTCGAACACCCAAGTTTATAGAAGCTAGAATTACAAGCAGTCACTCATCTAGGTACTGACCAGACTTGATGTTGCTTAACTTTGGTGAACATACGAGAATCGGTGTTTCATAACGATATGGCCGTAAGCCGATAACAGATAATGAAAAATGGATTATTTACAACAATGTTCAACTTTAAGGACAATCAGAACAAACGACTTCAGTATCCGGGTGCCATTGAAGAAAGGTCATGTGTGTGGTGGGAACATCGGGGTATTATTAGTTTGGAACGCTTCATGCGCAATGAAACGTTAAATACTAAATTATATGCCCGACAACGTGACCATAAAATTAGGTCGAAAACTGCCCGCCACTCACCAAGAGAAAGAATATTCTTTTATATGACAGCAATAGACAGGAAGGTAGAGAGAGACAGAGACAGAGACAGAAACAGAAACGGAAATAAAGGATTTGTTTCAAGATAAAAATCTTCAGGGAATAAACAATCATAGCTCTCCACATCTTCTCCTTTTTAGCTTTTAACATTTTACTCTTAGTATCTCCCTCCAACCCTGCTCTGCCATCCACCTCCCCAATCCATCAAGTATGCCAACGTTGCTTTTTCCTACTTCCTTTCCCTCTATCTGTCCCGTGTGTATTAGATTCTCCAAGCCCTCCTTCCTCATTACGTGTCCCAGAAACTTTAGCTGTCTCTCCGTGATGGTAAAAATAAGTTTCCTTTTCGTTTGCATTCTTTCCAAAATCTTGCCATTGCCCACATAGTATCCTCAGTATCCTTCTGTAGAACTACATTTCTGTTGTAACAAAGAGAGAGAAATAGAAGTGAATGATTCAGAACATAGGCGATCATGGTCCTCCACATATTCCTGTCCCTTGTAGCTTTTCATAAGTTTTGTCTGTTAATTATTTCTCTATTTGCTCAAGTACATCAAGAATGTAACGTGCTGCTTTACTCTGTTGCTCTTTACTTTCTGTCCTGTGGGCATTAGATTCTCCAAGCCCTCCTTCCTCGTTATGAACCCCAGAAATTTCAAACGCATCTCCTTGATGTTGAGTATAAGTTTCCTTTTCCCTTTTGTTTTCTCGAAAACTTCGTCGTTGCTCACATGTTCGGTCTATGGTATCCTCAGCATCCTTCTGTAGAACCGCATTTCTGTTGCTTCAAGCCTCTTCTTCATCTTCAAGGAGATTTTTAGTATTCGCCCAGTGAGTATTTTTCTAGATCCTATTCTTTCTAGTCAGTTAAGTGCCATACGTGATACACGCTTTGGGCGATCATGTCTCAAAAGAGACATGATTGACTGGGCTGAAGATTATCCCGCAGTAAGTTGCCATTGTTTTCTGCGGTGGAGTGGTTGCCAGCCAAGGCTATAGAACCCAATCTATCCTGTTATTTAGCCCATAACTGGAGGGAAGAGACGGATTAATACCTTTCCCAAGGGCATTTGTGCGTAAGTGAATACAATGAATTCAACTGGAATTCGAACTCGGCTCACCGATTTCTCGTTCCGAGTCGATATCCACTGCACCACAACGCACATCCTATTCTATTGTATTCAGTCAGTTAAGTGCTTGGACGATCATGTCTCGAAAGAGAAATGACTGAGTGGGTAGAAGTTTTTTTCTAGCAGTAGGTTGCTATTACTTTCTGCGGTAGACTGGTTGCCAACTGAAGCTATAGAATATGACCTGCTATTTAACCCATAACTGGAAGGAAGCGACGGATTAATACCTTTCCCAAGGGTATTTGCGCGTAAGTGAATACAATGGATTCAACTGGAATTCGAACTCGGCGGTGTGATGTTTACGAGACTAAATTTGCGGATTCCTCTTTTCACATTCCCCACGCACAAACACAATGTAGGAATTTCGATTCAAAGTGAAGGAATTTCTATCCGGGGAAGAACTTAAAAGCGAGGAAATACAAAATTAGATATATATATATAAAAAAAAAGAAAAAAAAACGGAACGAATGTATTTCGTTTCGCTGGACTTTTTGGCAATCAGACGATAAAAAACAAACAAAAGCAGTTTTTTTTTTGTTTTTTTTTTCCTTTTTCCTTTCATATTGACTCAAATGGAGACCAAAAAAAAAAAAAAAAAAAGATAAAGGTCACACGCAGGCGACATTTAATGGCCGTAGAGAAGGGAGAATTGAAAAAGCATTTTAAAAGTCGAAACGAAAGAAGAAAGTATTGGGTTGGGAGTGTTATGATAATGAAGTTCATGAAGAAGGGGGGGGGAAGAAAAATTGAATTCGAAAGAAATAGATATAAAAAAATATATATATAGAAAATCGTACAGATAAGAATATAAAAAAATTAAAAATGTCATGCAGAAAGAACAAAAATATTGGAGTTGTCATCTGCTCTGACGATATTTTATCCCTGGTGCTCCAACTACACGAATTTAAGCGTCCTACTAGAATAGCAGTTAGGTCTCACCGCCTTATTATTGAATGAGTTAGATTCAACCGATACGTCTACTATTTTCTTGCATTTCCCACCTGTGGAACTCCCTTCCGACTTCTTGCTTTCCTGATAACTACAATCTTCAAAGATTTAAATGCAAAATCAATCGCCATCTTCTATCCTCTTGAAACTTGTTCCTTTTTGTTTTTTCTCAACCCGCCCCCTTCTGAGTCTTCGCGTTGACTTCACTCCTTGTAAACACCTCGCGTTCTAGTCGTAAAAGGATAAAAAATATAAGTCAAAGAGAAAATAATGATTTCTCCCCTGATTTTACAATTATACGAATTTAGACGTGCTATTAGATTGACGATGAAAGATGAAGGGGAGACTTCAAGCAACCGAAATGTTGTTCTACAGAACGATGCTGAGATTTGGAACAAAGATGAGATTTTGGAAAGGATCAAAAAAAAAAAAAAAAGAAACTAATGCTTAACACCAGGAAAAGACGGCTGAAGTTCCTGGGACATGTAATGAGGAAAGAAGGCTTGGAGAATCTGATACTCACAGGTCAGATAGAGGGAAAGTAAGACCGGGGAAAGCAACGCATAGCATACTTGATGGGTTTGAGCAAATTGATGGCAGAGCCGGGTACCGGGAGAAAGCGTGTTAAGAGCCACTAGGGATAGGGAGATGTTGAAGGCTATGATTGCCCACGTCCTGAAGAGATACGACACACAGAAGAAGAAAAGGATTAGTTTGGCAGTTAGGTCCCGTAGCTTTTTTACTGCTGAATTAGTTTGATGCAACCGCCTCTTTTACTGTCATAGATTATTTTTTCGCATACTCCGACTTCTTGCTTCCATGATGACAACCTTCAAAAATTCAAATGCAATGTCAATCGATATCTTCTGCCTTCTTTAATCTTGTTCTTTTTTTATCTTTTCCTCAATCATTTCCATTCTCAGTCTTCTCTTTCACTTTTACTCCTTGTGACCCAACTTGCGGCATTATAGGCTTGCTTTTTTTTTCTTTTAAACATATCACCCCGGGCAAGGAGGTAAGGCCACTGGTGTGCAGTGGGCTACGTAAGAGTGAAAAGATTGGAAAAGAGAATACCGAAAACCACATCCTAAACAGGGAACAAGGGATGAGCCTCTACACCTGTTCAATAGACGTGGGTGAAATGTGAACCGGGTGATAGTTTAGTCTATCTACTCCAATTGAAAAAAAAAAAATAAGGAAAAGTGAAAAGATTGGTAAAGAGAAAGCCGGAAACCACACCCAAAACAGGGAACAAGGGATGAGCCTCTACACCTGTTCAATAAACGTGGGTGGAGTGTGAACCGGGCGATAGGTCAGTCTATCTACTACAATTGAAAGAAAAATAAGGAAAAGTGGAAAGATTGGAAAAGAGAAAGCCGGAAACCACACCCAAAACAGGGAACAAGGGATGAGCCTCTACACCTGTTCAATAAACGTGGGTAGAGTGTGAACCGGGCGATAGGTCAGTCTATCTACTCCAATTGAAAAAAAAATAAGGAACAGTGAAAAGATTGGAAAAGAGAAAGCCGGAAACCACACCCAAAACAGAGAACAAGAGATGAGCCTCTACACCTCTTCAATAGACGTGGGTAGAGTGTGAACCGGGCGAGAGTTCGTTCTATCTACTACAATTGAAAAAAAAAAATAAGGAAAAGTGAAAAGATTGGAAAAGAGAAAGCCGGAAACCACACCCAAAACAGGGAACAAGGGATGGGCCTCTACACTTGTTCAATAGACGTGGGTGGAGTGTGAACCGGGCGATAGTTCGGTCTATCTACTACAATTGAAAAAAAAATAAGGAAAAGTGGAAAGATTGGAAAAGAGAAAGCCAGAAACCACACCCAAAACAGGGAACAAGGGATGAGCCTCTACACCTGTTCAATAGACGTGGGTGGAGTGTGAACCGGGCGATAGTTCAGTCTATCTACTCCAATTGAAAAAAGAATAAAATAAAAATAAACAAAAAGGAAAAGTGAAAAGACTGGAAAAGAGAAAGCCGGAAACCTCATTCTAAACAGGGAACAAGGGATGTGCCCCTACACCTGTTCAATAGGCGTGGGTGGAGTGTGAACCGGGCGATAGTTCAGTCTATCTACCATCGGTTCCTTGTATCCGACACCTCCGGTCATTCTCCGTACTGCTGTCGTATCTAGACTGGAGCTTCTCGATAGTCACTTTCCAGCCTTGATAGACTTCAAAGACGTCTAAGCGGCCTTATTCTTTAATTTACAATTCGGTTCCCACACAGGAAACGTTACAAGTTTCTAACTTCTCCGTTGATTTTTTCATGGCAGAAATCGAGCAAGATACATACTTTTTTTAAAAATCATTTCACCTCACGTAAAGCGGGACCGCCACTATTGTGCAGTGGGGGACATGTACAGTGAGTCGTGTCATTCTTATTACTTTCGTATTCCATTGGTAAGGAAGAACTTTCACCCGGACAGCAATTTCGACAGAAAAGTTATGTTGTGGAAGGAGACTTCCGAGAGGATGCGGCCCCGATCAACTGCAGTCTTAAACTCTTCAGTTTTAAGTACAAACGTTATCTATCTTACATTTAGTAAACAAATGCCTCGAGTGGCTCTTGGGCTTTATATTGGATAAAAGAATTCGAGAGAGAAAAGCAAGAAATAAGAAAGGGAGTTGGAAGATGAGAAAAAAGAAAATAGAAGAGGGGGAAGGGCAGAGACGATGAAGACGAAAACGAAGACAGAAGAGGGAGGGAGGGAGGTGACAAAAAAGATTTTTAATCGATCGATTCGTTTGTTTAACGGCATATCAACTCCTTAGTGCGCCATTTAATAACGAAATTAAATTTTCTTGACGTAATAAAAATACGATATATGTTATTCTGTTTTCACAATTGAGTAAATGGTAGATAATACACAACTTTGATAGACTTTCATGCACATACATGTTTGTGGACATAATCACTAGAGCTGGTGATATGTGTGGACGTAGGCGATCATGACCTTCCACATCTTCCTATACTGCTGCCATATCTGGTCGGGTGCCCCTGCTGTTCTCCTCGGGCTTCTCGATAAGGTTCAGAGGAGGGTCTGTAATGTGATAGATACCGACTTGGCAGACCGCCTGCAGTCTCTCTCCCACCGGCGAGACGTGGCTTCGCTGTGTCTCTTCTATAAATACTTTCACGGCTTCTGCTCCGATGAACTTAGATCACTGGTGCCCCCTAAATACGAATTTGCACGAGATACTAGATTAGCAACTAGATCCCACCCTTTTACAGTGAAATCGATAAAATGCAGCCGTAACTTCTACTCCAACAGTTTCTTTCCTCGCACTTCCCGACTGTGGAATTCTCTTCCAAACGATTGCTTCCCCGACGGCTACAATCTCCAGGAGTTTAAATGTAAGGTCAATAGACACCTCCTAACACACTAACTGCTTTCATTCTATCAAACACTCTTCCCATCTGCCCGACACTCATCCTCGCTATCCTTACTCATCTATCACCTTTCTCCTGACATTCCCTATGTCTATCCACTCCTTCTCTTTACCTTCCCCTATGTAGCCCCATGCGCAATAGTGGCAGTGGAATGCCTTGCTTGGGGTGAGATGATTAAAAAAAAAAAAAAGTAGCTCTTAACACGCTTTCTCATGTTTCCCCACCCAAACTCGGCTCTGCCATCCATTTGCTCAAACCCATCAAGTATGTTGTAGTTTTGTTGAAATTATATTTTGGAATACAGTTTAAGAAAGTAGGATATAGGTACTGGTGCCATAAAAGAGTTCTTTAATGTTGGTAATTTTACTATAAATAGAGATTCGGTATTTGTTTATAATTCTCAAATATAGTATAAATAGTGTAAAAAAGTATTGTTGGTAATGTTTTAGATATAAAATGTGTTGCTTGTATTTTTACAATAAAATATGTTTTTATAATTAGTATTTTGTTTGGGATCTCAATTATTTGCCGATATCTGGGACCTTAACAGTTGCTACCACCCCTGGTCATAGGGAACAACAGCAATTAAAAAGCGGTTCCAAGCTTCTCATAACTTCAAATTTCTCGATCAGAAGCCTTGCTGCCGGATGTAGTTCATCGTCGTACCCAGGATAAAAAAAAAAAAAAAAGAAATAGAAGAAGTAAGATGATGGGAAAAGAAAAGAAAGAAGTTGGGGGGAAAAAGAAGAAAAATATGCTGAGAAAAAAGAGAAAGAGAATGAGAAGGGAAAGAGATTGGGGGTAAAGATGAGAAAGAAGTAGAGGAAGAAAAATAGGAAGAGAAAAAGAGGTAGAGAAAATCCATGGGAAGACAGGCCAGTGATAGGGTAAACCTATCTCAGATACGAAAAATTTGTTTCTAGCTAGATTGGAATTTGTTAAATTTGTTGTAGGTCAAACTGTCATTGAACCTATAGGATACAAATCCTACATCATTCAACAATTAACTGAAACGCAAAAAATAAAATTGCACACCCGCAAAATCAGATCAGAATAACTGAAAACATTTTGAAAAAACCCAGACCAAGGCAAATTTCAAAGTCGGTGTGAAAATTAAGATTCTGGTTTCTGATTAGATAGGAAATAGCAAATTGATCTATGGCCCGGGTCAGTTTTTCTTAATACCTAGAAAATGGCTATGCAAGCCACATCACTAGATTTCACTACTTAACCACATCTCTTGACCGGCCAGATAAGCCAGTCAAATAGGAGCAGCATAGAGACGAGACGCTCAAATGTAACAAAAGAAACTTCAAGCCGACCCCGGACATATAAAGTGCCACCATATATTCGTTCCACCTCTCCTTCCAATTTTCATTTCTTCATCTTCACTCACACGCCGTCAAAGAAACAACAACTAGATACTTCAACTGACTCCTAGAAACTAAAGTCCGCTAAGTACAATTTCCTTTATTGCTTTACTTTCCTTTTCCCGCTATCGCCAAACATTAAAAAAGAGGAAAGGAACACAGACTTTATTAGTAGCCTGATTAATCTTTTTATATACATGCATTCTGCTACTAACTACTATTTCTCTGTAAGTATTAATTACGTACATCCTTCTCTTTAAAAAATTTTCTTGCAAATTTGTTATTCTGTTAATAAAATTTAACATACAAGACAAACTATTCAATTCTATCACATTCCAACATTCAACTTTCAACAATCTGATATTCTAAATTGTAGGGACTTCAGCTGTGTTTGGCACAAGGCCAATTTGACAGACATAGCCGAGGCCCCTACAAGTTTAAAACCTATCAGTTTATACGTCTATCAATGAACTCTAGGACGTGCGTTGTGGTGCAGTGAATATTAACTTGGAACGACAAATCGGGGTTCCGAGTTCGAATTCCAGTTGAATTTCTTGCATTTACTTACGCACAAATACACTTGGGAAAGGTATTAATCTGTCTCTTCCCACTAGTTATAGGTTAAATAATAGGACAGATTGGATTCTATAGCCTTGGCTGGCAACCAGTCTACCGCAGAAAGCAATAATCTTCTGCGCAGTCAGTCATGTCTCTTTCGAGACTCCAAAGCGTGTATCACGTATGACACTTAACTGACTGAATGAACTCTAACCTTCTCAACGAATAAAATTCAGCGTCAAGACCCCATCGAACATGCGATTTAAGTTCGGAAATTATCCAGCTAGTTATTTCAATCCCTGGGCCGGTGAGTGTGTACTTGGATTCAGTGGAAACAACAATAATTGAACAGTAGTAAATATAATAACGAGACAATAATGATGATGAAAAAAAAATACTTTAAAAAATGGCTGCTCTTTAGCCTTCGGGTACGAAACTAAAACTAGCAGAATTTGTACAAGTCTCATCAAGAAACACCCACTAGAAATTACTTTATGTTGACAAGAAATTATC
The DNA here is from genome assembly GCA_037127315.1 of Ascarosepion bandense. Lineage (NCBI taxonomy): Eukaryota > Metazoa > Mollusca > Cephalopoda > Sepiida > Sepiidae > Ascarosepion > Ascarosepion bandense. Next base: position 19,350 of record JBBBDQ010028783.1, on the reverse strand, counting down.
TAAACTTATTTATAAATGGAACTTTCTCTCTCTCTCTCTCTCTCTCTCTCTCTCTCTCTCTCTCTCTCTCTGTATTTGTGTGTGTCCGTTACCTATAGACTCCGAAACGGCTGAACCGATTTTCTTGAAAATTTACACAATTGTACTATAAGCGTCTGCGAGTGTTCTTAGCTAGGTTTTGTGTCGATGTACCCCCGATAAATATCGAAAATCGATAATCGAAAAAATCGAGTTATAGAAGGAGTGGTCCGAGTTTAATCAAATTTGATACACTCATAGACAAAGACATAAGAAACGATATTCAGAAGTTTAAAGGTTGCAGTTCTTACAATAGTGCAGACAATCGATAATATATATATATATATATATAAAAGGCAAGATGTTTCTGTGTGTGTCTTTTTATCTGCCTGTATGTCTGTATTTTTTTCAGTCCTTTTATTTTAGTTTTTGCTTCTGGTTTGGCTCTAAGTAGGTATAATTGTAGTTCTTAGTCTCAGCCATGATACCATTTACTCAGAGGACTTATTTAGCCTTCAAAATTCAGTTTACGACGAAAAAACTTATTTGATATCGATACCAGGAAATCAAAATTTGACTTACATCTATTCATTTTTCTTTCATTCTACGATTTCGCTTTAACTGGAAACAACTATTGCTTTTTAGTCTTTCGTACCAACGTCCAAAGAGTCTGAGCTCCAGGACCATGGATTAGTTTTAAAGCTTTCAGGACACCCGAGCAACGCCGGGCTATACTGCGATTCACAGATAAAAAGATCCTTTCAAAAATGACTTGTTTACGTTTACGAATCTAAAGCTACCAGATACATATTTGTAAAAGTCCCAACGCGAAATCTAGGCAGTGTAACAAGAATACTCTATCCATGTTGATTAAACAAACGGTTTAATTCAGAATTTACTGTAAGTTACACAGATCGATATGCACCCGAAGAAGGTTGGAGAGCATCGCAACCGAAACGTTGTGATAACAACAAAGCTGAGGATTATTGTTCAGATATAAGTAGTGTAAATACTTATGCAACTATTTACATCGTTCGGGCTGTTGTCCACATCTTTGTTGTTATATTGGACACGTTTCTGCTCTTGTACACTGTGGCCTTTTTCAGGTGATTAAACTTTTGGACTGTACTATGCAACTGTTTAAATTCAAAAAGCCTACCTAGGGCAATGGCAGTTTTTCTTTTTTACAGTAAGGTTGACCCAGTACAAGGATGTTCTTCAACTTTTCAAGTCTGCAAAATACTCTTTCGGGATATATATATATATATATATATATATATATATATATATATATATATATGTGTGTGTGTGTGTGTGTGTGTGTGTGTGTGTGTAAGAAACTAACCTAGAGCCAACGGACCTACCAAGGTTTCACCAAATGGATCGTCAGGGCAAGTTGGCTAATCGAGACGTGTTCAAAGATAAATTTATAGTTTTATATATATATATATATATATACTTGTCCACTATTTTAAGTTGAATATTAATGAAAATCTAGTAACCGTTTCACATTGACACGAGATAATTTTTCAGATTTGCAAAAGTGCAACATACGTATTTCAATTCATTTCATTACTGGTATGAAAAATGTCTGGCTCTAAAGTCATTTTAAGTCTATCTCCCTTTACTCTTACAATCAAATTTCTCCTATACATCATGACCTGATTTTCTATTGGTTAGCTGAGATAAACCTAAAAAAAATCCCCATACCTCAATTGGATTTGGTAAGAAAGCTGGCTTTTCCTGAAGATGAATTTGAGCACTCTAGCTATTGGGCGCGTAATATGATATGCGCTAAAAAGGCTGCCTTCTTCCACCGAACGCCCCGTGGCCCAGGGGTAGAGTCGCCGACTGACGCCAATTCGGTCGAGTTTCGAGCCTGGGTTATGTAGCAATCGGAGTCTAACCGTACTGATGAGCTGTGATACAGCGAAACAGATCTGTCAGCGGATGACTATATATATATATATATATATTAATTGCTTACGGTCATATCACGTTGAATACACCTGTTCTCGCTCGATCACCGAAGTTGAGCGTGGTCAGTACTAGATGGGTGACCGTTTGGGAATACCAGGTGCTGTAAGCGATTATTGACGGATGTGCGTTGTAGTGCAGTCGATAACGGCTTGGAAAGAGAAATCGGTGAGCCGAGTTCGATTTATAGTCGAATACGCTGCATTCACTTGCACACTGGTACCCTTGGGAAAGGTATTAATCCGTTCTTTCCTTCCAGTTATGGGTTAAATATCTGAGGTCTGCTGTTCATGCGATCCGTGGCAAACTTCTGCACCGATTGTTTGTTATCAGCAGTTCCAAAAAGTGCGGATGGTGCTACACAAACCTTCACCACTCAAAACAATTCTTTGTGTGGTAGTCTGAGTTAGACACTCATCCGTCGAAATCGACGGGAGAGTCCATAATTTACTTAATAAATAATAAAATGAGACCAGTGCACATTTGTATTAAAAAGTGTTCAATACAATTGTGTTATTGAACTTTTGGATATTCTTCATTTGTAAACGAACTATTACTCGAGCGTTCTTTAAAAAAAAGAAGACGGTAAACGGTGAAAAAAAAAACGCTAAAATCAGTTATTGCAAATCACCTGAAGACACCACATGGTAGAAACCTAGGTCGCGAAATAACTCGTTTACAAATGAAAAAAAAAAAAAAAAAAAAAAAAAAAAATATATATATATATATATATATATATATATATATATATGTGTGTGTGTGTGTGTGTGTGTGTGTGTGTGTGTGCCTTGTTGCAGCATGGGAACAAAGCCTGAACTGTTTGATGGGTGAGTAGAGATTTCACCCACCTGGGTGGTGTGATATATGCGAAATAATTCTGCACGCGAGATGGAAAAAATATACGTACAAAGCCCGGGATCCCTCAAGGTAGAGCGTTACAGAGTAAGAGGCAGTTTATACGGATATGTGAGGAGCATAACGTGAACCTGAGACTTGTACAGGTTAAGAGTGTAGTGATCAAGAAATCGAATGTTGGTTGTTAAAACCATTTCGTTAATCTTCGGGATTTTTCGTAACATTTTATGTTTGCATTTGTTGACATTACGATACATTTCAGAGCAGAAATGGTTATTTACGTAGAATCGAAAAGTGTGTTATATAAGGCTTGATTTGACGTCGCTGAGACTGTGGAATAATTGGTGGTCGAGCGGTCTAAGACACGCCAGATTAATTGGTGGGTTTCCCTATGTTGATAGGAGTCGCAGTTTTGAATCTTGCCGAAGGGCACACATTTTCGCAACAAAATTTTTCGTAAATAATCAGCCAGTAGAAATAAATATACTGTTTGATTAAAAACAGAATATTTAATCAAATACGAGTATCGATTAAAAATAGTGGTCAAACAAATATATTGTGTGTGTATATATATATATATAGCGAGAGAGAGTGTCAAAACTAACCCCAAAATTTATTTTGTTTAATCTCTCTCTCTCTCTCTCTCTCTCTCTCTCTATATATATATATATATATATATATATATATATAATTTGCCTGTTTTTGTGTGTGGGATAAAAAATGATATATAGGATGCGCCAAAAATACCTGCCACGTATACCTCCCAGATATACTTTACACGTAATGGTAAGACGTTAGCTAGATTAAAACACTGTGGTGATACAGACCGAACAAAGGCGATGGACCGGATGTTTGCACCCTCACGACAAAAAAGAAAAAGACCAAAAGTCGTCGGTGCGCATCCGTGTTCGCGCAGGGGTTCCGGTTGAAAAATAAAACTTAATTAAATATTAAATTTCCAGTTCGCGAGCCCACGCGAATTTTATTTATCGGCCAATGGGAAGCCCAGAATCACATACGGATATGAATTTCCAAATGATCTGCTGCGATCCAAAAAGAACATATAAAAAGCCGATACAGAAAGCATCGCCAGACAGACGGACAGACGGGCAGACGGACAGACTGACTCGCGACAGACGAGATTAATTAGGGTCTCCCTTGACTAAGTCAAGTGGGTGGTTTCCGGCTTTCTCTTTTCCAATCTTTTCACTTTTCCTTATTTTTTTTTTCAATTGAAGTAGATAGACTGAACTATCGCCCGGTTCACACTCCACCCACGTCTATTGAACAGGTGTAGAGGCTCATCCCTTATTCCCTGTTTTGGGTGTGGTTTAAAACTTTCTCTTTTCCAATCTTTTCATTTTTCATTATTTTTATTTTCAATTGGATTAGATAGACTGAACTATCGCCCGGTTCACACTCTATCCACGTCTATTGAACAGGTGTAGAGGCTCATCCCTTGTTCCCTGTTTTGGGTGTGGTTTCCGGCTTTCTCTTTTCCAATCTTTTCACTTTTCCTTATTTTTTTTTTCAATTGGAGTAGATAGACCGAACTATCGCCCGGTTCACACTCCACCCACGTCTATTGAAGAGGTGTAGAGGCTCATCCCTTGTACCCTGTTTAAGATGTGGTTTCCGGCTTTCTCTTCTCCAATCTTTTCACTTTCCTTATTTTTTTATTTTTTATTTTTTTTCAATTGGAGTAGATAGACTGAACTATCGCCCGGTTCACACTCCACCCACGTCTACTGAACAGGTGTAGAGGCTCATCCCTTGTTCCCTATTTAGGATGTGGTTTCCGACTTTCTCTTTTCCAATCTTTTCACTCTTACGTAGCCCCCTGCACACCAGTGGCCTTACCGCCTTGCCCGGGGTGATATGATAAAAAAAAACTATGCTCGTCGCCTTCACCTCCCTTTTCCTTCGTCCCTGTCTCAAAACTACTAACTGACCTAAGGAGCGAATACATCAAAGACATTCCTTACTTACAACGCTCCCACATTCCTAAGCATTAATTCTCTTTTCAGCATTTTATTGCCATGAACATTTTAACCTCCGATGGACCTATACTTCAAGTATTACTTTAATTGTAAAAACCTTAATTGATATGTGTACATATAAAATGTTATTTTTCAACTCAATTTGCTTTTCTTGATTTATAATCATTTTATGACTCATAGTGGGCTATCTACAACAAAGCCAAATGCCGTTAACCTGCAACAATATACAAGTACCCTTCACTAGAACGGACTCCCACTATAAACTGGAAAAGAATGGATAACCCGCTGTAACACCATTGTCAGTTACGTCTTACCATTACGTGGGAGGTATTGCTGTTGCGTCCTGTATATAAGCAAAAAAATAAATAACAAGGAAAATTAAATAACAAGGAAGAAAAACTTATTAATGAGTGTAAAAACAAGACTGGTAAAGAGAAAGAAAGAAATATATAAAGAAGTCGGGAGGTCGGTGAGAAAAAGGATAGAAAAATGAAAGAAAAATGAAGAAAGAAGGAAAAGAGAGAAAGAAAAAGCACAAAAAGAAAGTCCCCCACCAAAAAAATAAATAAATAAATAAACGAAAAAGAATGAAAAATAGAAAAAAAAGGAACAGAAAATAAAGAAGGTAAGAAAAGAAATATAGAAAGAAAAAAGAAAGAAAAGAAAGAAAGAAAAAGAAAAGAAAGATAGAAAGAAAAATGAAAGGTCAAAAGAAAGAAAGAAAGCAGAAAAAAAGAAAAAACAAAGAGAAAAGAAAGAAAGAAAAAGAAATGATAGAAAGAAAAAGAAAGGACAAAAAGACAGATAGATAGAAAAGAAAGAAACAAACAAAGAAAAGAGAAAAAGAAAGGAAAACGAAAAAGAAAGAAAGAAAACACAGATAGAAAGTTGATTTTTAAGCGTCGCTTAGACGTGGCACAAGGCCAAAAGTATGGGGTACCCCGTGAGAATCGAACTCACTACTCAGTTATAATAGGTTTTAGCAAGACAAGCTCGCTAACCATTACACAACGCCGAGGTACCCAAAAGAAAAAGAAAAGATAGAAAAAAAAAAATAAAAGAAAGAAAGAAAGAAAGAAAGAAGATGAGAAAACCGCAAAAATAAATCCCATCAGACCGGATTTGTCTGATGGGAATAGAAATTTTTCTCCACGTCAAATAATGATGGATAATTTCCATTGTCTATTTTTCCGGCGCCAAACAATCTTTCTTTCCTCCTTGACACTTAAAACTGTTCGGATATTGAGGAAACAATGTAACCATTTTCTTTCTGGCTATCCTGAATATGTGAAGGCGGCTCTACGCCCATGATATTTGGTGGTTGAAACTCATTTCGGAAAACAACGAAGCCACCGTATGCTTCAATAGAAAGAAAGTTTAATTTGTCTGGGCCATGACTCTGTATCTTCCTGCCAACATCCCGCCCCGTCCCCTACAACCCTAACATCCCCGGCGCTTATTTTTAGTTTTTGTTCTTGTTGCCTGCATCGGAGCAACGGACGCTTTGGGCTGTTCAACTTCGATTGTGAATGTAAATAACAATGAAGTACTGTTTGTGCAATGATTTGTTGAATCTTGTAAAAGTCGAAGAAATGAACAAGAAGGAAATTCAAAGAAAATTTCAATACGCAGCCAAAATAAATGAAGAATTATTACGTTTTTCCATTCTTTCTTTCTTTCTGTATTATCCATCCTTAAGAATCTTTTAATATCTATCTATCTATCTATCTATCTATCTATCTATCTATCTATCTATCTATCTATCTATCTATCTAACTCAGTCTTTGATCCTATCTATCTATCTATCTATCTATCTATCTATCTATCTATCTATCTAACTCAGTCTTTGATCCTATCTATCTATCTATCTATCTATCTATCTATCTATCTAGCTAGCTAGCTATCTGTCTATCTATCTATCTATCTATCTATCAGTTTTTTCTTCATCTATCTATCTATCTATCTATCTATCTATCTATCTATCTATCTATCTATCTATCAAGTCTTTGATCCTATCTATCTATCTATCTATCTATCTATCTATCTATCTATCTATCTATCTATCAGTTTTTTCTTCATCTATCTATCTATCTATCTATCTATCTATCTATCTATCTATCTATCTATCTATCTAACTCAGTCTTTGATCCTATCTATCTATCTATCTATCTAGCTAGCTAGCTATCTATCTATCTATCTATCTATCTATCTATCTATCTATCTATCTATCAGTTTTTTCTTCATCTATCTATCTATCTATCTATCTATCTATCTATCTATCTATCTATCTATCTAACTCAGTCTTTGATCCTATCTATCTATCTATCTATCTATCTATCTATCTATCTATCAGTTTTTTCTTCATATATCTATCTATCTATCTATCTATCTATCTATCTATCTATCTATCTATCTATCTAACTCAGTCTTTGATCCTATCTATCTATCTATCTATCTATCTATCTATCAGTTTTTTCTTCATCTATCTATCTATCTATCTATCTATCTATCTATCTATCTAACTCAGTCTTTGATCCTATCTATCTATCTATCTATCTATCTATCTATCTATCTATCTATCTATCAGTTTTTTCTTATCTATCTATCTATCTATCTATCTATCTATCTATCTATCTATCTATCTATCTCAGTCTGTTCATATCTATCTATCTATCTATCTATCTATTTATCTATCTATCACAGTCTGTTCATTATTGTTGTGGGATCTGCCCCTTTTGTATATGACAATTGACTCGACTGAGTGTATATATAATCCTGCCATAGAGAGAACAGTGGAAGAACTGGAATCTCAGTTGTAGTTGCATTTTACAGTGGAGAGTAATCGTAGAGATCCATTACAATTATCAAAGAGTTCCGACATATACCGAAGTTACCCAGAGAGTGGACTAGCTCTGAGTTCCACTCAGCTAGAATAGGTTACCCGGACATACTATTTCACTTCAAGATTTGTATATATTTATTTCTACGAAAAGAACCTCCAATCCATAGTGGACTGGGGTAAGAAATGGCTCGTAAATTTTGATGCTTCTAAAACGAAGCTGCTATCAATTAACCATCATAGACAATCGCACCTACCTCCCATTAACATGGACCAGGCTTGCCTCCCAAAGAATAAAACACTAAGCCTCCTTGGTCTCACACTTTCAGCGGACCTCAAGTGGAATGCCTATATCGAATCCATTGCTAAATCCGCTGCTATGAAAGTCGGTTCTCTGTGCAGGGCCCGGAAGTTTTTTCCGTCGGAATCTATCCTGCACATATATAAATCTACCATCCGCCTGGGCATTGAATACTGCTGCTACATCTGGTCGGGTGCCCCTGCTATTCTCCTCGGGGTTCTTGATAAAATACAACGGAGAGTCTATAATGTGATCAATACCGACATGGCAGACCGGCTGCAGTCTCTCTCTCACCGGCGCGACGTGGCTTCCTTGTGTCCCTTCTATAAATACTTCCACGGATTCTGCTCCGATGAACTTAGATTACTGGTGCCCCCTAGGTACGAATTTGCACGAGATACTAGATTAGCAACTAGACCCCCACCCTTTTAGAGTGAAACCGATAAAATGTAACCGCAATTTCTACTCCAACAGTTTCTTTTCTCGCACTTCCCGACTGTGGAATTCCCTTCCACATGACTGCTTCTCCGACTGCTACAATATCCAGGAGTTTAAATGTAAGGTCAATAGACACCTCCTAACACACTAACTCGCATCCTTTCTTTCAAACACTCTTCCCATCTACCCAACCCTCAGCGTCGGTATCCTTACCCATCTATCACCCTCTTTCTGACATTTCCTATATCTAACCACTTTTCTCTTTACCTTCCCCTATGTAAACCCTTGCGCAGTAGTGGCAGTGGAATGCCTTGCTTAGGGTGAAATGATTTTTAAAAAAATATTCCTGAATTGACTAATCCGCGTTCCAGTTTGTATATTACGTTCTATATAACCTACTTTCTATCTCCATATTTGTTTGTGTTGTTAATTATTTTGGCGGTTCCTCATCCAGAATCCACAACAATTATCTATCTATCTATCTATCTATCTATCTATCTATCTATCTATCTATCTATCTCAGTCTTTGATACTATCTATCTATCTATCTATCTATCTATCTATCTATCTATCTATCTATCTCAGTCTTTGATCCTATCTACCTATCTATCTATCTATCTATCTATCTATCTATCTATCTATCTATCTATCTATCTATCTCAGTCTTTGATCCTATCTATCTATCTATCTATCTATCTATCTATCTATCTATCTATCTCAGTCTTTTGATCCTATCTATCTATCTATCTATCTATCTATCTATCTATCTATCTATCTCAATTGATCCTATCTATCAATCTATCTATCTATCTATCTATCTATCTATCTATCTATCTATCTATCTCAGTCTTTGATCCTATCTATCTATCTATCTATCTATCTATCTATCTATCTATCTATCTATCTATCTCAGTCTTTGATCCTATCTATCTATCTATCTATCTATCTATCTATCTATCTATCTATCTATCTCAGTCTTTGATACTATCTATCTATCTATCTATCTATCTATCTATCTATCTCAGTCTTTGATCCTATCTATCTATCTATCTATCTATCTATCTATCTATCTATCTATCTATCTATCTATCTCAGTCTTTGATCCTATCTATCTATCTATCTATCTATCTATCTATCTCAGTCTTTGATCCTATCTATCTATCTATCTATCTATCTATCTATCTATCTATCTATCTATCTATCTCAGTCTTTGATTCTATCTATCTATCTATCTATCTATCTATCTATCTATCTCAGTCTTTGATCCTATCTATCTATCTATCTATCTATCTATCTATCCTTCTGTCTTGATCCTATCTATCTATCTATCTATCTATCTATCTATCTATCTATCTATCTATCTATCTCAGTCTTTGATACTATCTATCTATCTATCTATCTCAGTCTTTGATCCTATCTATCTATCTATCTATCTATCTATCTATCTATCTATCTCAGTCTTTGATCCTATCTATCTATCTATCTATCTATCTATCTATCTATCTATCTATCTATCTATCTATCTCAGTCTTTGATCCTATCTATCTATCTATCTATCTATCTATCTATCTATATATCTATCTATCTCAGTCTTTGATCCTATCTATCTATCTATCTATCTATCTATCTATCTATCTATCTCAGTCTTTGATCCTATCTATCTATCTATCTATCTATCTATCTATCTATCTATCTATCTATCTCAGTCTTTGATCCTATCTATCTATCTATCTATCTATCTATCTATCTATCTCAGTCTTTGATCCTATCTATCTATCTATCTATCTATCTATCTCAGTCTTTGATCCTATCTATCTATCTATCTATCTATCTATCTATCTATCTATCTCAGTCTTTGATACTATCTATCTATCTATCTATCTATCTATCTATCTATCTATCTATCTATCTATCTCAGTCTTTGATACTATCTATCTATCTATCTATCTATCTATCTATCTATCTATCTATCTATCTATCTCAGTCTTTGATCCTATCTATCTATCTATCTATCTATCTATCTATCTATCTATCTCAGTCTTTGATTCTATTCTATCTATCTATCTATCTATCTATCTATCTATCTATCTATCTATCTGAAAAAATGCAACTCCCTAAATATATATTCAAATTTATTTCCGATTAAACCTCCATGGTCTATAGTTAAAGTTGGATTCGAGTCATATCTACCGATCAGTACGTACACCGGATCTAAAATAAGTTTGATATCGCCTTAGACCCCTTAGTACACATTTTTAACTGTGTATTCTGTCTGGGCGTTAAACTTGACGTGTACTTTCGCATGTATGCGTACAGATAGAAATATCCCCAATCAGTGGATCACTGAGATAAGAATTGGCTTGTAGATGTTAATGCCATCAAAACAAAACTGCTCTCCTTTAAGCACAGTAAACACCGTAGAGAAACTTCCCCGCCCACCCTCAGCATGGCGAATACTAGTCTCCTTGAGATCAACAAATTGCGCCCTTCTTGACTTCATGTTTTCAACTGACTTGAAATGGAGTGACAATCATACCTGATTACTATTACTTTCTGCGGTAGACTGGTTGACAGCCAAGGCTATAGAACCCAATCAGTCCTGTTATTTGGCTCATAGCTAGGAGGGGGGAAAGATATATTATATTATTAAGTAGTAATTAGTAGGGCATCATTTTATTACTTTATAACAATATAAAACTGATTCCCCATTTTATGCTCAGTAGAGGCCTTAATCATGTTTCCAACTAGTATATTCAGTCAGTCAGTTAAGTGCCAGACGTGATACACGCTTTGGGCTATCATGTCTCGAAAGAGACATGACTGAATGGGCAGAAGATTATCCTGCAGTAGGTTGTCATTGCTTTCTGCGGTCGACTGGTTGCCAGCCAAAGCTATAGAACCCAATTCGTCCTACTATTTAAACCATAACTGGAGGGAAGAGATGGATTAATACCTTTCCTAAGGGTATTTGTGCGTAAGTGAATGCAAGGAATTCAATTGGAATTCGAACTCGACTTCCCGATTTGTCGTTCCGAGTCGATATCCGCTGCACCACAACGCACATCCGGAGTGACAATATCGAATCAATTATTCGACCAACCACTCATTCCGACACGACAAATAATTATGAAAGAACACTCTCGAAAAACGATAAGTGTCCCACATCCGCCACAGAACTGACATTTCTGGGAGAGAGGCTGGAAGATTAAACTAAAGAAACCGGGGACAAAAATAAAAGGGGCCAATAGGCATACATCCCCTAGTCAAGTTAACTTGTAAAAACAAGATTACAAACAAAACAAGTGTAAACTACCTTATTTCGGTTGGGGTTGCCAATGATTAATACAGGTCTCCAAATCCCTTGATGCTTAATCAGCAACAAAATGCCAGTCCAAGTTGGCTCTTTTCACTCGACAGATACACGCAAGTCTTACCCACCTTTTACTAAAATCTGATGAAGGGAGTCGTTACCTTTCAGTCCTGATCTTGAGTTTATGCTGATGCTTAAAGACCAAGATCTATTTGAAAAAGATAAACTTCTCTTTTCCATAGAATTCCTTTTGTTGTGTCATCCATATTACAACTTGCATAACACCTATTAAACACAAGAACACATAGTGTTCAGTTTTCGTCAACGACATTACCACATTGCTATAAACAGAACTGGTCTCAAGGACAAAGAATTTTCTATACAGCATACGAACGATGATGTCTTCAATAAACTTGCATAACGGGAGTACGACCTTGCAGTGAAAGAAGGCGTGACACAGAGTCTCCACCGACTTACAGCAGCGGACGCAGTTAGGCTTAAATTTCCAAACCCCCGAAGAAAGTTTTTTTTGCCAACACAGAGTGTCTTTGGCATCACCAGCCAGGTGAGTGATGCCCCATTGTTAGTGAGGCATTTCAACCCAGATGCCCAAAGCCATATAGAGCAAGCCACCTGCTTCATTAAAAAACCATGTCAATCAAACAACGAACCCTCTGACTAACGCTTTACTAGGCAACATCTGGGCGTCTAAGAGGGCATCCGTCGCCTGTAAAAGGAACATGGGAGCTAACCAGCATTCACGGGGTAAACGGCGAACCTCTTCTTCGCACTAGTGCACATTTCTCGGGGATGGGAAGTTTTTACTGGCGTCTTCCTTACTGAATTCGCCATCCCCACCCGCTTGAGAACATACTCAAGAAACGTCCTGTGAAGCGTATATTGGCGAATTTCAACGCTAGGCATTCCAAAACTGCCTTCAGAAGGGAACAGATTTCCTGACATACCTTGGAAGCCTTGTCTCCCCACAAGAAGATCGGATCCTAACTAATTGCATTAATGGCAAACGTGGGTGGAAAGATGAAAAGTAGGTAAAAAAGAATTGGATAGATGTGTGAAACGCAATACTTTCGCCTTTTTAAGGAAAAGATTCCTCCAAGACCGCAGACTAAATACACCCAAGAGCTTCCCTAGCACCAGCGATAAATTCATTTCCAGACGCCGAGTATCTTGACCAGCACGTCCATCCAAAAAAATTCCGGAAAAGAAACTCTCTTCCACGCGCCCAACCGCAAGTCGACAGACATATTGCGGTTAATCTTGGCTCCTGTCACCGTCTCATGCTCTCTGATCTCTTTTCCGACTTCGTGCATCTCGGCCCTGCTCGACGCAAGAACCGAAATGTCATCAGCTTAGGCGGAGTAACTGCCCGAGATGGTAGTATCAAGTAAGAAGATTCTGCCTAGGACCGGATTTGCCTCTAACTTACGAAGGAAAGGTTCCAACACAAGAACGTAAAGCAAAGGAAAAAGCGGACAATCTTGACGAACAGAGCGTGACAATCCGATAGGCTCCGCCCGTACCCCACCAGCGCACCGCGGGGACGCGTACAGATGTTGAATCCAAGTGCGGAGGTATGATCCAAAACAGCCTCCAGAAAACAGTGCCCATGCTGATCTAAACTGACCAGAACGGCTTCACTATCGACTTGAAGGTTGTCCTAAATAGTTCTACCCTTCACAGCACAGGTCTGCTCGGAGTAATCAGACTAGAAAGGATAGGCTGCAAACGTCTGGCTAAGATCTTGGCCAAAAATTTCAACTCTGTATTTAACGTTCTCAGTCCTCACCGTTCTTGCTTTTTGTGTAGTAACTTGATCACACTCCTGGTGAAGCGTTGAGGTATAGACGCCTGCCTCATCCAGTTGTTGTAAATCAGTGCCACCAAAAAAAAAAAAAAAAATGCCTCAAGTACAGTTCGTAAGGAAGGCCATCTAATCCTGGAGTTTTGCTCCGACCAACCATCTGCAGCATTTCACATATCTCAGATTCTGTAACGGCACCCTCACACCCAGATGCTTCAGGAGGCGGGGGAAAGTCGGCCAGATAAGCAACGAAATGAGCAGGGCTTAAACCGGATTCCCTGCAAACAGATCTTTAAAGTAGTCACAAAAACTAAACTATAGAATAGAAACTTAATTAGAAATCGGTTGAGATAGCTAGACAACACAACCGAAGCCGAGCTGCCTTTATTAGCCCAAGTCTGCACGACCTCACGGGGATTCTCATCGACTTGTCGATAAAGTTCTGAAATGACATCACATCCTGGTTGTTAGCAACCGATTTTCCCCCTATACGATCTATATCGGGATCAAAGATGGCATTCAAATCACCTGCTAAGACTATCAGACGAAACGTCAAAAATGGTTTCATCCGCCGAAACAAACCAGGCTGCTCCGTATGGTATTGGGTGCATCAACCTCAATAGAATGAAAGGACCTATCCCTTATGGAAACATCCAGCATGCTAAGCCTGCCCGCCGGATCTACGAAGACAAGAGTACACGCCGCATTGAAAGACTTGCTAAGAAACACTTCTTGAGGGTCCATAAAAACATGCTGAATAGAGAATAAACCCCCGTAGATAGAATGTATTCCCGGTCGCGAGTTGAAAACTCCATCCTCTGTATACAATGTACATCCACCCCGAGACGCTGATGATCGTGAATGAGACTCAACCTGTGAGTTTCCGACCTCAGATCTCGTCCATTTATACTAGCTAACCAGAGAGGTATATTCAGTTCCAATAGGATTGGCGATCTATATTAACCAAGGCCAGGGTGAAGACACCGACGGCCTGTCCCATCGACACATCAAGAGACAGGCCATTAATATCCCAAATGAATCTATAAAGGGAGAGATAAACAATAAGCGGGAGTTTCAGTGAACAATTTGATTCAACATTTTGACATGGTCGTCTCTCCAAAAAAGCCAACGACAAGAATGTGGAGAAGCTGTCGTTTGCTTCTTGTAACATCGCATAAATTCTTTGAGATCTCTATTCAGACCTTACTACGGTTAAGACCCTTTTTGCTTTTGGAACATTTTTAGGGTCTTCAACGTCTTTTCCATTGACTTATTTCAAGTTTAGGATAATTTTTAAATCTTTTGACTGTGGTATTGTTTTATCAACCTTCTCAAATGTCCCTTGGCACATGTCCTCTCCGGTATTGTAAAGGATTTGTGATTTTATCTTTTTTCGGTGATGGTGACACTTTTCTCTGCTAATGGGATGCATTTTCTTTTCTGTTTTTCCAAAATCTTGGGAAGATTGTTTGGGAGTGGATACAGGAGTGATCTTTTTTTGTTGTTGGAGATTTGGTAGCGGGAAGACTTTTAAGGTCAGTCAGTTTGGTTGGGTTAAGGTGGGAGTTAAGGATTGGGTGGGGCCGGGGTCTGCGTTTTGCGTGATGTAGAGGACGGTATCGAGGAAGTTTTATCACAGCCCTCATCGATTGATACAATCCTTCTCGAAATTGCCCCAACTGAGTTTTACCACAGGTCCTGGTCGCTGGCATGCCCATTACAGGCGAGATTGAAATAACAAATTTGGCTAAACGAGAAGTTTGGTCGGCGGACCGCCAGAACTTCAGAGGCCTTTTTGTCTCGGCAGGAAGAGGAGAGGTAACCAGCCACAAGACACTTCCAGCAAATTGGTTTACGTCCGGTCACAACGATACAAATACATTGGTCCACTGCCTGTTTTCATCTTCAGTTCTTATGTGGTCTTTTGTAATAATGTCCCGACAGGAAGCGTCTTGACAGTCGGCATGCGTGAGTAACAGTACGTCCCACGTGAAATATTCCTTCCGCTTGTGACTATTTAGGATTTTTACCCTTAGAGACATCAGTATCTTTTGTGAAACGACAAATTTTGCGCGAATGCTTATCGACCACAAAAATTAACACAATTCTTTTTTCAATATTCAGTAATTCCAGGTCTACCAAGAGCCCATCTTGTTTGATAAGATGTACGTAGCTCTTGGCTCTCTCCAGAAAAAAAATCAAATCAAAAGGATTAAACAAAAAGAGAAGATAAAATAAAACTAAAGATTTAACAGATTTAGAGTCTAATCACGCTAGCAAATTTTGACACTTGGTACGAGTGTAAACGTTCAGGTTCCTCTCATTAAACCAGACTGATCTTTTTTCAGTGGTGAGACATGGGTAAATACCAGTCCAAGAGAGTCAGCCAGACTGCTATCGTTATCCTCAACTTTCAAGCTCTCTGTCTACGGGCAGCAAACAACTCAGGGATCACCTTACGATATAAGACTCGGCTGGGAAAGAGACTGACACGCTCTCTGTCTTTCAGCAGAGTTCGATTCAGGTGATCTCCATCTACGGACAGAGACTCGGTGGCGAAAAATAGACAAGCTTTGAGCCCAGTGTCGTGTATGCTGGGGCTGGGGAGAAAGATTGACCTCTGTTCTGAGTCCAAGCTCTCTGGTTCCCCACGCTAAATCCGACCTTATGTCACATCTCTTCTCAGTGGGAAGGCAAGTGTAAATACCAGTCCGACAGAACCAGGCAGTACGCTTTCTGAATTGCAGCTGTCAAACTTTTTTGATTTGGGCAGAGAATGACACTGTCTGGGCTCAGTCTAAGGACTGAAACTCGGGTAAGAAAAACAGACACGGACAGAGACATGGCTGAGAAGAATAGACAAGCTTTGTGTCCGATCTCGCGTATGCTGGGGCTGGAAAAATTTAATCCCTTGACCAGAGGGCAAACGACCGGTTTTTCTACGTTAAACCCTACCTTGTGTCTAATCCCTTTTTAGTGGTGAGACGTGGGAAAATGCCAGTCCAATGGAGTCAAGCAGTCCACTATCTGAATCGCAACCGTCAAGGTGCTCGTTTTCGGGCAGAGTACGACTCATTCGGAGCTCTATTTACGGACGGAAACACGGTTGAGAAAAATCGACAAAGAGCCCGATCCAACGGTTACCATGCCTGTGTAAATTTTGAGTCTTGGTCCGAGTGCACGCCTTCATTTTTTCTAAGTTAAACCCGAGCTTGTGTCACAACTTTTCTCAGCGATGGAGTGTGTTAGAGTGGGTCAAATACCCAGAATTCCGAGTGAGCTCACAGATGTTAAGCTCCCCACCTTTGAGCAGCGTATGGCAGCGCATGACTCAGTCGGGGCTCTCTCTTCGGACAGAGACTCGGCTGAGTCATACTCTGCCCAAAGACAGAGATCTGTGACAATTGCGACTTCTCTCGGATACTGGTTATTTACCCATCACCCACTATTAAGGTGGGGTGCAACACAAGATTAGTTGTTTAACCTGGGGAATCCGAGCGCGTTCACACAAGCCAAGTATCAAAAGTGGCTAAACTGGCTAAATTGTGGCTAAATTGTGGCTAAATTGTCAAGCTCTCTGTCTTCGAAGACAAAAAGCGTGACATTTACGAGCTAGACAGCTGGTACTCTCGGATTGATGTGTATTTTTGTTTAAATACAAAAAAATATGACACAAGGCCAAAAATGAGGATGGAGAAAACTGGTCTTCATCTGTCTTAACTCAGCTAGACACAATCACTGATAATCATCCCATTTTAGGTTCAATAGAAGTTTTAATTATATTCGTTGCTAATAAATAGGTATTAATTCTAGGGTGATCAGTTTCTTATTGCATAACAATAGAACACCGATCCCCCACTTTAGGTCCAATCGAAGCTTTAATTGTATTTGTCTCTGATTATATTAATATGCAGTAATTTTAGGGGGGATCAATTTCTTATTGCGTAACAACAGAAAACCGATCCCCCACTTTATACCCGTTAAAAGCTTTAATTATGTTTCGAACTGTTATATTCATTGTCAGTTAATTGTTATACGTGATAAACGCTTGGGTGATTAAGTCTGGAAAGAGACATTACGGACTAGACAAGATTTTCCCGAAGTAGGTTACTATTACTTTCTGCAGTAGACTAGTTGCCAACCAAGGCTATAGAACATAATCTGTCCAGATATTTAAACCCATATCTGGAAAGAGAAGAGATGGATTATATTATATTCTTATATTAATAAGTACTAACTATATGGGGATCAGTTTATTACTTCTTAACAATATACAACCAATCCCCAACTTTATGCCCAGTAGAAGCTTTATGCTTCCAACAATTATATTCAGTCAGTCAGTTAATTGCCATACGTGATACATACTTGGACAATTATGTCTGGAAAGAGATATGACTGACTAGGCAAAAGATTTTCCCGATGTAGGTTGTCGTTACTTTCTGCGATAGACTAGTTACCAACCAAGGCTACAGAACCCAACCTGTCTTGCTATTTAATCCATAGAAGCAACGGATTAATACATTGCCAAAGGGTATTTGCTCGTAAGTAAATGTAACGAATTCGCGCAACACCAGAAAATGAAGAGAAGTTTAGGAAGAATGAAAGACAGAAAAGAAAGAAAGAAAGAAAGAAAGAAAGAAAGAAAGAAAGAAAGAAAGAAAGAAAAGCCAGTAATGAATGAAAATAGAAAGATCTGTGGACGCGTTTGTTAAAAGAAGAAAACACATGAGGGTGACAATCCGGAGTGGAAAAGTCAACAAAATTTACGTCTCCCTCTTCAGCAACCTCTTACAAAAAAAAAAAAAGAAAAAAAAAAAGGATAATTTAGCGTAGATTTCCGAAGGCGAGCTCCCTTAAAGAGATTGATTCAAACATCTGCCTTTTGCTCTTGAGAAACCACGTGACATCACATAATGAAGTAATAAACGCTGCCAATGAACGCGTATCATCTGAGCCTTTGAGATGCAGAAGATAGTTTGAATAATTCCGTTCATTCAGATCGGGTGATTTCGTTCTTTCCCTTGGTTGGATGTCAAGCCGAACTGTATGAAAATTTAATAAATTTAGCTTAGTCTGATGCAAGGCCACAAATCATCAGATCGAATTTACTGCAGCAACAATCCTCTCTATCATAATAAAGACCGTTCTATATATATTTATACACAAATATTTCGTGTATCGAGGCAGCAGATAATTTTCTAAACATATATTGTTAAATATAACAGACAATAAATGTGTATTACGTTTAATCATGAGCCGTTCTAAGCATCGTACTTTGGCTTTAATTTCAGGTGAAAATAAAGACAAAAATTGTCCAACATTTGAGTATTTTCTTTTTATTATGCTGGTTCTAAGCTTTCAGCTCACATGAACCATCTTCAAAGAGGTTGCAGGGACGTTAACATAAAGGCATTCACCATCAAAGATTATATTATCTATGACGTCACACCATATGAGAGACTGAAATGTTAAATGTAAGCTTAGAACCAGCATAATAAAAAAATAATAGACATTCATTGTCTATTATATTTAGCAATATATATATATATATATATATATATATATATATATATATATATATATATATATATATATTTCCCTCCTGTCACCTCATGGAGCGATAATAGCGAGGCAATGTCAGCTCAACGTCATTCTCTTTACTACCAGTTAGTAAACTTTACTGACAGCTATCAAATCTCTTGCCCCGTGTTAGCTTTTTAACAATGCTTTATTAGTTTTTTGCAATAATTGTCGTCGAGCAGTGAAGGATATATATATATATATATATAT
>JBBBDQ010028782.1:0-219871 GCA_037127315.1 Ascarosepion bandense | reverse complement strand
ATCTATCTATCTATCTATCTATATCAGTCTGTTCATATCTATCTATCTATCTATCTATCTATCTATCTATCTATCTATCTATCCCAGTCTGTTCATATCTATCTATCTATCTATCTATCTATCTATCTATCTATCTATCTATCTATCTCAGTCTCTTATTCATATCTATCTATCTATCTATCTATCTATCTATCTATCTATCTATCTATCTATCTATCTATCTATCTCAATCAGTTCATTATCTATCTATCTATCTATCTATCTATCTATCTATCTATCTATCTATCTCAGTCTGTTATTCATATCTATCTATCTATCTATCTATCTATCTATCTATCTATCTATCTATCTATCTATCTATCTATCTATCCCAGTCTCTTATTCATATCTATCTATCTATCTATCTATCTATCTATCTATCTATCTATCTATCTATCTATCTCAGTCTATTATTCATATCTATCTATCTATCTATCTATCTATCTATCTATCTATCTCAGTCTCTTATTCATATCTATCTATCTATCTATCTATCTATCTATCTATCTATCTATCTATCTATCAAAGTGTGTTCCCTATCTATCTATCTATCTATCTATCTATCTATCTATCTATCTATCTATCTATCTATCTCAATCAGTTCATTATCTATCTATCTATCTATCTATCTATCTATCTATCTATCTATCTATCTATCTATCTATCTATCTCAATCAGTTCATTATCTATCTATCTATCTATCTATCTATCTATCTATCTATCTATCTATCTATCTATCTATCTATCTATCTATCTGAGTCTGTTCATATCTATCTATCTATCTATCTATCTATCTATCTATCTATCTATCTATCTATCTATCCCAGTCTCTTATTCATATCTATCTATCTATCTATCTATCTATCTATCTATCTATCTATCTATCTGTTATGATGGCTAAGTTGTATAAATAACGCAAACAGGAAAATAACCCTGCGGTCAAATTTTAAGAGATATATTTACCAAAATTACACAAAAATATATTGAAATATTAAACAGTAAATTTATTGAATAAAATCATCATTGGCGCCAACCACGGCCTCCAGACAACTTTAGAATCTCCTGCAACTCTTTTTGGTGGTCTTCTTCTTTAAGTTGATGAATGCTGCCTTCAGTTTATCTTTGGTCTTACAAGGAGTTTTGTTGGTTTTTCGCTCGACTATGCCCCACACATCATAATCAAGGGGTTGCAGCGACTGCAGCTTCGTAATCGCCATTAGACCCACTCAACTCTTTCCCGAATACTCGGATTATTATCCAAATATTCTAAAATGTTCGTTTTGAAACTTCCAGCATGAATGCCAAGGAATACAACATGCTGTTTCCAAATTTCAAGCGAAGGGAATTGCGGCATGTTGCTCTTTTTCTCACAGACGGTGCCCAACTGACCCTACTATACTGTGCAGTCTACAGAATAAAAACCAAACAACGTGCATTCGCGAAATAAATATAAAAATTAAACAAAATGGCGATAATTTATCCATGGCCCTATATATATATATATATATATATATATATATATATATATATATATATATATATATATATATATATATATATATATACTACCGGACATAATTATTAGGCCACTTCAGTTTAAAAAATGATGTATTTCATACTATTTTTAGTATTTATTGTTAAGTAGAAAATTCTAAATGAAAATAGAATGGCTCTTTTCTTATCATTACTTATCATAATTTTACAAGGCAGCCAGGAAGCCAATAAGAAGAAGAGACTAGCATAGGGAAGAGAGCACTAAAATTGGACACCAGAACAGTTCATTTGATGCACATGTTATTGTGAAGTATCAGCTAATAAACCATTCTATTTTTATTTAGAATTATCCACTTGGCAATAAATACTAAAAATAGTATGAAATACATCATTTCTTTTAAAAAACTGGGGTGGCCTAATAATTAAGGCCCGTAGTGTATATATATATGTAGCAAGTCTACAGGGTGCGATGGGTAAATTGTCGCTATTTGCTTAGTAAAATTTGCAATTAATAATAACAAAAGAACCATTCTATTTTTATTTAGAATTATCCACTTGGCAATAAATACTAAAAATAGGATGAAATACATCATTTCTTTTAAAAAAACTGGGGTTGCCTAATAATTATGGCCGGTAGTGTAGGTGTATATATATATATATATATATATATATATATATATATATATTGTGGCCTTACACCTTTTCCACGACAGTTCTATCCAATCTCATTTAAACACACATCGAGATCTTTCAGAACATATCCGTCGTATCCTCGTTGATAATACATAAATAATAGCATCATCCGCATTCAAAAG
Organism: Ascarosepion bandense; assembly: GCA_037127315.1. Classification (NCBI taxonomy): domain Eukaryota; kingdom Metazoa; phylum Mollusca; class Cephalopoda; order Sepiida; family Sepiidae; genus Ascarosepion; species Ascarosepion bandense. The sequence continues at coordinate 217,523 of JBBBDQ010028782.1, read as the reverse complement.
AAGATTGTTATTTCATACGTCAACTAATTTTTAAAAAAAATTCTGGCCAATGAAAAGTGAGGGATTCTCAAACCTGAGAAAAAATTAACAAGCCAATATAAAAATACCTAACAAACGAACACGCACGCATATGAACTTTCTGACCTGTTCAACGATCACTTATCTATGTATACACGGTGTTTTCGTCAGTCAGAAAGACAAACGGATCTCGATATGCATAGTCAGAAATTTATTCTCCTGAAGAGAGACAACTTTTGACACGAAACACGTGAAGCGACACAAATACCCCTATGGACACTTAATGTATTACACAAAGGTAAATAAAAATAATAACAATAAATCTACACTTTAAACAAAACGTTCACGACTTCTCACACATTTTTCACACACACACACACACACACACACACACACACACACACACACACACACACACACACACACATATATATATATATAAACAGATATAGATAAAACAAAGAAGCACAGAGACATACAGACTCATTGCAATTGTCAAGCCAGTTACTCTAAGAAGAAGACTCATATTTCATCTAAGGTAAGGTGCCTTACAGAATCCATTGTTTATCAATGTACTATTTCTTCTACGTAGTAATATGAAGATTTATATTGGTAGTTCTGAGAATTCACTGAAAAAATATTTTATCAACACATGTGGACATCATTCAGTTGTGCCTCGCTTCTAGGTGAGAAGTCGGGTGTAAAAACTCCAGATGAGTCCAGACTCGAATTGTTCGAGAATCTGCGGGCAAAGCATTCAACCTTATCTGCTGGGGAGGTGAGGACCTCAAATTTGTTGATTAGCGGGGGTATTGTGGACTTGTTCTTGTTAAGTACTCTTTTACAGAGTCGCCAGTAATCTTTAGAGCCGAATTTAGAGCATGCTATGCGTTGCTTCATTCTGGCAGCAAACAACATCTTAGCTTCGTTAAGTATCTTTTTACACTTATTACGAGCTGAAGTGAAAAGGCGCCTGTTTTGGTCCGACGCGTAGTTACGATAGAGTCGGAAGAAATGATTCCGGTGGGCAATGGCAGCCGAGCAAGAGGGTGAGAACCATGGAGACGAATGAGATTTAAGCTGGAATTTCCTAGCAGGGATGAAGGCATCGATGCCAGCCTTAACCCAGGAGGAGACCTCGGATGCACATTCTTCGATGAGAAGACTAAAGACGTTGTTCCAAAGGATGTTACAGAGGAAGTCTCGGAACGAATCCCAGTCTGCTCTTTGATAGCAGTAGGATATTCTACTTGTCTGGGTTTCATGGGTGGGGCAGGAGTTGAGTGAAATATTGACGGACACTACAGTGTGGTCAGAGTTTCCAAGTGGGCAGAGTTGTCTGGTAGTGCAAGAGTCTGGGATGGAAGTGAAGTAGAGGTCTAGAAGTGAGTCCCTTCCGTTAGGGTTGTCGGAGAAACGCGTGGGGAAGTCCACTACTTGCGTAAGGGATTGGGTGATTGAAAAGTTCATGGTGTGGACACCAGCATGGTCAGTGACAGCGTTCTTCAGCCACTTGGTGTGGTGGGCATTAAAGTCACCAAACACGAATACATGGGCAGAGGGATGGGAAGAAATGGCTTTGTCAATATTGTCAGAAATGATGTCAAGTAACGAACAGTCAGGGGAGGAAGGAGAGCGGTAGAAAAAGAAGAGATAGCTAATCGAGCTGAGAAGTGAGAGGCGGAAGAACATGAAAGAATGATCTGGGGATTCAAAAGATGACACCCTAGCTAAGGGAAGGTGTTCGCTGTCATAGACACCAAGCCCATGCATATGAACATTGGAGTCCTTCCTGAAGAGGGGAAGGTAGCCAGCAACGTAGAAATCAGATGAGGGGATAGAAGGGTTAAGATTAGTTTCACATAGGGCTAATATATCAGGTGAGTTATTATGGAGGAATGAATCTACGCTGAGGAAGTTGGTGCGGATGCCGTGTATGTTAGTGAAAGAGATGCAGACAGGTTTGGGCGTTTTCAAATGAGCTGGTTTAGTTTTGCTATTATGTTTGCTTTTTTCCATAGTGATTTCAGTTAAGGAGAGGTCTTAGAATAGAATCAGTCGGTCAATCATTTGCAACTTGTGAAGGATGGAGACTGGCGCGGCCTACAACATAATGTGGCCTCGGGGTTGCCCACTGAACGTTCATGCAGGGACGCCCGTCCATGCGCGATATGGCACTACAAGAACCCCGGTATTATTCAACTGTTGATCAGAGCAGCCTCTCAAGACGCTACGCAAGAGTTCGGGCTCCTAATTACCAGTCGAAAGCAGCAACCAGGAAATTGCCAACCCGGTACCCTCAGAATGTAAAGACGTTGCCACCATACTCCGTAACTGCAAAGAGCTTCCAGCTGAACTAACACTAAGACCGGAGAAGAGGGATGAACCGGGAACCCCTTCCTAAACAAGAAACAAGGCGACCACCTCTAAACTCATTCAAAAGAAGGGGGTGGAGTGTGTTTTTCTTTCTTTTTTTGTTTTAAAAAAATGCTGCGATACAGTGAAAGCTAAGACAATAATATTGTAACAATAATGGATACAATCACACCGGAAAAGATCATAGACTGTAGTTCAATGGACTGACACTTTCCCGTTAAGATTGAAAGAAGAAATCCAATATTCCCCCAAAATATAACCTATATTTTCAAATTTAAAAGTTGAACTGAAAGGACATGGCACTTAGAATAATAAAAAACAAAATTTTATCGTCAAAATATTTATGTTATTATTTGGAGCAAAGTTTGAATTATTTTTAATTATGTTTTTTTAACTTCTTAATTCATTGGAAACTAATAATTTATATCAAGAAACGACAGCTGAAGTTCCTGGGATATGTGATGAAGAAGGAGAGCTTGGAGAATCTGATAGTCAAAGGTCAGAAAAAAAAAAGAGACAGAGGAAAGCAATGGGTAAAATACTTGATAGGCTTGAGCAAGTGGACGGCAGAGCGGGGTTTGGGTGGGGTAACAGGAGAAAGCGTAGTGAGAACCACCAGGGACAGGGGAATATGGAAGGCCATAATCGTCTACGTCCTGAAAGGACATGGCACATAGAATAAGAAGAATTCTTTCTAGCATGTTCGAATTTTTAGTTAAAAATCTTGTTTATTTATTCATCATTTTGGTGGTGGGGTGGTCGGCAGGAAGGGTAAAGATTAAAATAAAGATTTTTAGGGTCTTTTTGGCGTTAAAAATACATTGATTTCGAAATTCATGCAAAAATCAAATAATTGTCGGATTTTAAAGAAATTTTCATGACATATTCACAAATGTATTAAATTACTTTTTAATTCTTTTGTTTTTTTTTAGAAATTCTTGGAAGATTTTTAAAAAATCAGTTGCTTACTTAATTTTATGAAATTTCGAGAAATTAAAATCTTCATATTGATTTTAGTTAAAAGTATGAGTTCTTTTTGTCAAACAAAAGCTCTTTTGTCAAAAATCAAATAATTGCCGGATTTTAATTAAATTTTTATGACTCTTTTACAAATATATTAAATTATTTAAATAAATTTTTTTCTGGAAATTCTTGTAAATGTTTTTTTACATTAGTTGCTTACTTAATTTTATGAAATTTCGAGAAATTAAAATCTTCATATTGATATCAGTTAAAAGCAGAAGTTCTTTTTGTCAAACAGAAACACTATTTATCGAAAAATCTGCTTTGAATCATAAAATAAAAAATGCAATAAAACTGATTTTTTTTTAATTAGAAAAAGTTTTAATTGCTTTTATAAATAAGATATATTAAAGACACTATCTAAACTTATTTATAAATGGAACTTTGTCTGTGTGTGTGCGTTATATTCGTCAAGTCTAATTGCTACGATATTGTCCATCGTAGAATTATTCACAAACATATGTCAATCGAGAGAATTGTCAATATCATAAAAACACCCACAGCCGTGTTAAAAAAAATTTCTTTTTCACGATAGTCAAAAATTTTAAAGAATTGACAAGGCTTTGTAACTGATAATAAATTAATTAAATCAACTCTCTTTACAAAAGTTCACAACGACATGTGAAATCCTGGTTTTCCTAAATAGAAAAAAGATTAACCATGTGCTTAACGAAAAAGTCGAACCCAGATTTCGCAAGTAGGTGCTAAAATGATTTTTGACCAATAGGAGCGACTTGTAAGACTTGGAAGGACTTGGCGATCCAGTGCGAAATTCAAAAAGACTATATAAATTACCTCGACGTAAGTCAAGAGTCAGAGAGATGAGTGCAGCGTAAGAGAAACAGATATCTAAAATGTAACTTCAAACTTTAAGCGACCCGGACATTGTCCTCTTTCTCTTTCTCCTTATCTCTTTCAACAATTACTACTACGAACATTTTGTACGAACTCTACTCTTAATCTCTTAATATTTCTAATTGAACATTAACTTCGACAACTTATGTTATTACTCCTTTAATAAATTTCTATTTTAACATGAAAAATGTATATTTTATTATTCTACACTTCTACACATTCCAACCTGCCGACAATCAAACTTCTGCATAAAACTTGTAGGCTGTAGGGAGTTCGGTTAAGTCTGACACAAGGCCGAACTAAGAAACATTAACCAGCTCCCTACGTTACACTGGTGACTCTTGACGTTCAAAGAACACGCACCCCCACCCTACAGCTTCATCTAAGAAATTCAGCGATTGTTACATCTATTGTATATTCCGATTTACAAGACGCAAGAAAAAATCTGAAACAACAACGTATTCACCGTACGTCCCTCGCATACTATCGCCAGGTATTATTTACTCATCCGATTTTCTTTGTATAGCAATGACATACTTGGTGGTTAAATATACTATACATCTTTCATTGTCCAAGAATAATTTTATTTTCATAAAAATGAATTAAAAATTTTAAAAATAAGCATGTAAAAATTTAAAAAAACAATCAAATTTTATTAATTCTCAAATCCCCAAAAACTCATCACTGCTGGATTCATGTAAAAGCTCTAAACTATCATCTGCAGAGTTACCACTATTGTCAGTCATGAACAATAAATGATCCTCACTACCATCCATGTCATGTTGGTAACTGATACAGTCGTCTTGGAAGATGCACACTTATTTTTCAGTGAACTTTTTAGAGTATAATCCGTCTCTTCCTTCCAGTTATGGGTTAAATAGCAGGACAGATTTGGTTCTATAGCCTTGGTCGGCAACCATTCTACCGCAGAAAGCATTGGCAACCTACTGCGGGATAATCAGTCAGTCATGTCTCTTTCGAGACATGATCGCCCAAGCGTGTATCACGTATGGCACTTAACTGACTGACTGACTTTTTAGAAAGAAAACGTGCGTCTTGTAAGCCGGAAAATACGGCAATACAAAAAAGCAAGAGAAATAAGATGAAAGAAATCCCAGTCAAGAATTATTAATAATTGACAAGACTTCATCGAAGAAGTTCGACGAATATTAAACATAATAATAAAAAGTAAGAGAAATAAGATGAAAAAAATCCTAGTCAAAAATGAATGATAGTTGACAAGACTTCATGTAAGAAATTTAGTGACTATTACATATAAGATTGCAAAGAGAAATAAAACGAAAGAAATCCTTGTCAAAAATGAAAAGAATTGGCAAAATTTCTACTAAGAAATTCGTAGATTATTGCATCTATTAATATCCACACAGAACTCCATCACTTACTAACATTAGTCAATAAAGAATGTTTTATTTGTTTATTCACTAAATAAATAAATTAATTCCATTGACAACGTAACTTCTCAAGCAAGGCGCGCCATATTGGTCGTTTACTTATTGCCCGCATTACTCCCTCCTCTGTTCTCCCGGCTTTACACATCCGGTAAGCCGACATCCGGTGCATGCCCTATCCTTCGTCATCTAAGGCCATCGTCTTCACACCCAGACGAAAAGATAACATGCATTCTTTTGCTTTTCCCACACTATTCACCTTACTGTACCTGTTGGTCAGTGAGTGAACTTAAAAAAAAACGTGGGCTTTTGTTAAATGAAATGTTGTTAACCACGAAAACTTCGTTTAAAAAAGACACACTTAGACACACAGGGGTAAAGAGAGAATTTTTTTTTTTACTTTGGATGTTTACAATTTAAATTATGTATATATTTTTCATCATTTCAAACCAAGTGAGTCGAAAATGCCACCAAGACTAAGGTTGAAGTGTTTCTTCTTCTTCTTCTTCTTCTTCTTCTTCTTCTTCTTCTTCTTCTTCTTCTTCTATGTGCCCTGTCCCTTCAGGACGTAGGCGATCATGGCTCTCCACGTCTCCCTATCCCTTGTGGCTCTTAGTATGTTTGCTCCTGTTGCTCCTGGCAACCCCCGTTCCATCATCCACCTGATCAGGCCCTGCAAATATGATATCCGCTGCCTTCCTCTGTCTCTCCTTCCTTCTATCGGAAATTGAAATAAGACTTTTGTGTGGAGAAAGAACAATAAAAAAACAGATTGAAGATTTATGCTACATTTCAATTTTTAAAGATCCTAGGTAGCAAGAAGCTGGAAGATAACTGCACAGAGCTGAAAAAGAAACTATCAGAATAGAACCTACGGTAACATCCAGCTATTTCAACAGTAAAATAATATCTAATAAGGGCTAATCTAGCAGTGGACTTAAATTCTTCCGATCGACGAACCACGTAGGCAAGTTCATTAGATATAATTTATTAAGGTCCCAGGTTTGAAATTAAAAATTCAATATCTTGTTAATATTTCGAAGTATTATTCTCATCTTGGTTGATATAGATGTTATAGACACTATTTACACAAACTGGTTAGTTAGGTAATGCGCCATTTTCCAATGTCCCTCTTCAATTCGTTATATCCTGTTAGTGTCAAATTTTCCGAGTCCTCTTTCCTCTTTATGTGTGATAGACATTTCAATCGTCTCTTTCTGAGGTTACGTATGAGTGTACTTTTTGTTTCGATTTTCTTTAAAGCTTCGATTACGTGTTCCTTGGTATTCTCAGCATCCTTCTGTAGGACCCATTTTCTGTTGCTTCAAGTCTCTTCTTCTTCTTCTATGAGTAGATTGTTCAGCGTCCACTGCTTTATGGAAGGAGTGATGTGACATAACAGTTAAGATTTTTCTGTTTCTTAATAGTTTGCTTAGCTTTTGGAAAGTATCTTTCATTATCCCAATGCGATTTTGGATTCAGATGTCATTTTTTTGACCCCTGCTAAGATACGTCATAGATATTTAATACATTGCTAAGACATGTCATAGATATTTAATACAACTGCTTAGCTATTGGAAAGCATCTTTCGTTATCCCAATGCGACTTCGGATTCATTGTCGCTTCTTTAACCTCTGCTAAGACACGTTATAGATATTTAATACTTTGTTAAGACACGTCATAGATATTTAATACATTACTAAGACACATCATAGATATTTAATACTTTGCTTAGCTTTTAGAAATCATCTTTCGTTATCCCAATGCGACTTCGGATTCAGGTGTCGCTTCTTTAATCTCTGCTAAGACACGTCATAGATATTTGATACTTTGCTTAGCTTTTAGAAAGCATCTTTCGTTATCTCAATGCGACTTCGGATTCAGGTGTCGCTTCTTTAATCTCTGCTAAGACACGTCATAGATATTTAATACTTTGCTAAGTCACGTCATAGATATTTGATAACTTGCTTAGCTTTTAGAAAGCATCTTTCGTTATCCCAATGCGACTTCGGATTCCGGTGTCACTTTTTCGACCTCTGCTAAGACACGTCATAGATATTTAATATTTTGTATTTCTTTGATTTTATCAACTCCATTTTGTAATTCGCATGATGGTCTCGTTTTTTTTTGTTTCTTTTTTTTTTCGCTAACACCGATACATTTGTCTTCTTTAACTGATGCATAGTCCTTTCTTCTCGCTTTCCCTGACTAACTTCTGTAGGATTTCTTAGAGTTTTTTTTTCTGTGTCTGCTCTCAATAAAGCATCACCACCATATCTAATGTTGCTAAGATTGTGGCCGTCAATAGTGAATCCTGCACAGATTCTAATTCTCTTAAGTTTACTTCACTTTAAAAGTTGAATAAGTCCGGTGAGAAGAAACATAGTTAAACAGCATTCAATAGCTTTAATTATGAACACGGCCATAATAAAAAGACCATATTTGGAAATTAATAATATATATGTACTTCAGCAAATTTTATACCATCTACAACAGCGCTAACATTTTTTTAATGATATTATTTATATTGTTCGGACTGTTGTTCTCATCTTTCTGGTCATATTCACGGCATTTCGGCCGTTGCACGCTTCATCCGTCTTCAGGTGACTGGAATTTTGTGCCGAACCGTTTATTTCTCTATATTTCTCTCATATCGTGTTTGTACCAATCCTTCAATATTTGTTTATATTTCTGAGATGACATAGTATTTACATTATTTACATTGTTCGGACTGTTGTCTTCATCTTTATTGCCATATTTACGACGTTTTGGCCGTTGTACGCTCCGGCCTTCTGTATTTGTCTCTATTTCTGAGATGAGGTAGTATTTACATTATTTACATTGTTCGGACTGTTGTCGTCATCTTTATTGCCATATTTACGACGTTTTGGCCGTTGTACGCTCCGGCCTTCTGTATTTGTCTCTATTTCTGAGATGAGGTAGTATTTACATTATTTACATTGTTCGGACTGTTGTCGTCATCTTTATTGCCATATTTACGACGTTTTGGCCGTTGTACGCTCCGGCCTTCTGTATTTGTCTCAACTTTTGAGATGAGGTAGTATTTACATTATTTACATTGTTCGGACTGTTGTCTTCATCTTTATTGCCATATTTACGACGTTTTGGCCGTTGTACGCTCCGGCCTTCTGTATTTGTCTCTACTTCTGAGATGAGGTTGTATTTATATTATTTACATTGTTCGGACTGTTGTCCTCACATAGACATATGACAATGAAGATGAGGACATCAGTCTGAACAACGTAAATGGCTTATCTCAAAAATATAGACAAATATTGAAGGATCTGTACAAGTACGATATACCGAGTTTAAGCTTTGTTTCACGGCATATCAACCTCTGCGAATTATTTAACGCCAAAAAGGTGGGGTTTTAAGGTATTTTTTTAAATGTTCGGCTATAGTGAGAAGGTTGAATTAGTCAGATTTTCATGAAAATTTTTTGTTTTTATTCTTTTTTATTTTAGAAAACTGAAAAGTCTTCTAGTTTTGTATTAAAAATGTTTTGCTGAGAATCATTTTTTTCCTTCAAAAATGTGTTTTGGTAATAATTTTTCTTCAAAAATTTATTGTTGGTAACATTTTTCCTTCAAAAATGTATAGTTTCCGATGAAAGTCTATTTTTATGTATATATTTCTATAAAGGTGTATTTTTATACTTTCATAGTGTTTTGACCCGAGCTTAGAGGTTAACTATTTGTCTACAGCTGGGACCCTAACAGGTGCTACCACTCCGAGTCAGGGGGAACCTTAGAACAACAGCAATTAAGAGGTGGTTCCATGCTTCTCACAACCCCCCAATCCTCAAAACCTCTCAATCAGAGGCCTTGCTGCCGGATGCCGTTTATCGTCATGCCCAGGACCAACAATATACTGAAAATATGGAGAAAATTTATATGCAAATGAATTAAAAAGGAGACTCATGATGACAACAGCAAAGAGAGACTTTAAATTATTATTTAAATCACAAAAAAGCTATAAGTATAATAACACACTCCCTCTCTCTCCCACTCTCTCTTTCTCTCTCTTTCTCTCTCTTTCTCTCTCCCACTCTCTCTTTCTCTCTCTTTCTCTCTTTTATAATAGATTTTATATTTATAGTATTTTTTATTTGATTTAATATTTCCTGTTCAAAGTTTTCTTTCGTATGTCAAGTGTGTGTGTACGTCGCTCTCATGTCTTATATATTGCGTCAATGTGTGCGTTCATATCTCTTTCTAGAGTTAACAACCATTCTATGTTTCGTCCTTTGCGTCTGTGTGTGTGCGCATTTGGCAAAAGCATGACCCACGTAGATACTACGGTATTAATCTAAACTTATTTATAAATGGAACTTTGTCTGTGTGTGTCTGTGTCTGTGAGTGTGTCCGTTACCTATAGACTCCGAAACGGCTGAACCGATTTTCTTGAAAATTTACACAGTTGCACTATAAGCGTCTGCGAGTGTTCTTAGCTAGGTTTTGTGTCGAGGTACCCCCAATAAATATCGAAAATCGATAATCGAAAAAATTGGGTTATAGTAGGGGTGGTCCGATTTTAATCAAATTTGATACACTCATAGACAAAGACATAAGAAACGATATTCAGAAGTTTCAAGGTTGCAATTCTTACAATAGTGTAGAAAATCGATTATATATATATATATATATATATATATATATATATATATATATATATATATATATAAAAGGCAAGATGTTTGTGCGTGTCTGTTTATCTGCCTGTATGTCTGTATTTTTTTCAGCCCTTTTATTTTAGTTTTTGCTTCGGGTTTGGATCTAAGTAGGTATAATTGTAGTTCTTAGTCTCAGCCATGATACCATTTACTCAGAGGACTTATTTAGCCTTCAAAATTCAGTTTACGATGAAAAATCTTATTTGATATCTATACCAGGAAATCAAAATTTGACTTACATCCATTCATTTTTCTTTCAGTCTACGGTTTCGCTTTAACTGGAAACAACTATTGCATTTTATTCTTTCGTGCCAACGTCCAAAGAGTCTGAGATCCAGGACCATGGATTAGTTTTAAAGCTTTCATTACACCCGAGCAACGCAGCGATATACTGCTAGTGTATAGATAATTTGAAGATATTTGTCTGCATCTTAAGGCCTGTGGTCACTCCGTGTTGAACTCAGAGTCCACAATTATATTTGCACACGATGAATCCACGATATCGAGTAAAGGTGTTTTTTTAAGCAAAAAGTTCAAATTAACGAGCGATCAACTTATCAGAGAACAATAGAAACCGACCCCGACTACTCAGATTTTCGAGGGATCAGTTTATTACTAAAAAGCAACAGAAAATCGACCCCTACTTTATGCCCTGAAGAATTTTTGATCAAAATACACATTTCCAGGGGATCAGTTTATTACTAAAAAGCAACAGAAAATCGACCCCTACTTTATGCCCTGAAGAATTTTAGATCAAAATACACAGATAAATAGCAATAAAAAATCGACCCCCACTTTATGCCCTAAACAAGTTTAGATTTAAATACACAGATTTTCGAGAGATCAGTTTATTACTAAATAACAATAGAAAATCGACCCCCACTTTATGCCCTGAAGGATGTTAGGTCAAAATACACAGATTTTCGAGGGGTCAGTTTATTATCAAACAACAATAGAAAATTGCCCCCCCCCCCGCCATTTATGTCCTTCAATGAAATTTAGCGAGCACTCTAAATCGCCGGTACTAGTGCCAGTAGTAATCCACTAACTCTGTCGTTTTCCTGTTTACCTTCATTTATTGCCAATGAACAGTTGTGGAGAAATTAAATTGGATTCATGCCTTCCTTGTGAACATTAATGCAGAAGCTAAGTAACTTAGATGGATACAAGTGTTTGAATGGTTTAAAATTAGATTTCTGAGTTCGGTTTTATTTATAAGACTGTAGTGCCGATAATGAATAGAGCACTAGGAGCAGTCCCACTATAATTTCAAAGTACTGGAAATTATGAAGAAATATTCGAGTGAATAACAATTTTGTTTCCCATCCCTTAAGATAACAATCAGCCTTATTGGATGTGTATTTCCGTGTACGATTTTTTAACTTTCTCCTTTTTTTTTTTTTTTAAAAAAAAAGCTAAAATATAAAGAGAGGCAGACAGACGGATTGTGTGAACTCGACATTTTGAGTGTGTGATCATTTTGAAAACATGTCTGTTTTGGTCGGACCTTTTAGGGCAGAGTAACCTTAGACCCATCCCAAACATATTTATATCCTGTCTATTCGAAAACAGTCGCCAGAGAACGTCTATGACGTCACTTCCACTTCGCTGGAAAAGCCGTTCACTCGGTGACGTATTTTGCCTAGACAGATGTTGACCAGTTTGGACAGGATTTTTTTTTGTTGTTTTTCCTCGTAATTCAGAGACATATTTGGCTAGGAGGGTACCTCTTGAGTTCGACATTTCGCCGGATTTAAAAAGATGAGAATAAAAGGATGTACTTGATAAACAAGTAAAGAAAGAGAAAAAGGTTAAGCAAGAAATGAAAATTTCTTTTATTTTTCAAACTGTCGAGAAGTTGCGTTTCTATACAGTAGGTACCGCCATTGATTTTTCAACATCTAACTTTTGAATACACTACTAGGAAGGTTTGATGTGCGTTGTGGTACAGTGGATATCGGCTCGGAACGAGAAACCGGGGAGCCGAGTTCGAATTCCAGTTGAATCCATTGTATTCACTTACGCGCAAATACCCTTGGGAAAGGTATTAATCCGTCTCTTCCTTCCAGTTATGGGTTAAATAGCAGGACAGATTAGGTTCTATAGCCTTGGTCGGCAACCAGTCTACCGCAGAAAGCAATGGCAACCTACTGCGGGATAATCTTCTGCCCAGTCAGTCATGTCTCTGTCGAGACATGATCGCCCAAGCGTGTATCACGTATGGCACTTTAACTGACTAGGAAGGTTGGGTCACTGTGTCGGGCCACGACGTTTTTCCAGCCCGAATCTATCTTGCTTGCACATACCGTCGTCTGCGGCCACTGGCCGAGATAGAACTCACTACAACCCTCCAGTATTCCCTCTACATATGGGCCCTGGCGCAGTTTGCAGCGAAACTCATAATCTTGTCAAATAGCTGAATACTTGATGCTTCTCCATGGTTACCAACGGTGTTTTTATTGTGACACCAACACTAGATGGGTTGCCTCCAGGCCCCATCCTGTTATTTAACCCATAACTGGAGGAAATTGACGGATTAATACCTTTCCCAAGGGTACCAGTGCTGAAGTGAATGCAGGGTACTCAACTGGAATTCGAACTCGGCTCACCGATTTCTCTTTCCAAGCCGATATCCACTACATCACCACGCACTGAACTCTTACAGCGCCTGGTATTCCCAAGTGGTCACCCATCTAAGTACTGACCAGGCTCAACGTTGCTTAACTTCGGTGATCGAACGAGAACCGGTGTATTCAACGTGATATGCCATAAGCTCAAATCTATATGCACATATACAAATCAACCATCTGACCGACATTGAATACTGTTGTCATATCTGGTCAGGCGCTCCTGCTATTCATCTGAGGGTTCTCGATAGGCTCCAAAGGAGAATCTGCAATGTGATCGGTCCCGACCTGGCAGCTCGACTCCATTTACCTTCTCACCGACTGGATGTCGCTTCCCTCTGTCTGTTCTACAGATATTTTCATGGCTTCTGCTCCGACGAGCTTAGCTCACTGGCGCCCCCTCCAAAAGAATTTACTCTTGCAACCAGACTGGCAACCAGGACCCACTCTTTTACAGTTAAATCAACCAAATGCAGCCGGCAATTCTACTTCATCAGCTTCTTTTCTCGCACTTCCCGTAAGGTGGAAGTCACTACCGTATACCTGTTTCCCTGACGGCTACAATCTCCAAGAATTGAAATGCAATGTCAATTCCCATCTCTTATCAACTTGACTCCAGTCCTTCTCTTGTCCTTTCCTCATCACCCCGTGTTATCTTGTTCTTTTCCTTTCTCACTCTAACCTCGCAACCGTCTTCATACTGGGATTTCCATCCTTCTCTTGCCCTTTCTCTGACACCCCCTGTAACCGGTTCATCTTTCTCTTCGCTCTCCCCTTCCTTAAAATTTCACTCATCTCTTATATAACCCCTTGCGCACCAGTGGCGGTACCGCCTTGCTTGGGTGAAACGATTTAAAAAAAAAAATGAATTTTTAAAAGCAAAAAATTAAAAAAAAAAAACTTTTAGTTTAGTTTTAATTGAAAGATAAATGATTAAATTTTCTATTTCCGGTCAGCAAAATACACTGGTGTATTTCAAACAGAAATTATATCTATTAGAATCTAAAATTTTGAGATTTTAAACATTTGGGTTCAAATTTTTGGCTATTTTTGAGCAATCGACACTTTTGTAAACAAAAGTTAATTTTCGGATTGAAAAATTTTGAAAAACTAAAATTTGTGACAAGTTATTTTTGGGGGAAAATTAGCAAGTTTAAAATTTCTTGTCAGGAAGGATTCGAACCTGTAATTCTTATACACTTAAAAGAAGCCGTCAAGTGATCTACCACGAAGAATATCGTAGTTAATGACAGCCGAATTAAGCTATATAAATTGATAGCCGAATTAAACCATGAATATTTTCCTAACAAGATTTCTCGAATATTCATGCCGGTGAATATATATATATATATATATATATATATATATATATATATATATATATATATATATAAGCGTATCTACTCAAATACGAGTATCCATTTACAAAATAATGTTCAAACAAATAAATTAAAAGTATGTCGGTTAATTCCAAGCCATTTCGTAATTTTCCGTAATATTTCGTAACATTTCGTAGCTTTGTTTGCGTTTGTTTACATTAGGACACGAACCAGAGCAAATCAGTAATTTATGCAAAAAAAGAAAGAAAAAAGTGAGAAGATTGGAAAATAGAAAACCAGAAATCGCATCCTAAACAGGAAACAAGGGATGAGCCTCTTCACCTGTTCAATAGACGTGGGTGGAGTGTGAACCGGGCGATAGTTTAGTCTATCTACTCCAACTGAAAAAAAAAAAAAAAGAAAAGAGTGAAAAGATTGGAAAAGAGAAAACCGGAAAGCGCATCCTAAACAGGAAACAAGGGATGAGCCTCTACACCTGTTCAATAGACGTGGGTGGAGTGTGAACCGGGCGATAGTTTAGTCTATCTACTCCAACTGAAAAAAAAAAAACTAAGAAGATTGGAAAATAGAAAACCGGAAACCGCATCCTAAACAGGAAACAAGGGATGAGCCTCTTCACCTGTTCAATAGACGTGGGTGGAGTGTGAACCGGGCGATAGTTTAGTCTATCTACTCCAACTGAAAAAAAAAAACTAAGAAGATTGGAAAATAGAAAACCGGAAACCGCATCCTAAACAGGAAACAAGGGATGAGCCTCTTCACCTGTTCAATAGACGAGGGTCAATCGATGGTAATTTAAAAATCCAAAACAAATGATGAATGAAATATATGTAACATTTCTTAATTTTTATTTATTGGAATTATAGGGCTAATAGATCACAAGAACAAAATCAAATTACCCCCTAAAAAATCAAATTGTCTCCCCCACTCCTATGGGGCGCATGCCCCACGTTGGGAATCATCGCTTTAGTCCAAAGGAAAAAAAAAATCAAACAAAAAAACGAAAATACTTTTCATACATCCACTTATATTGGAGTCATTAATAATCTTTTGATGTGTTCATGAAATACAAAATTTTGTATTCTATTAAATATAATTTCTTTTTGAAATACACCAGTGTATTTTACTAACTAGAAACAGAAAATTTAATTATTTATCTTTCAGTTAAAACTAAAATAAAAGTTTCAAAAATCTTTTTTACTTTTAAAAATTCAACTTTTTAATCGTTTCAAGCAAGGTGGTACCGCCACTGGTGTGCATGGTGCTACATAAGAGAAGAATGAACGTTTAAGCAAGGGGAAAGCAAAGAGAAAGAAACAAAGATATCAAAAGAATAAAAATAAATGAATAAAATAAAATAAAATCATTTAAAATTCGATTTGTTGATAGCTTCGTCATGTTCACATGAAATAAGCTTTGAAGAAATGGTCGTCAATAAACGAAAGTACTTTTGAGACAAATTCATTGACAATAGTACATATGGATGTTATGGATGTGCCCCGTCGGAGCAGTCCCTTTTTTGTTTGGCATGGGGAAGGAAGCATTCCAGGCGTTAAGGTATTAAGAAACAGGACAATTTCGCTAGAAACTAGGAAGAGAGTACTGGATTGCTTCGTGCTTCAATAGGGCAGTGAATGTTGGACAATACCATCAAAGATGAAGGAAAAACTTGAAGCAACTGAAATGTGGTTCTACAGAAGGATGCTGCGAATATCATGGATAGAGCATGTGAGCAATGATGAGGTCTTGGAAATGATGGAAACAAAAAGTAAATTGATACTGAGCATCAGAAAGAGACAGCTGAAGTTCCTGGGACACGCAATGAGGAAGGAGGGCTTGGAGAATCTGATACTAACAGGCCAGGTAGAGGGAAAAAGAGACAGGGGAAAGCAACGGATAACATATTTGAAGGGCCTAATCAGGTGGATGACGGAACGAGAACTGAATGGTATAACAGGAGAAGGCGTGCTCAGAGCCACCAGGGATAGGGAAACGTGGAAGGCCATGATCGCCTACGTCCTGAAGGGACAAGGCACATAAAAGAAGTCGGGACTATTTCCAAGAATCACTTTACTTTGTGAGACGACCTAGGAGAGCGTCTTATCACCATCTATGTGCCGTGTCCCTTCAGAACGTAGACGATTATGGCCCTCTACCTCCCCCTATCTTCTGTTGCTCTTAGTAATGCTTCCTCTGTCATCCCACTCAACCCCAGCTCTGCCATCCATCTGTCCAAATCCATCAGGTATGTCGTGCGCTGCTTTCTCTTGTACCTCTATCCGTCTCGTGAGCATCAGGTTCTCCAAGCCCTCCTTCCCCATTCAGTCAGTTAAGTGCCATACGTGATACACGCCTTGGCGGTCATATCTCGAAAGAAACATGACTGACTGAGTAGAAAATTATCCCGCAACAGGTTGCCATTACTTTCTGTGGTAGACTGATTACCGACCAAGGTTATAGAATCCAGTCTGTCAAGTTTCGTTTAACTCATAACTGGAGGAAAGAGACAGATTAATACCATTTCCAAGGGTATTTGCTCGTAAATGAATGCAAAAAATTCAACTGGGATTCGAACTTGGCTTCCCAATTTCTTGTTCCGAGCCAATAACCACTGTACCACAACGCACATGCGATCAGTTTTCAAAATCTCGTCATTGCTCGTTTACTCCGTGTACGCTATCCTCAACATCTTTCTGTAGAACCCCATTTCGGCTGCTTCAAGTCATTCCTTCATCTTTTATGATGTCTGTCGTTGCTGCCATATTGAACGACAGACATCACATAACAATCTAGTACTTTCTTTGTTTCCTGTGAATTTTTTCTCTCTCTTAACACTTTACTCAGATTCTGGAATGTATCCTTCGCCAATGCGTCTTCGAATCTTATTGTTGCACTTACCGTCCGCTGTTTGAACCCTTCCCTGGTATTTAAATTTATGCACCTGTTTGATGTTCGTATCACCAATGTGTAGTTGGCATTTTGGGCTCCTCTTTTTACTGATGGCCATGCATTCAGTTTTCTTGTAGTTTATGTTTAGTCCTTTCTTTTCGCTTTCTTTAGCTACCTTCTGTAGGTCTTGTAGTTTCCTTTCCGTGTCTTGTTTGATTTTAGTATCCCCAGCCTGTACTTGGCATTTTGGGCTCCTCTTTTTACTGATGGCCATGCATTCAGTTTTCTTGTAGTTTATGTTTAGTCCTTTCTTTTCGCTTTCTTTAGCAACCTTTCTGTAGGTCTTGTAGTTTCCTTTCCGTGTCTTGTTTGATTTTAGAATCCCTAACCTGTAGCAGGCATTATGGGCTCCTTTTTTAACTGATTACTATGCATTCAGTTTTCTTGTAGTTAATTTGCAATCCTTTTGTTCCGCTCTCTTTAACTACTTCCTGTAGGAGATCCTGTAGTTTTTTCCTGTATCTAGCATTTATTGGTAGTGCGCAGGTGGCAACGCTGCTTGGAACGGCTCGTGTCTTGTATAAAGTTTTGTGCCTTTAGATTTTCGGCGATGAGGTGGGATATGACCGTCATCATCCGACCGAAACGAGTCGGAGGCGATGCCAAACCAAATAATGATATTAGTAGTAGTACTAGTCGTAAAGCGTCTTTAGATGTGTGCATGAAATGAGCTTTGGAGTAAAGGTCAGTAAAAAATGAAAATACTGTTGATGCACAATAATAATAATAATATAACAAGAATAATAAGATTCAGTCATAAATAGTCTTTAGATTCATATCTAAAACAAGCTTTGTATTATTTTTTACGGATTATCAACCCTTCACATGTTTTTTAAATGCAGAAAGTATTTTTTACATTGTATGAATTCTTTTGGAGATAATAATGATTTACTGATAGAAGTTCTGCTAATTAACCCATAGCTGGGGGAGAAGAGGTGGATTCATATCTTTCCAAAGTGTATTAGCGCGTAAGTAAATATAACAGACCCGACTGGAATTGGAACTCTGTTTCTGCTTTTTTTTTTGGCGATTCTTGATAAAATTCAAAGAAGAATCTGTAATGCTAATGGCATCTCGAATTTAGTTACTTTTCCACCGTCGTAACATAGTTTTCCTCTCCTTCTTCTATAAATACTTTCATGGTAATTGTTCTGACCTGACCTGGCATCCCAGCTTCAATCACTTTCCCACTACTGTAATGTAGCTTCCCTGGGCCTTTTCTATAAATACTTTCATGGTAATTGTTCTGACCTGACCTGGCATCCCAGCTTCAATCACTTTCCCACTACTGTAATGTAGCTTCCCTGGGTCTTTTCTATAAATATTTTCATGGCAATTGTTCTGATGAACTTTCCTCTATGGTACTTAGACTTTATGAATTTAAGTGCTATACTCGATTGGTGGCAAGGTCTCATTATTTTACAATTGAAATGGCTAGATGCAACCTTTCTGATTTATAAGCCTGACCTGTCTCTGTGTGTGTGTGTGTCCATTACCTATAGACTTCGAAACGGCTAAACCGATTTTCTTGAAAATTTACACAGTTGTACTATAAGCGTCTACGAGTGTTCTTAGCTAGATAAATATCGAAAATCGATAATCGAAAAAATCGGGTTATAGAAGGAGTGGTTCAATTTTAATCCAATTTGATACACTCATACAAAAAGACATAAGAAACCATATTCAGAAGTTTCAAGGTTGCAGTTCTTACAATAGTGAAGAAAATCGATAATATATATATATATATATATATATATATATATATATATATATATATATATATATAAAAGGCAAGATGTTTGTGTGTGTGTGTCTGTTTATCTGCTTGTATATCTGTATTTTTTTCAGCCCTTTTATTTTGGTTTTTGCTTCGAGTTTGGCTCTAAGTAGGTATAATTGTAGTTCTTAGTCTCAGCCATGATACCATTTACTCAGAGGACTTATTTAGCCTTCAAAATTCAGTTTACGACGAAAAATCCTATTTGATATCTATACCAGGAAATCAAAATTTGACTTAATCTATTCATTTTTCTTTCAGTTTATGGTTTCGCTTTAACTGGAAACAACTGTTGCTTTTTAGTCTTTCGTGCCAACGTCCAAAGAGTCTGAGCTCCAAGACCATGGATTAGTTTTAAAGATTTCATTCCATCCGAGCAACGCCGGGCTATACTGCTAGTATATATATATATATATATATATATATATATATATATATATATATATACGCCTACAAAAAAATGATATTTAATGTTTACAATGAATTCTTAAAAACGGAAAAACTGCCACAACATAAAATCTCGTTCGTTAATGGCAGTGTGGTGGTGGGGTTTAAAATATAATGCGTCACTCAGTAAAACAAATTTAGATGTTCGTTGTGAATCCACTGCGCATCAAGACTCATAGTGCCTGGTATTCCTAAGCGGTTACCCATCTCGGTACTAACCGTGCTCGGCGTTGCTTCACTGCAGTGATCGTAAGTGTATTCGTATTTAACGTGATATGGCCTTACGCCCACTGTCATTGTAGGAGACTATGACGATTATATATATATATATATATATATATATATATATATATATATATATTATATATATATATATATATATATATATATAAAGACGTTACTCAGTCTTCCGTTTCAGATTGGATTTTTCTTTCAAATGAAAACTCTTCTAACATTTCGCAATTACACTGTAGATTGACACGCAACTTTTCAAAAGAGGAATGAAAAAACTGCAAAATCACCCAGGCTAATGAGTCAACCGACTGACGAGACTGGTTAACAGGTAAAGTGACCCACTAAAACGATAATTTCTTTTTCATTAATATAAATGTTTAACCTATATATTTCGAGACCAAATATAAAATTGTCCGTCTACTACGAATTTCAAAGAAAGAATTTTCATATTAGATAATTTTAATTATAAACGCCCCTTCTCTTTTCATACCTTCAGATGAATTTTCAAATTACCTGTGGCCTGTCAAATACCTGGCTGTTCTATATATGCCAATTAGATTCTACCCCCCCCCCCCCCCTGCCACTTGGAAATCAGTAGTAATGTAAATTGTTCAGAGTGAGCAAATTTTTTTGAAATTGTACCACTCTAAAAATTTTTCCCTCTAAAAAAGTCGTAAGGGATAAAAAAAAAAAAAAAGGATTCATTAAGGAAAAATAATTCTACTACCTCATCATTAAAAATATATAAATAAATAAATAAAAATAATCGGTAAATTTTCGTTTTAGGTCCCCAATGCTTTTCCCCCTTCAAATTTATCCAAAATAGCATTATTTCTGTGCAAATGTATATGCTGAACTCAAATCAATAATTAGTTATTGAAAAAACCTACCTTTATTGATCTGAGCATCCAGAAAAAAATCGAACTACATTTTGTCTCCCGTAACTCTAACGCAGTCATGTAATTAACTGTTAACTTTCGGCGTAGGACAACAAATTTCGGTCTATTTTCGGCCTATTTACTTCCTTTACTGAAATTTCCATCTATTTACTTCCTGTAATGAAAGTAATACTCGATTTTTTCTACGCGTATTACTTTCATTACAGGAAGTAAATAGGTGGAAATTTCAGTAAAGGAAGTAAATAGGCTGAAATTTGTGCCTACGCCGAAAATCATTCTGCAGTTAATTACATGACTTCGTGAGAGTTACGGGAGACAAAAAGTGCGAGATGAAGTTCGATTTTTTTTTCTGGTCGTTAAGATCAATAAAGGTAAATTTCTTCAATAACTAATTGTTGATTTGAGTTCAGTATATACATTTGCACAGAAATAATGCTACTTTGGATAAATTTGAAGGGGGCAAAGCCTTCGGGACCTAAAACAAAAATTTACCAAGTAATCTTCCTCCACTACAAGGCTCAAGAGACACTCAATCAATTGATTCGTTTTCTACTGTTTATCAACATTAAAGTCCGAAAATATTTTTAGAGTGTAAGAATTTATATTTTAGAAATAATAATGGGTTAGCGATACAGGTCTTATTAATTAACCCATATTTCGGGGGTAGGGAGAAGAAGTGGATTCTTTCCTAGGGTATTTGATATATAATGAGCCTAATAATAATTTGAACATGTTTTTCACTATTCTTGCGAGTTTCCAGTTCCCGTACGATTACCGAAGTTAAGCAACAACAGGCTTGCTTAGTACCCAGATGGGTGACCGCTTAGGAATACTAGGTACTGTAAGGCTGGATGTGCAGGTGATGTAATGGTTAACGGTTTGGAACTGGAAATCGGAAAACCAAGTTTCAATTCCAGTCGGGTTCGTTATATTTATTTACGCGCAAATACAGTTCAGAAATGAATGAATACAACACTTTATCATCGGCTATGGGTTAATTAGCAGGACAAATTATTATTATCTCCAAAATAATTCATACAATATAAAAATATTTTATGGCTTTAAATTGATCTGAAAAGGGTTGATAAGTTGTAAAAAAAAGTTAACTTAATCAATCCAAAGTGTATTTCATATACGCATCTAAAGATTATCTATGAGTAATCTATAGTATTATTACTGTTGTTGTGATATTATATTCAGTTATATCAAAAGTATTTTCGTTTTTTACAGATCTTTAGAAGGTAGCAAAGTAAAGTGAGAATTCCTACAAATAAACTACGAGAAAACTAAATGCATGATCATCAGTAAAAAGTGGAGCCCAAAATACCAAATACAGGCTGGGGATACTAAAATTAAACAAGACACGGAAAGGAAACTACAAGACCTACAGAAGGTAGCTAAAGAAAGCGAAAAGAAAGGACTAAACATAAACTACAAGAAAACTGAATGCATGGCCATCAGTAAAAAGAGGAGCCCAAAATGCCAACTACACATTGGTGATACGAACATCAAACAAGACACGGAAAGGAAACTACAAGACCTTCAGAAGGTAGCTAAAGAAAGCGAAAAGAAAGGACTAAACATAAACTACAAGAAAACTGAATGCATGGTCATCAGTAAAAAGAGGAACCCAAAATGCTAACTACAGGCTGGGGATACTAAAATAAAAAAAGACACGGAAAGGAAACTACAAGACCTTCAGAAGGTAGCTAAAGAAAGCGAAAAGAAAGGACTAAACATAAACTACAAGAAAACTGAATGCATGGTCATCAGTAAAAAGAGGAACCCAAAATGCTAACTACAGGCTGGGATACTAAGATCAAACAAGACACGGAAAGGAAACTACAAGACCTTCAGAAGGTAGCTAAAGAAAGAGAAAAGAAAGGACTAAACATAAACTACAAGAAAACTGAATGCATGGTCATCAGTAAAAAGAGGAGCCCAAAATGCTAACTACAGGCTGGGATACTAAGATCAAACAAGACACGGAAAGGAAACTACAAGACCTTCAGAAGGTAGCTAAAGAAAGCGAAAAGAAAGGACTAAACATAAACTACAAGAAAACTGAATGCATCGTCATCAGTAAAAAGAGGAACCCAAAATACCAAATACAGGCTGGGATACTAAAATCAAACAAGACACGGAAAGGAAACTACAAGACCTACAGAAGGTAGCTAAAGAAAGCGAAAAGAAAGGACTAAACATAAACTACAAGAAAACTGAATGCATGGTCATCAGTAAAAAGAGGAACCCAAAATGCTAACTACAGGCTGGGATACTAAGATCAAACAAGACACGGAAAGGAAACTACAAGACCTTCAGAAGGTAGCTAAAGAAAGAGAAAAGAAAGGACTAAACATAAACTACAAGAAAACTGAATGCATCGTCATCAGTAAAAAGAGGAACCCAAAATGCTAACTACAGGCTGGGATACTAAAATCAAACAAGACACGGCAAGGAAACTACAAGACCTACAGAAGGTAGCTAAAGAAAGAGAAAAGAAAGGACTAAACATAAACTACAAGAAAACTGAATGCATCGTCATCAGTAAAAAGAGGAACCCAAAATACCAAATACAGGCTGGGATACTAAAATCAAACAAGACACGGAAAGGAAACTACAAGACCTACAGAAGGTAGCTAAAGAAAGCGAAAAGAAAGGACTAAACATAAACTACAAGAAAACTGAATGCATGGTCATCAGTAAAAAGAGGAACCCAAAATGCTAACTACAGGCTGGGATACTAAGATCAAACAAGACACGGAAAGGAAACTACAAGACCTACAGAAGGTAGCTAAAGAAAGCGAAAAATAAGGACTAAACATAAACTACAAGAAAACTAAATGCATGGTCATCAGTAAAAAGAGGAACCCAAAATGCTAACAACAGGCTCAGTCAGTTAAGTGCCATACGTGATACACCCTTGGGCGATCATGTCTCGAAAGAGACATGACTGACTGGGCAGAAGATTATCCTGCAGTAGGTTACCATTGCCTTCTGCGGTAGTCTGGTTGTCGACCAAGGCTATAGAACCCATTCTGTTCTGCTATTTAACCCATAACTGGAAGGAAGAGACGGATTAATACCTTTCCCAAGAGTATTTGCGCGTAAGTGAATGCAATGGATTCAACTGGAATTCAAACTCGGCTCCCCGGTTTCTCGTTCCGAGCCGATATCCACTGTACCACAACGCAAGGGATCCTAAAATCAAACACGACACGGAAAGGAAACTGCAAGAACTACAGAAGGTAGCTAAAGAAAGCGAAAAGAAAGGACTAAACATAAACTACAAGAAAACTTAATGCATGGTCATCAGTAAAAAGAGGAGCCCAAAATGCCAAGTACAGGCTGGGGATACTAAAATCAAACAAGACACGGAAAGGAAACTACAAGACCTACAGGTCAGGTAGAGGGAAAAAGAGACAGAGGAAGAGCTAAAGAAAGCGAAAAGAAAGGACTAAACATAAACTACAAGAAAACTGAATGCATGGCCATCAGTAAAAAGAGGAGCCCAAAATGCCAAGTACAGGCTGGGGATACTAAAATCAAACAAGACACAGAAAGGAAACTACAAGACCTACAGAGGGAAGCTAAAGAAAACAAAATGAAAGGACTAAACATAAACTACAAGAAAACTGAATGCATGGTCATCAGTAAAAAGAGGAACCCAAAATGCTAACTACAGGCTGGGGATACTAAAATCAAACAAGACACGGAAAGGAAACTACAAGACCTACAGATGGTAGCTAAAGAAAGCGAAAAGAAAGGACTAAACATAAACTACAAGAATACTTAATGCATGGTCATCAGTAAAAAGAGGAACCCAAAATGTAAAATATAGATGGGAGATACTAAAATCAAGCAGATACAGAAAGTTAAATACCTAGGGAGTGTTCTGATAATGGACGGAGAGTGCGACACTGAGATCCGAAGGTGTATTGGCATGTATTTCAAAAGTTAAGAAAAGTAATGAGAGATAGGTAAATTTCATTGGAAACAAAGAAAAGATTACTGGACTGTTATCTGATATCTTTCCTCCTATATGGCAACGAATGCTGGACGATCTCATCAAAGACGAAGGCAAGACTCGAAGCAACTGAATGTCGTTATACGTCCTTATATATTATTAATACTATTATAATATATTTGGATGTATGAAAAGTTTTTTCTTTTTTTCTGCACTTTACACTAAAGCTTATTTCATGAACATATCTAAAGACTATATTATTAATATTATTATGATATATTTCGATGTCAATCAATAAAGTGCCTTACGTGATACACACTTGGGCGATCATGTCTCTTTCGTAACTGGTTGTCAACGCAATCTGTCCTGTTATTTGACCCATAGCTGGAGGGAAGAGATGGATTAATACCTTTCCCAAGGTTTACTGTGCGTAAGTAATGCAACGAAATCAACTGGAATTCGAACTCGGCTCTCCGATTTCTCGTTCCGAGCCGATATTAATTAAACCACAACGCATCATTAGCAAGGCGAAAAATAAAACTTCTGAAATATTCTAATTTTTACTCTTATTGCGTCTATAGTAAAATCGAATTTTCGGTTTGGGAGGGGGTGACCCTTTCAAGAATTAACACACATTAATTCCTTTTTTCCTGAATTTTGAACAAAAGTTCGTCTGTTCATGACACAGAAATATAGGTTTACAAAAACTCATTATCCTAATATATATATATATATATATATATATATATATATATATATATATATATATATTCCATTTTTAAACGAGTTATTTCGCTACCCAGGTTTCTACCATGAGTGGTGTCTTCAGGCGATGTTTAATAACTGATTTTATCTTTTCTTGTTTATTGTTTTTCTTTTTAAGAACGCTCTTGTAACGGTGTTTCATTTGAACGTTCACGTGGCAGGGAATTTATGAACGCGCATTTTTAAAATTACAACGGATTATGGCGTTTTCATCTAAGAGGTATTTCTTAGTGTGGATGCATTTTGTCATAATTTCCGTTCTTTTATTTAACAATTCGTCTTTATTTATTTCCAATTTTTCTTGTTGGCACAGTCTTCATATTTGTCCACCGTTGTAAGTCTTGGCTGTTTTTACAATGCCCCACGTTATGTCTGGGTCTTTTCCATATTTTGATTTTAATTTCCACACGTGGCTAGCCAATTTTGTATTGTTTTTTAGTTTCCCTATTTTAAATGTAGACCTGTGATTAAACCAATTACAAGTGTAGTATCTTTTTTTTTTTAATCATATCACCCCAAGCAAGGCGAAAACGCCACTGATGCGCAGGGGGCTACGTAAGAGTGAAAAGATGAAAAAGAGAAAAGCCGGAAACCACATCCTAAACAGGGAACAAGGGATGAGCCTCTTCACCTGTTCAATAGACGTGAGTGGAGTGTGAACCGGGCGATAGTTTAGTCTATCTACTCCAATTCAAAAAAAAGAAAAAAGAAAAAGAAAAAAAGAGTGGAAAGATTGGAAAAGAGAAAAACCGGAAACCAGATCCTAAACAGGAAACAAAGGATGAGCCTCTTCACCTGTTCAATAGACGTGGGTGGAGTGTGAACCGGGCGATAGTTTAGTCTATCTACTCCAATTCAAATAAAAAAAAAAGAAAAAGAAAAAAAGAGTGGAAAGATTGGAAAAGAGAAAAACCGAAACCACATCCCAAACAGGATACAAAGGATGAGCCTCTTCACCTGTTCAATAGACGTGGCTGGAGTGTGAACCGGGCGATAGACCTGTGATGAAACCAATCTCAAGTGTAGTATCCGATCTCAGATACTAACTTTCTGCTGGCCGGCCGCCTGCGGCACTCGCCACCAGGTGGCGGGTGGATAGGTTCGGAAGCAATGACCAGCTAAGACTAGCTTTTGACCAGCTTTGACAAGCAATGACCAGCTAAGTCAAGCTTCGTACTCTGTTACCGTGTAGGCGGGGTCTTAGTAATCTTTGACCAGTAGCCTAAGCGTACGCGCTCAGGTTCCCCACATTAAAAACCGACCTTATGTCACAACTCGCTCCAGTGGGGGAGTAGTGTAAATCCCGAGCAGTTACCCGACTGTTCGGGCCCGGGTTCTCCACTTTAAAAAACCCGACCTTGTGTCACATCTCGCCTCAGTGGGGGACGATGAGTAAATAAAAGGTTTTTCCACTTCCCCTTCGGCATTGTGCCAAAAATTAATTGTAAAAGATTATCTAAATAAACATTCCCATGAGGATTAGAACCAACATCATGTCTAGGATTCACCGTTATTTTTCCTGATAACTCCATGAACATGCCTTTTCTTACGCTCGTACAATAACTCTCTACCTTGACTTACTCTTGTGCCTTGTATTGGGAACATAAGTACAAAAAGAAACCAAGCAAAGTATTAAGAAACAAGAAAAATTAGTTGGAAACAAAGACAATGTTGTTGAATTTGTATATATATCGGCAAACCTACTATGTGACAGTGAATGCTGAACGATCTCATTAGGATATTACACATTTAAAGAAAATCATCATTGCACTCAAAATAAATGTTGGGGTTTAATGTAATAATTATTGATACAAAATATTAGATTCAGAGCTTTTAATAATTTTTTGGTATTTATTTTTAAAATACCTAATTTCTGCAGCTTACGAACTGACTTCAAAATTTTATTATTTCAAGAATAAATAAAAGAAAATCGTTATCTCTTGTATTACATTGAAAAGAAACTTATATTAAACTAGAATTGTACTTATGAATCACTGCAAACAAAATATGCAGTTATTTTTCAAAATATTCATTAAGTAAAAAAAAAAAAAAATTAGATTCACAGCATTTACTGCTTTTTGAGCATTTAGTAAGATTGTATCAAAACATGTATTGAAACATTTAATTTCCGCATGTTTTTGCTGACAAACTTTTTTTTCTTTTAATCATATCACCCCGAGCAAGGCGGTAACGCCACTGATGTGCAGGGGGCTACATAGGTGTGAAAAGATTGGAAAAGAGAAAACCGGAAAGCGCATCCTAAACAGGAAACAAGGGATGAGCCTCTTCACCTGTTCAATAGACGTGGGTGGAGTGTGAACCGGGCGATATATTTGGTCTATCTACTGCAATTGAAAAACAAAAGTGAGAAGAGAAAACCGGAAAGCGCATCCTAAACAGGAAACAAGGGATGAGCCTCTTCACCTGTTCAATAGACGTGGGTGGAGTGTGAACCGGGCGATATATTTAGTCTATCTACTGCAATTGAAAAAAAAAAGTGAGAAGAGAAACCCGGAAACCGCATCCTAAACAGGAAACAAGGGATGAGCCTCTTCACTTGTTCAATAGACGTGGGTGGAGTGTGAACCGGGCGATAGTGTAGTCTATCTACTCCAATTCGATATTTTACTATTTCAAGAATAAATCCATATAAAGTTGACATCTTTTGCATTCGATACGTTGAATGGAAAATATAGTCAAACTGGAATTCTATTTAGAAAAATACCTATTTTATTTTTTACTGTATTTCATATATAAAAACTAAAAATTTGTGAAAATTACCAAAAGGCTAATCAATGGACAATAATGAATAAAAACAAAAAATAGATAAAAGTGAATATTACACGTTAATATTCTTGGGGACAAACTGAAAGAGAAAATGTTTTAAGTTTGCATTGTTTATTGAAAATCAAACTAAAACTACTGCACTGTATAAAATATTACATCTTAAAATCACTAAATTGTTCAGTATAACTTCCCTTTGAAGTAAATGAAGGTCTTATTTGATCACACAATGATTTAATAAGTCATTGTGCCATGCATTTTGTCCATAGACAGTTTGTAACACTTCAGCAAATTATAAATTTACTAAAACTGTGCTATAAGGCTTTCACTGACCACCGGGATGAAATCTCACTGCCATGATTTTGAACCTAAACTTAATCTTTAAACTCCACTCCCCAGAAAATTGTAACGATTTGAAAAAAAATATTTTGATGTCATTATTTTACCATGTCAAATCCCAATTTTCAAATTGAGTGCAATACCATCGTTCCAAAACTGACCTGAACTTATTGTTCAGTTATTGTGGGTCCTATTTACACTGAGTTTCACTCACGTTACTATGTCACCAAATTCACAAACCTAAAGCAAAATAAACAAGTTTTTTTTTTACTGTATTTGATAAACATCTATTGAACAGGTGAAGAGGCTTATCCCTTGTTTCCTGTTTAGGATGCGGTTTCCGGTTTTCTCTTTTCCAATCTTCTCACTTTGTTTTGTTTTTTTTTTCAATTGGAGTAGATAGACTAAACTATCGCCCGGTTCACACTCCACCCACGTCTACTGAACAGGTGAAGAGGCTCATGCGGTTTCCGGTTTTCTCTTTTCTAATCTTCTCACTTTGTTTTTGTTTTGTTTTGTTTTTTTTAATTGGAGTAGATAGACTAAACTATCGCCTGGTTCACACCCCACCCACAACTAATGAACAGGTGAAGAGGCTCATCCCTTGTTTCCTGTTTAGGATGCGCTTTCTGGTTTTCTCTTTTCCAATCTCTTCATTCTTATGTAGTCCCCTGCACATCAGTGGCGTTACCGTCTTGTTCGGGGTGATATGATTAAAAAAAAAACCCCAAAAAGTGAAACTGTGTAAAAAAAAAATAAATATGCATTTACTTTTAAAGATCGTTTGAAAAATATACAGAAATGCCTAATTTCAGCAGGTTTTTGCTTACAAACTGACTTGAAATGTTTACTATTTCAAGAATAAATGCAAATAAAGTTAATATCTTTTGCATTCGATACTTTGAATGGAAAATATAGTCAAACCAGAATTCTAATTAGGAATCACTACAAGCAAAATATGCAATTTTGTTTACTGTATTCGATAAGTACAAATTATATTTTAAAAAATGTAAAAAAAAAAAAAAAAAAAAATACAAAAACGGCTACTTAATAAGATTTGTTTGATTATAATTAATAAAAACAAAAAATAGATAAAAGTATATAACACCCTAATACTGCTAAGCACCAATTAAAATGCAAATGTTTTTTAAAATTTGCACTGTTTATTGAAAATCACACTAAAACGGGTAATACATTTTTGGTACGCCAGTACGCCAGAACGGCAGTATGCCAAATTTCAGTCTGCATTTTGGTAGGCCAAAATTTATTAGGTATCATATGACGTATCCACAAATTTTTTTTTCTATAGGAAAAAAATAAATAAAGTTTATTTTTACAAGTATCTTTGTACAATATACATTTATCTAGCGAATAGACATGAAATTAGGTACAAAAAATACTTTAATTATTTTTAAATTCCTTCTTAATATGTCCATATTCCAGTATATAATAAAAATGAAATGTCGTTCTGGCGTACCGAAAAAATATTTTTTCTAAAGAATAAAAACGAATAAAAATTATTTTTTTGAGAATCCTGATTCATTTATCTAGCGACTAAACATAAAATTACATATGAAAAACTACTTTAATTATTTTTAAATTCCATCTCAATATGTCCATATTCCAGTATAATAAAAATGAAGAAATGTTTGTTTGTGTGTTGTGATTTTGATTTAAGTAATTTGATGAGAAAAACGAAAGTAACTTTTTTTGATAAATATTTTAAAAACTTCACCTCTGATCCCGTGTCTTGAAACTATTTTACTTTCATCGTTTAATTTTAGCAGTATTTACTTGGAAAACTGATACTAAGTTATTTGTAAAAAAAAAAAATCTAATAATATTTTGTATTAATATTTGATTAAAAAAATTATTTCGTTTTAAAAGAATTCTTGGATTCTAGCTGGATTTCTACAGACAGAAGAGCATTTGATTATTTTTCTTAAAGGTAAACATTAAAAGTAAAACTTGTGAGTCTTTGTGACATAAGTAAAATTCTGGCGTACCAAAATGGCGGACTGAAATTTGGCGTACTGGCGTTCTGGCGTACTGGCGTATCAAAAAAGTATTATCGCACTAAAATTACTGCACTGCATAAAATATCATTATAGCTAAATTATTCAGTATAATTTCCTTTTGAAGTAAATGAAGGTCTTATTTGATGAACGATGATTTAGTAATAATGTCCTTGTGCCATGCATCTTGTTCATATAGTTTATAATGCTTCCAGTAAATTATAAATTTTTTAAAACTGTGCTATAAGGCTTTCACTTATTACTCATTAAAACGCTGCGATTTTGTACCTAAACTTAATCTTTGAACTTATTTCCTCAAAAGACAGTAACGAGTTGGGAAAACAATTTTATGCCAGTATTTACCGTGACAAACCCCAACTTTAAATTTGAGTTCAATAGTACGGTCGAAAATCAAACCACCTTACTCCCCATAGAAAAAGAGAACAACAAAAATGTGGTTCTACAGAAGGATGCTGAGAATACGGAGCATATTAGCAACGATGTAATTTTAGGTGAAAAAAAAACGATTATAACACAGATAGAATCAGAAAGTGATAGTTGTATTTTTTACTACATAATGAGGAAAGAGGGTTTGGAAATTTGATACACGCAAAGCAAGCAGGAAACATCGAATAACCAACATAACAACCTGGTAGTCTAGATAGTAGAGGTATTAAGAAGAGAAATATTGATTGAAGCTACAAAGGATAGAAAGCTGAGGAGAGCCATGAACAACCTACCGAATGGGCATGTGTAAATGGATGGCAATGTATGGACTGGATGGGATAGTAACGGAAAATATTGATCAGAACTACAAAAGATGGGAAGCGAAGAAGAGCCAGCAAACAAATGAGCTTGTGCAAATGGATGGCAAAATATGGACTAGGAGAGATAGTAGGGGGAAAAATATTGATTAAGGCCACAAAGGATGGGAAGTTGAGGAGAGCCACTATCAGCTTACCTGACGAGCTTGTGTAAATGAATGGCAAATATGGACTGGATAGGTAGTAAGCGGAGAAATATTGATTAGAGCTACAAAGTAGAAGCTGAGGAGAGCCATGATCGACCTACCTAATGAGCATGTGTAAATGGATGGCAAATATGGACTGGATAGGTAGTAAGGGGAGAAATATTGATTAGAGCTACAAAGTAGAAGCTGAGGAGAGCTATGATCGACCTACCTAATGAGCATGTGTAAATGAATGGCAAATATGGACTGTATAGGTAGTAAGCGGAGAAATATTGATTAGAGCTACAAAGTAGAAGCTGAGGAGAGCCATGATCGACCTACCTAATGAGCATGTGTAAATGGATGGCAAATATGGACTGGATAGGTAGTAAGGGGAGAAATATTGATTAGAGCTACAAAGTAGAAGCTGAGGAGAGCTATGATTGACCTACCTAATGAGCATGTGTAAATGGATGGCAAATATGGACTGGATAGGTAGTAAGCGGAGAAATATTGATTAGAGCTACAAAGTAGAAGCTGAGGAGAGCCATGATCGACCTACCTAATGAGCATGTGTAAATGGATGTCGATACCAGGACTAGAAGTGTTAGTAAGAGCAGAAATATTAATTTGGAGCTACAAAAGTTGGGAAATTGTAGCCAACTTCACACACACACTGAATGGACATGGTACATAAAAGCAGAAGGATTCTGAAGATGATGAGTATTAACATCGAAACACCTCGCGCTTTTTTATTTATTTATTTATTTTTTTAATTACGAATCACCGGATGTTGCCCAGAATTACATTCATCCATTTTTTTATGAAGTCGTCTGGCGAACATGAATAAAAGAAGCCGTGTTTCTGCCGGGGGTATCCCGACCCCTACCCCAATGCGCGTAAATGGGGGACGTGGAGATAAGCCGATTGGATGGAGACCGACAATAACGTGGTCGTTTTGGAAGGTAAAGTGGGGAGTGTAGATATGGGAGGCGGTAGAGGGTGGTAGTTGGGTATATATTTATCAGGCCTACGGTGGTTGCTATAGTAACTCCAGTGTACCGACTGGACTATTCGTAATTTTGCGCACCGTATGACTTGGGTGCAGTGGACTTATTAAGTGTTCACACATGTCTCCACTCCACTCCACACACACACACACACACGTATGCGTGCGCAGAGAGAGAGAGAGAGAGAGAGAGAGAGAGAGAGAGAGAGAGAGAAAGTCAGTGTGAGAGAGAAATTTATGCTAAGATAGGGACTTAGCAAGGCAAACATATACGGTTTGCGAGCTAGCTTACGAGAAAATATGAACAAACTAACACATAAATTGTAAATAGATAGGTAGATATATAAAAATAACAGATATATAGATAGACAGACAGTATATATATATATATATATATATAAAACATCGTCAGACAGGCAGGTACTGCCTGAGATATGACCAAATTGTGATATAGAAAGAAAGATAAAAAAATAATGAACTGACAGTGATAGATAGATAGATAGATAGATAGATAGATAGATAGATAGATAATGAACATACTAGTTACTGGTGTGTGTATATATATATATATATATATATATATATATAGAGAGAGAGAGAGAGAGAGAGAGAGAGAGAGAGAAAGAAAGAGAGAGTAAATATGAATAAAAAACTCAAATGGAAGGATATTCAGCCTGATATACATATAAATATATATATATAAAATAAAATAAATTTTTCGATGTTCAAAACTGTTGAAAGATCATTTCAACATGAAATCTCTAGAAGAGATTTCACATCTCATCGGCAACTACCAGATTTTAAAAAAACAAAACAAAAAATCAATAATAGGCTCTGTAATTTTAATTACATTGAGCTCTCCACCTGTATCATTTTTTAATATTAAAATATTAATATTAATTAGGATCGGGTCTTTGGGATTTACCTTCCTGCGTTTCCTTTTGGATTTAAGTTATATTAATATATATATATTTATATATATTCTTCATTTTTACGCGACCTAGGTTTCTACCATGTGGCATCTTCAGGCGATTTGCATTAATAAGTTATTAATAATAAGCAATATATATATATATATATATATATATATATATATATATATATTGATTGTTTAATTACTTAGTTTTTGGTCATAATAAAATTAGACCAATACGCAGTTGTATTAAAAAGTGTTCAATACAATTATATTGTAGAACTTTTGAATATTTTTCATTTGTAAACGAGTTATTACGCGACCTAGGTTTCTACCATGTGGTGTCTTAGGCGATTTGCAATAATTATATATATATATATTGATTGATTGTTTAATACTTAGTTTTTGGTCCTAATAGGGTTAGACCAGTACACATTTGTACT
Organism: Ascarosepion bandense; assembly: GCA_037127315.1. Lineage (NCBI taxonomy): Eukaryota > Metazoa > Mollusca > Cephalopoda > Sepiida > Sepiidae > Ascarosepion > Ascarosepion bandense. The sequence continues at coordinate 183,692 of JBBBDQ010028782.1, read as the reverse complement.
AAAAAGAGAGTTCTATACAGTTATATTGTAGAACTTTTGAATATTTTTCATTTATAAACGAATTTATAAATGAAATATATATATATATATTGTTTGATTGATTCATTGATTGTTTAATTACTTAGTTTTTAGTCATAATAAAATTAGACCAATACGCAGTTGTATTAAAAAGTGTTCAATACAATTATATTGTAGAACTTTTGAATATTCTTCATTTTTAAACGAGTTATTAAGCGACGTAGGTTTCTACCATGTCGTGTCTTCAGGCGATTTGCAATTAAGATACTTTCACTCATTTTCAATATCTAAATTTTAAATTGAATTTTTAAAAATAAAAAAGTGTTTTTGAAACTTTTATTTTAGTTTTAATAGAAAGCTAAATGATTAAATTTCTATTAAGCAAAATACTCTCATTGAAAAATTTTATATTCTAATCAATATAATTTCTGTTTGAAATAATTCAAACAGGAATTATATTGATTGGAATATATATAAATTTTAATTTTTTTATTTTTCTTTCAATTTTACGGTCATTTTTAAACGATTTTTAAAGAAAAATTGATTCTCGGTTCAAAAAATTTTGCAAAAATAAAATTTACATCTGTGACACATGATTTTTAGAAACTTAGTAAATTTAATGATAAACTAATCTGATTTACACAAGTCCTACTTATTTATAGCAAGAAATTTAGAATAGAACAATTTCTTAAACACAGAGTTCAACTTTCTGTCTTTTCAAACGTGTGTATCGGCAGATTGGGATGTGCGTGGTGGTCCAGTGGATATCGGCTCGGAACAAGAAATCGGAGAGCCGAGTTCGAATTCCAGTTGAATTCATTGCATTCACTTACGCGCAAATACCCTTGGGAAAGGTACTAATCCGTCTCTTCCTTCCAGTTATGGGTTAAATAACAGGACAGATTGGGTTCTATAGCCTTGACTGGCAACCACTCTACCGCAGAAAGCAATGGCAACCTACTGCGGGATAATCTTCTGCCCAGTCAGTCATGTCTCTTTCGAGACATGATCGCCCAAGCGTGTATCACGTATGACACTTAACTGACTGACTGATCGGCAGATTTGACAGATGCGATATAAGATGAGATAATTTATGGCTCTCACAAGGGACATTATTGAAAGATTTTTCTTCCTTTAAGTGGAAACACATGGCCTTTTAATTTACACATAGAAATTACTATAAGAAAAAGAAAACAGAATAACAAACAAACAAACTTCAAAAACACACACAAAAAAAAAAAATTAAAAATTATTTTAAAAATAGGAAGGCACGACGATTTGTATTAAACTTTTTAAATTTAGATTAGTAAGCATAATTTTCGCTTAATAAGTTTTAGAACCCAGCAAATCTTTGAAGTATTTAAAAAATATTTTTGAAACTTTATAGATTATTATAATTGTAAAAAAAAAAAAAAAAAAAAAAAAATGAAAACAATTCTTTTAAAATTACATTATGAATCGAATGTTTTTTCTTCAGACTATAATGATCTCAATTTATATTATTTATTCAAGCAATTAAAAGCTTATCAAATTAAATAATGTCATAGTTATATTGCATTTTTTATTTTTATTATTGGGAGCAGATTTTCAGAAATAAAGGCAAAATTTTTCAAAAAATAATAATAAAAGATTTACTTTCCCCAATGAGTCCTGCGTTTAACTAATAAAACCAATGATCGCAACAAAATTTAATTTCTTAAAATTTCATGAATTTAAGTGGAGGTGGGTAACAGAGGTAAAAAAAAAATATATATATATTTTTACCAAAATTTCTTTAAAATAATAATTTAAAAAATGATTTAATTCATTTGTGAATAAGTCCTGAAAGTTTCATTAAAATCCGACAATTATTTGATTTTTGCAAAGAAATTTCCAAATTAGTGTGTTTGTCACACGAAAAAAAAAAATCTGAGTTATGTAATAGTACGTTTTCCATTGCAAACTCACGGAACGATTTGGTTACCCGCTAACTCAAATCAAAAAAAATTTACCAAAATTTCTAACGGGGCAGGAGGGATTAAAAATTTAAAATGAATAATATTTTGATGAAAAACTTGTTTTTTAAGCTTTGGGCATTTTTTATTCATGCTATGCTGTTTTTTCATCGATTTAATTAAGGTGCTTAATACGCACACACACACACACACACACACACACACACACACACACACACACACACACATATATATATATATATATAGTTATGTATCAATTTTACATTGCAACATGGAAATTTCTATGTTTCGAGATAGGTTCTCATCGTCAGGCAATGTTGGTGTGTTTGTGCAGATGATTTCCATTTAAATGACAAAATCTTTTGGTTTGCTGTGAATGCATGTGGGTGTTTTTTGTTGGCTAATCAGAATGGAGATTCACTTTGGGGTTTGATCCCGAAGAATTCCTTGTGCTAACCAACTTTTTCCTCTTTTTTTCTTTTTCCTTTTTCCTTAACCATATTCTTCCCTTGTCTGTTTCCCTTCCTTAATGTTTTACCTCCCATTAATCTGATCTTATCATTTTCTCTTCAGTTTTATTACATTTGATGTGATATTCTTTTTGAGTACCAATCCCCTATTCTTTCCTTACTTATCCTTTTTGGTCTGTTTGTTAAAGAAAAGATTTTTTCCCAAAAACTCGAAACTGCGATTTTTTGGTTCCATCTATCCATTTGTTGTAAAGTTTTTTTCCATGATACAAATGGGGGAATTTATTTTTAAAAAATAAAATGTATTCTATTTTTGGCTTTATTTTTACTTAGTTCGTCAGTGATTATTTTCCTTATGTACTTGTTGGTTATATGCATGTTATTTAATTTAGGTTTTATCCATTTTCTAATGTGAATAATTTACAATGTCTACATATGACATTAATTTCGTTGCGTTTATTTAATAAATTTTTATTTTTAAGGGATCTAATAATAAATAGTTTTTCATATAAGCATAATGAACATGGTTCATTTAAGGACTTAAATGTTTTAGCTTCTTTTAGGATTTTCCATTTTATTGTGGGTGTTTTTTTTTGTTTTCTTTAGGTATCCATGATATCTCGATAGGGATGTTCTATTTCTGTATTTGCTATTATTAAATGAAGAGGTGTGCTGGTAAATTCGCTGCATTAGAGTGTTTTTAGTATTCCCTATATAGACTTTTATATTGTTTGGGTTTTCTTTTGTCGATATTTCGCATTGATAGATTATCGATTCCGTCAAACACTTATTTTCTAGCGGACAGTCTATGGGGTTTTTACAATTACATTTTTTCTTGTCTAAATTGTTATTTTCTGTTATCTGGTTGTTTTTACAGATTTTGTTGAATTTTTTAAAAATATTATTATTGTGTTTTTTTATAATTTTTTCTAGATTGTTCATACAGCTGTAACTTAATTTTATAGTATTTTTATTAAAGATCTTACTTAGTGGATTTTTTCCGGAAAGTGTTTTCTAATTAACTCGAAGAATTTTCTTCACAATTTGCCATTTGTCATCTGGTTGTAAGTGGGTGTGTACCAGATGATTTTCCTATTTCTATTTTTTCTTCGAGGGTTACTTTTCTTGTTTACATATTTAATATTTGGGTTTAAGTATCCACTCAATTTTCAATGCAGTATTATAAAAATTGCTATGCTTATAAAACACTTCCTCATTAGCCGAATTTCTACTAATTCTGTATTCTGTTGATGAGGGTATATGTTTCATGATAGAAGGAGGGTGGTTAGATTTTGGGTGGATGTATAAAGGATTTGTGTTTGTTTTTTTGTATGGTTGGTGTATATTTTTCTCTAGATCCAAAGTTACATCGAGGAAATCTACTTTTTTTTATCTTAGCTTTAACTGTTACTTTTAAATTGAGATTTTTAAACTCCTTGTGTATAATTTTTCTAACCTTGTATATTTTGACGTTTGTGGTATTTCTTTTTACTATAAGTCCGTCATATCTATAAAGTCCAATGTCTTTAGGGTTTACTTCCTTATAGACTGTGAGATTATATAATATGAATAATTCTACCAGATTTGAAGATTCCGCAGAATCCATCGAACCCATTGTAATATCAAAATTGTTCTCGTTGGAATTAATTTTTTTCCACTGTTCTTCTTTGTGGATGAGCACAGATGTTTTGGCATTCATTGTTATTGTTTTCTCCTCCTCCGTTATATCCGAGTAAAGAGTGGCGAATTCCAGGGCTGTAACAAATAGTTTCTTTGATATCGATGGATAGTATTCTTCGATATCAAATTGGATAAAAGAGCAGTTGTTCTTTTCTTTTATATTATAAAACCAATTTGTTACGTCTGTGGCGTCTTTCCGTAATTTCAATTCCAGCGAATCCTTGATTTGTTCGTTGATTATATATATATATATATATATATATATATATATATATATATATATATATATATATATATAAGGCTGAGTATCTATCTATCAAAGGTTTTTCATATATATATATATATATAGTCATCCGCAGACAGATCTGTTTCGCTGTATCACAGCTTATCAGTACAGTTAGACATCCGATTGCTTTTACCCAGGATCGAAACCCGACCGAATTGGCGTCAGTCGGCGATTCTTCCTCTGAGATATGGTGCTAGGTAGAAGGAGGCATACTTTTAGCGTGTGATATAACAAGTAAACATACGCCAGTAGTTAGAGTGTTCTAATTCATGAATGAACGATGTATATATATATATATATAAACTTATCTATAAATGGAACTTTCTCTTTGTGTGTGTGTGTGTGTGTGTGTGTGTGTGTGTGTGTCTGTGTGTGTATGTCCGTTATCTATAGACTCCAAAACGGCTGAACCGATTTTCTTTAAAATTTACACAGTTTTACTATAAGCGTCTGCGAGTGTTCTTAGCTAGGTTTTGTGCCGAGGTACATCCGATAAATATCAAAAATCGATAATCGAAAAATCGGGTTATAGAAGGAGCGGTCCGATTTTAATCAAATTTGATACACTCAAAGACAAAGACATAAGAAACGATATTCAGAAGTTTCAAGGTTGCAGTTCTTACAATAGTGCAGAAAATCGATAATATATACATATAAAAGGCAAGATGTTTGTGTGTCAGTCTACGGTTTCGCTTTAACTAGAAACAACTATTGCTTTTTAGTCTTATATATATATATATATATATATATATATATATATATATATATATATATAACATAAAGATGTTATAATATTACTACGAAAGTAGTCATTTTCTTTCGACACTATCTGTGCCTTTTCATGTGATGGAGTTTATCTCAATTTGGAGAGTTTTAAAAGATTCAAGACTAGCCAAATGCCCTGAATCAAGGAGTCATTGTTACTTAGACAGAGTGGACCAATCAAAACAAAGCAATTTCTAATCTGAAGAATATAAGAACAGACATTAAAAATAATTTATTCGGGCTTTAAATTTTATTAAAATAGAGATCAGCATTATTAACTGATTATTAGATTCTCTTGACTTTTTATTCAGTCATTCAGTCATACGTAATACCCATTTGGGCGATCATGTCTCGAAATAGACATGACAGTCTGCGTAGAAGATTATCCTACACTAGGTTGTCATTACTTTCTGTGGTGGACTGGTAGCCAGCCAAGGCTAAAGAACCCAATTTGTTCTGTTATTTAACCCATAACTGGAGGGAAGAGGCGGATTATTATTTTTCCCAAGGGTATTTGAGCATAAGTGAATGCAATGAATTCATCTAGAATTCGAACTCGGCTCCCCGATTTCTCGTTCCGAGACCATAAACACTGCACCACAACGCACGTAAATTCTGTCTTTAACAGAAGCATTAGCTTTAGGTTTTTATGTAGTTATTTAGATATTAAACGAGTAAAAGACGTGGGTGTACATATATTCACATCTAAACACATGTACATATGGACAAATAGACGAATATACACACACGAACACACACTGGCACACATACACACGTCTGTAGGGAAAATACGTATGCATGTTTGAATGTGTGTATGTATGCAAATATATGCGTATTTTCTGAGTATATGTGAGATTTGTTCATATACTACAAACTAAAGAAGCCTATGTTTTATTGAAGGACCATAAACCAGACTTTAGAGCAAAGCTTAATTAATTAACACGTCTAATTAATCCTACTAGAAAAGAATCAGCAAACCATTTTGGAAAAGATCAACCAGTCTATTAAATGCACCATCAGACTCATGCAATGGATTAATACCGCGGATGTTATTAACTTGTTTAAGGGTATTCAGAATAAAAATTATTGTACCTTTATACAATTTGATATAATGCACTTTTATCCATCCATTTCTAAAGACCTTTTCACCCTGGCTCTGGAGTTTTGCACAATAATACCCCAATATTTCAACCAACGATATTGATATTATTTTAAAATGTAGAAGTTCTGTTCTGATCTATAACGAAGAACAATACACTAAAAAAACCTCTGATGGGTATTTCGATATTTCAATGGGTTCTTTGGATTCTGTTGCAAACCTCAGGTCTAGTGGGATTACTTATTCTTTATAATTTAACTGCTTACGATTATGTGAATACAGATAGCATAGACCTTTATAAAGATGATGCATTACTTATTGTTAAAGATTCTACTAAAATTAATGTAGTTTTTATTAGGAAAATAATACACAAGAATTAAAAGGTTTAGGCCTTGAAGTAAAAATAACCACCAACAATAAACAGGTAGACTTTTTAGATGTTACTCTGGACCTTATTCTTCCCGACCTTATATGAAGATTAACTCTATCCTAATTTATATAAATTCTAATTCGAGCGATCCCTCGTCAGTTATTAAACATATACCATCTTCTATTGAATCTAAACTCAGCAATAAATCATCTAACAAAGTAATTTTTGATCAGCATAGCAAATTTTATTATTCTGCCCTATGATAATGATAATAATGATAATAATAATAAGATCTAGGAAAATCATCTGGTTTTCTTCTCATTACAATATGATGGTTAAAACTATATTGGACAAAATTTCTTAAACCTTATTAACAAACACTTTCCATTGTTGTACGGATAATCTAGAAAAATAATTAAAAAAAACCCAATAACAGTTCCCAACAAGTACAGAAATTCAAAAAACTTGGTGCATTACAATACTCAAATGGATTGTACCAAGTATAACAGAACTAATATCATCGGATGTAATTGTAGAATCAAGGAATGTCCATTGCATAATAATTGCTTAGTTAGTTCCATAGTTGATCTTTATACTATCTCTACAATTGAAAATCCCGATGCTAAAAAAATTTATATCGGTTCTACTAAAAACCCGTTTAAAACTCGCTGGTATCAGCACACATAATCTTTCAATGATAGTTCCTATAAATATAGTACTTCGTTATCCAAGTACCATTGGTGTTTAAAAGAAAAAAGATAAAACTTTCACTGCTAAACAGAAATTTCTTACAAAGGCTCAAACTTGTAATTCCCTCCGTTCATTTTGCTACCTTTGTCTCAATGAAAAGGCAGGAATGATCAAATTTAAAGACAAAGTTACATTATCAAACCAGAGAAATGAACTTACTGTTCATTGTAAATATAGTTCAGTATTTACTTTTAAATATGGGTTGTAATGTTAAGAATTTATGTATACTCTTTTCACTGCTGTTAATTGTTATTTGCCTTTATTTGGTGGGTATTTTTTTTATCTGATTTGGATGTTTTAATTAATTTTTGCTAGGTATTTCATTCGGCATATATTATCATATTAATATTTGAGTACTTAATCTAATATTGATCGTCAAGTTATATAGTTCTGAGGTATTTAATTTAATATTAATTATGATATCAATATTCGATAGATTTTATTCTAGCATACATCATCTGGTTAATATTTAATACGTTTTTATTATTGTTAAAATAACATTTAATAATCGTGATTTGCAAAGCATCAATTTCACAGTGTTTCTGATTTTTTTAAATTAGTGCCTGGTCTTAAGTGTTTCTACTTTTTGGTTGATTGATATCAATCATCCAAAATTAACTTTGTGGAAAAATTCAAAGAATTCAAAGAATTCAAAAAAGAATTCAAAAAATTCAAAGAATTCAAAGAATTAAAAAAATTCAAAATTTTTGCTCAAAAAGCAAAAATAGGAACAGAAAAATCATACGATATAACCCTCCTTTTAATCAGTCAGTTAACTTCAAGCTAGGACATAACTTTCTTAAATTAATAGATAAGCACTTTCCTAAAAATAACCCTCTAAGCAAAATCTTCAATAAAAATACAATAAAACTAAACTATAGCTGCTCCAACAATCAAGAAAAAATAACAGCAAAATATTAAAAGTACAAAACAAAAATAACTCCAACACTAATACCAGTCTGCCCCATAATAACAACCTCTGTAACTGTAGAAACCCAAACCAATGCACCATGACCAATAAATGTTTAACGAAATCCCTGATATATGTGTTCGATTTCATCAATGGAGAATCCTAAAGATGAAAAATGTATATCGGAAACACCATGAACGTATTTAAAAAGCGATTTTACAATCACCTCTCATCCTTCAATAACAAAGAAAAAAAAACATGACGTCTCTATCCAAATAATTTTGGAAATTAAAAGACGAAAATAAAACACCTAAAGTTAAATGGAAAATCCTCAAACAAGCAAGATATCCTTTAACCCTACCAACATCCCACACACAATTCACCAAGTATAAGAAAAAAGGCTTTCTATTCCTGTCCACACCACCTGATGAGACATTGTACTTTCAATATCGAAACAAATGTACGATTTGTAGTGGATATATATATATATATATATATATATATATATATATATATATATATATATAAATTGTACATGTTCTAAAATATAATTTAGAATAAGTATTCACAGCTCTATGTTTTTTATATATCGAGCACTGTTTTAAATTAATGTTTCGGACATTGTAAAAAATGTTTTTTCTTCGTTTCTTATTCACTTGGATATATATATATATATATATATCCGGAAATCATTTATTCTATCTCGAAACAGAAATTTCCGCGTCGCAATGTACTATTAATTCATAATTATATGATTATATATATATATATATGAAATGAATTGTTTGAACATTATTTTTTATAGATACTCGTATTTAAGTAGATATTCTGTTTTTAATGAAACAGTATTATATATTTATTTCTACCGGCATGATTATTTACGATAAATTTTTATTACGAAAATGTGTGCCATTTGGCAGGATTCGAACCTGCGACCCCTATCTACATAGGAGAAGCTACCATTTGATCTGGTAACGTCTTAGATCTCTCGACCACGAATAGCCTCCAGTCTAAACGAGGTTTTTATCAAGCCTATATAACACAATTTTCGATCCATCGTAAACAAACATATCTGCTCTGAAATGTATCGTAATGTCAACAAAACTAAACATGTTACGGAAATCAACGAATTTTAAGGAAACTTGGTTATAAGCAACCGACAATTTGAAATGAATTATAACCAAGTTTCGTTAAAATTCGTTGATTTCCGTAATATATATATATATATATATATATATATATATATATATATATATATATATATATAGGAAATGATGGTAAGTCCGTGAATGGCGAGGATAATCCAATATGATCCATTTAATATAGAATATTAAGTGTTATATCTGTATAGAGAGCTCGTGGATGTTATCCAGAGCAATATGATATTTATAAAAGAAAACTCAACACATCCTTTAGATTGGTTATAAATTATAATTTATTTCGATGAGCTAAATTAGCTCTTTCCATTAGACCACACTATATTCGTTCCATTCGGTGTAAATATTTTCCCGAAATAAACATTTCTTTAAAATGAAATGAAAAACAACTAACAAGATTTCAGACAGGGACCTTAGCGTTATCTCATTTGGGGATCCCAAGATCACCGTTCTTGGATAGTGACCATAAACTCCTTACACGCCCACCCACAAGCACATGAATACGTATATACGTATAACTCTACATATTAACACAATCACGTATACTTACTTATATCCACATATAAATAAGTCCACACTTCCACATATGTACATTTTTGTGGAGTTATTTTCGCAGTGGAGGCTAGTCAGTCAGTTAAGTGCCATACGTGAAACACGCTTGGGCGATCATGTCTCGAAAGAGACATGACTGACTGGGCAGAAGATTATCCCGCAGTACGTTGCTATTACTTTCTGCGGTAGATTGGTTGCCAGCCAAGGCTATAGAACCCAATCTGTCCTGTTATTTGACTCATAGCTAGAGGGTAAGAGATATATTATATTATTAAGTAGTAATTAGTGGGTGATCAGTTTATTTCTTCATAACAATATAAAATTGACCCCTAATTTTATGCCCAGCAGAGGCCTTAATCATGTTTTCAACTATTATATTCAGTCAGTCAGTTAAGTGCCATACGTTAAACATGCTTGGGCGATCATGTCTCGAAAGAGACATGACTGACTAGGCAGAAGATTATCCCGCAGTATGTTGCTATTGCTTTCTGCGGTAGACTGGTTGCCAGCCAAGGCTATAGAACCCAATCTGTTCTGTTATTTAACCCATAACTGGAAGGAAGAAACGGATTAATACCTTTCCCAAGGATATTTGTGCGTAAGTGAATGCAATGAATTCAACTGGAATTCGAACTCGGCTCCCCGATTTCTTGTTCCGAGCCGATATCCACTGTACCACAACACACAGTATTTGTGCTAAAATCGGTCCTAATAGGTTTGATGTACAAAACTTTAGGTACTTGATATAATATGTATTACGCAGTGTAATCTTGCCAGGTCGCTGACTACTTTAGTATTCAACTAACTGTCGACTACTATCGTCCAGCATTGACTGACCCTCGTTCCTCTTACTACTCCTACTTAAATTAGGTGAGAGAGTCTATTCACTATAGAATAATGTGTTTCACCATAACATACATACAAATGCATCTGGGCATATACTTACATATAACCGCAGACACATATCCATCCATGCTCACATACAAATCTTGCGTTTGCAAACTCACATATATATTTTTATGAAGACCGATTTCTACCCGTATAATTAATAGTTACATATATTTACGCAAGTTTAATATAAAATCTCAATATACTCAGAAATACTTGCATACTTACACACATACACACATGCATACGCATATTTCCCTACAGACGTGTGTATGTGTGCCAGCGAGTGTTCGTGTGTGTGTATGCTCGTCTATTTGACCATATGTAGATGTCTTAGATTTTAATACGTGTACCCATGTCTTTTACTCGTTTAATATCTAAATAACTACATAACAACCTAAATCTAACGCTTCTGTTAAAGTCAGAATTTAAAATTCGTAATAAAAGTAAATTAAAATGAATCTAATAATCGATTAATAATGTTGATATCTATTTTTTTTTAATCATCTCACCCCAAGCAAGGCATTCCACTGCCACTATTGCGCATGGGGCTACATAGGGGAAGGTAAAGAGAAGGAGTGGTTAGACATAGGGAATGTCAGGAGGAAGGTGACTGATGAGTAAGGATAGCGAGGATCTTAAAAAATAATGCATGTTTTTTTTTAATCATCTCACCCCAAGCAAGGCATTTCACTGCCACTATTGCGCATGGGGCTACATAGGGGAAGGTAAAGAGAAGGAGTGGTTAGACATAGGGAATGTCAGGAGGAAGGTGACTGATGAGTAAGGATAAAATATTTTAATCAAATATTAATGTTAGAGCCATAATAAATTATTTTCAGTCTCTGTTCTTCTATTCTTCAAATGAGAAATTGCTTTGTTTTGATTGGTCCACTCTGTCAATGTAACAATGACTGCCTGATTAAGGGGCTTTAGTTACTCTTGAACCTTTTAAAACTCTCCAATTTGGAATAAACTTTGTCACTTGATAAAACACAGATAATATCGAAACAAAATAGCTAATTTTATAGTGATATTATATCATATTTATGTTATAAATTCTAAATAAATATTATTCGCTCAACATTTTCGTTCGGGCGACTACACATGCGCACGAATGAGAAACGCTGGGAATTTAAATTTTAAAATATATATTCTTTTCATGTGTGTTTTGGGTATAAAACGAGCAAATTTTCTTTATAATTATTTTCTTTTTGTTTCCAATATAATATAATGTAAAATTATTCTTCTTCTTCTTCTATGTGTCGTGTTCTTCCAGGACGTAGGCGATCATGGTTTTCCACGTCTTCCTATCCCTGGTGGCTTTTTCTCCTTTTACACCAAGTAATCCTCTTTCTGTCATTCACCTGCTCAGGCCCTTCAAATATGTTATCCGCTGCTTTCCCCTGTCTCTTTTCCCCTCTATCTGGCCACTTAGTATCAGATTCTCCAAGCCCATCTTTCTCATTGCATGTCCCAGGAATTTCAACTGTCTCTTCCTGATGCTCAGTATTAATTTCTTTTTCCTTTCCATCCTTTCATCCTGCTCTATATGTAACGATTGCTCACATGGTCGATCCATGATATCCACAGCATCCTTCTGTAGAACCACATTTCAGTTGCTTCAAGTTTTTCCTTCATCTTTGATCATATTGTCCAACATTCACTGCCATATTGAAGAACTGATATCCCGTAGCAATCCAGTACTCTCTTCTTTGTTTCTAGTGAAATTTTCCAGTCTCTTAATACTCTACTCAGCTTCTGGAATGCGTCCTTCGCCATGCCAATTCGCCTTTGGATCTCTGTACCGCACTTTCCCTCTTCTGTTAGAAGACTTCCCAGGTATTTATATTTTTGAACCTGCTCTATTTTGGTATCCCCCACCTGTATTTGGCACTTTGGGCTGTTCTTTTTGCTGGTGACCACGCATTCGTTTTTTTTTTTTGCAGTTTATTTGTAGTCCTTTCTTGTCGCTCTCTTCAGCTACCTTCTGTAGGAGGTCTTGTAGTTTCTTTTCCGTGTCTGCTATAAGCACAGTTACAATGATAAAATCGATCAGTAATTATTCATAATTATTTCTACTGGGACTTTTAATGTTATCTCGTGTTAATAGAAAATCTGCTCAATATTGAGAAATGTTACTGGACGCAGATTTACTATGTATCATATAGCGATTAAATTACTTTTTAAACATTTCCGTCTCAGTGATCTGAGATTTTTAATTAGAATCGCATTTTTCATGTCAAAAATTGTGTTCAGTCACGTCACGGTGAGCAACTAAATGCGTTTAAATGTTTGCTTTGTGTATATTCCCTTTGTGTATATATAATATTGTATTTAAATTTCTTGGTGTTTCACCCTTGTATAATTTGTAGCAATCGTTACTTATAGAGAAAATTTCTTTGGCACTTTGTTTTGTATTAATTAATTCTTTTATTGTTTCAGATATAGTTGTGACAAATTGTATGTTAAGTTTACATTAAATTCTTTACAAAACACCGATTCCTTGCTCATTCTTAGGCTAACATTCTCAGCTGACATAAATTGGAAAGACTATATTGAATCCATTGCTATGTCAGCTGGTAAGAAATCGGTTGACTGTGTTTTTCGAGACAATTTTTCTCCCCAAAATCCATCTTAAATGTCTATAAGTCTACCATTCACCTGTTGGTTGATTGTTTTGTTTTTATGGCAGCGGGTCATTTATTGCCAACTAAATTTTATTTATTTATTGCTGGTAATACCTTTTACTTTCAACAATTTAGTGTTGTTTTTATATAAGTTTTGTGTCTAGTAATACTTTTTCTTTTCGAGAATCAAGATTCATTGGGATTTGTTTTTAAGGGCAGGGTCCCCAAGTCCTACCCTGTTATTTAGCCCATAACTGGAAGGAAGGGACGGATTAATACCTTTCCCAAGGGTACCAGAGCGCAAGTGAATGCAGGGTATTCAACTAGAATTCGAACTCGGCTTACCGATTTCTCTTTCCGAGCCGATATCCACTGCATCACAACGCACATCCGTCACTAAACGATTACAGCACCTGGTATTCACAAGCGGTCACCCATCTAAGTACTGACCAGGCTCACGTTGCTTAACTTCGGTGATCGAGCGAGAACCGGTGTATTCAACGTGACATGCCGTAAGACCCAGGACACTTGCTAACTTAGATATGGATCCCAAATAATTAACTCTCCAGAAAATAGCGGATGAGTGTCAACATATTGTAAATCCGAAACTCGATACCGCAAGGAGACATGTCACAAGTACATAGCGTCCGACCATCGAAAAGAAAAGACTACAGACGTTTTTCAGCTTTTAACAGAACAGTAAAAAAGGACAATACACTCCCCCGTATACCTAATAGTTGCCACGGTTGTGGAGGTAAGCATTTCAAAAGTAAATGATTTTTTCCAAGACAATAAATGCTGCTAATGTGGGAGGGTAGAATACAAAATCACTTGTTGCAGAAAAATGGGGAAAAGTAAAACGTATAAAACATGGTAAATACATGGTGTCAAGTCAAAAAGCATAATGAAAAATTAACAAGATTTCGAACGTTTTTTAACTAAGAAACATCTCAACAGAGAAAATTTATTTTTGTGGAAATTAATAATATAAAAATAAAACTACAACTGGATACAGGAATCTGATATCACTATCATAAATAAACAGACATAGAGAAAGATGGGTAGACCTAGTTTATTGACCTCTAATAAAGTTACAGTTTCGGGAAAATGATTAAACTTTTTTGGTAAATTCACCTGTAACATTGCTTTTGTTGGAAAAACCAAGGAAGCGGTAGTGTTTTATTAAAGAATACTGCTAATTTAGTTGGAACAGATTAGATTGCATTGTTTGATCTTCCAACTATCATTTTTTTTTCTTTTTGCAACAAAATAAATATTTTTACCTCTATTGCTAATACGGCAACTGGAAAACTAAAGAATTAATTAAAAATGAGTTTCCAGAAGTTTTCTCAGAAGGCCTAAAGACATACACAAAAAAACAAAAAACAAACAAACACTAAAGCTAAATTTGAAGTAAAAGAGAATGTAACACCGACGTTTAAGCCAAAAAGGGGTGTACCATTTGCAACTTTAGAACCAATTAAGAAGGAATTAGAAAGACTTGAAAAATTTGATATAAAAAATAGACTATTTTGAATGGGCATCACCAACAGTTTAGGTTTAAAAAAATGAAATAATAAAATCCGTGTATGTTCTGATTTTTCAACTAAATATAATTTTGTAACAATACAACTTTCCGTTAACAAGTCCAGAGGAAATTTTCGCTAAGTTAAATGGTGGTAATTTGTTTTTTATAAACTCAGTCGGCCTGTCAGACACTTACCTACAAGTACTAGTAGACGAAGAGAGCTCAAAACTATGAACAGTTAACAAGCATTGAGTATTACACAAATTTAAACGACATTTTTTGGTATAAAGGTAGCACCAAGCATATTTTTTTTAATTTTTTTATAAGCGTTTCACCCCGAGCAAGGCATGTCACTGCCACTACTGCGCAGGGGGCTACATAGAGTGGAGAAAGGATGATTAAATATAGGAAATGTCAGAGGGTGGGTGATAGGCGGGTAGGGATACCGAGAATGGTTAAATATAGGAAATGTCAGAGGGTGGGTGATAGGCGGGTAAGGATACCGAGAATGAGGGCTCGGTAGATGAGAGTGTTCTGAGAATAATTGGGAGTTAGTGTGATAAGAGGTGTCTATTGACCCTACATTTAAACACCTGGAGATTGTAGCTGTCGGGAAAGCAGACTTGTGGAAGGGAGTTCCACAGGCAGGAAGCGCGAGAAAAGAAGCTGTTGGAGTAGAATTTACGGTTACATCTTATCTGTTTAACTGTAAGAGGGTGGGGCCTAGTTGCTAATCTAGTATCTCGTGTAAATTCCTGCTTAGGCGGCACCAGTGATCTAAGCTCAGCAGAAGCCATGAAAGTACTTGTAGAAGAGGTACAGGGAAGCCACATCACGCCGGTGAGAGAGTGGTTGCAGCCGGTCTGCCAAGTCAGTATCAACCACGTTACAGATCCTCCTTTGTATTTTGTCAAGAAGCCCAAGGAGAGCAGCAGGGGCACCCGACCAGATATGGCAGCAATATTCAATACACGGGCGGATGGTAGATTTGTATATGTGCAGAATAGATTCAGGTGGGAAAAACTTCCGGGCCCTGCACAGAGAGCCGACTTTCATAGCAGCAGATTTGGCAAAGGATTCGATATAATCATTCCATTTGAGGTCCGCCGAAAGTATTAGGCCAAGGAGGCGTAGTATTTTACTCTCTGGGGGGCTAGCCTGTCCCATGCTTATGTATTCGAACAGATTATTGATATTATACTTTCCAGTTTTCATTGTGCAGAAAGATATTTAGATGATATACTTATTAAAAGGGAAATCCGAATGCAACCTACGTAAGATGTAAAAAAAAAGCATTTGAGAGAATGAAAAAATACGGTTTTTAGATCAGTGACATTTAGAAATGAAGAAGGACTTATACCTGTGCTTCCATTGATTATGCGAAGGCGTTTGACAAAATACGCCACAAAGAACTGATGGAGATGCTCAGCAGCCTGGACATATTTGGGAAAGACTTGAGAGTAATCAAGAATCTTTACTGGCAGCAAACCGCTTGCATACGGTGTGGCGCACCCCATAAGTGTTGCGGAAGAGGATAGCCGGTGAGGCGGAAAGATTAAAAGACAATCAAGGATTTAGATACAGTTTTTAAAAATTCATATTCCAAAGATATGATTTCAAAATTTAAACTATAAAAAGTCATAGTACAAATAGATAAAAAAAAATATTTACCGATTTTATCATTGTTATATTTTTGCATTATGAAGAATATCGTAACTAGGATCAGCAAATTGGAGGAGAGAGTTATCAAAGATATTGTTCTGAGGTCGAATCCGTGGTTATCTCCTTTTAATCCTTTTACTGATTTTTTTTATTTTTAAATGTGCTTTTTATCACATAAAATTTGGTGACTTGCGAACAAATTTTTATTCCAAAAATGTGACCCAGAGAAAAAAAAGTTGGAAACCACTGCTCTACATTGTTGTAAACTATCTACTTTTTATCATCTGTGACTGTTCTTTAAAATAATAGACTGTTTTTATCGCTTTTTTTGCTAGACGATCGCAGATGTAAACGTAGGTCAATAATTATTTTCTGTTAAATTTTGAGGCACCCAAACTCTGTAGTGATTCAGGTCTCTAGTTCCAGAATTCTATCCTTCTAAATTTTCGTCTTTTCCTGGCTAATGAATATATCCATGTAGTTTTTACAGGGTTCAAGTTTTGTCCTGTTTGTTATAATCTTTACCGATGATATTAATAAAATATAAAAATAAATATGTCCCTTGTTTATTTATTAATTACTGGTTGCGAATCTTCCCCCTCAAAAAAAAACAAAAAACAAAAAAAATCGATTGTTTTGTTTGTTTAACGGCATTCGAAGGCGAATTGGCATGGCGAAGGACGCGTTCCAGAAGCTGAGTAAAGTACAAAGACATGGGAACATTTCACTAGAAACAAAGAAGAGATTGCCAGATTGCTATGTGATGTCAGTTCTTCAATACGGCAGTGAATGTTGAACAATATCATTAAAGATATCAATGAAAAACTTGAAGCAACTGATATGTGGTTCTACAGAAGGATGCTGCGAATACCAGTGACCGAGCATGTGAGCAATGATGAGGTTTTAGAAAGGATGGCAACGAAAAGGAAATTAATACTGAGCATCAGGAAGAGACAACTGAAGTTTCTAAGACATGCAATGAGGAAGGAGGGCTTGGAGAACCTGATACTGACAGGCCAGATTGAAGGAAAAAGAGACAGAGAAATGCAGCGGATAACATATTTGAAAGACCTAATCAGGTGGATGACAGATCGGGGGTTGCGTGGTATAACAGGAGAAAGTTTGCTAAGAGCCACCAGGGATAGGGAGACGTGGAAGGCAATGATCGCCTACGTCCTGAAAGGATAGAAAAAGAAGAAGCCCATTTAATCCCAGAATTTAATTTTTGCTAGCATTGAAGTAATAAAATAGAATAAAATTATGATATATGTTATTCTGCTTTCATAATTGAGTACATGGTAGATGATACACATCTTTTGTGCATATAAATGTTTGTGTGGACATAATTACTAGAGGCGGTGATGTATTTTTTAGGTTGTAGTTTGTTTGTTTAATATTTTGGAATAGAGTTTGATTTCTTTAAGAAAGTGTAGGATTACTATGATAAAATAGTTCTTCAAATTGGTTTTGTTTAGTGGCGTATCAACCTCGATGGATTATTTGATCACCATCACACCAAGATGGTGCACAGGGCAGCAACTTTTTGTTGTTGTAAGCAAGATGTTTTTCTACGGGGCAGGGTTGTTAGCCTTGCACCCAGCACCCAAACCCCAAACCTGTAGGACCATTCTTGGTCCTTACGTTTACAGCACCTGGTATTCCCAAATGGTCCCCAGGACCATTCTTGCTCTTTACGTTTACAGCACCTGGTATTCCCAAATGGTCCCCAGGACCATTCTTGCTCCTTACGTTTACAGCACCTGGTATTCCCAAATGGTCCCCCATTTAAATGCTGACCAGGATCGATGTTGCTTAACTTCGGTGGTCGGACGGGGGACCGGTGTATTCAACACGATATAGCCGTAGATTATTTGAGGCCGGGATCTAAATATTCTAAACACAATTGTATGTTTTCAACTACAGATAAAATGCACTGTTGCTCATTTTACTATTATTAATTATTGTTAGTATTTTCTTGTGGAAGCATGTATTGTTGTAATTTTACTGTAAAAATGTATTTATCTCGGTCTGTTAATATGTATTTATCTATCTACCTCAGTCTGTTCATATTTGCCAATCTTGTCAGTTCATATCTATCTATCTAGCTATCTATCTATCTATCTATGTATCTATCTATCTATCTATCTATCTATCTATCTCGGTCTGTTAATATGTATTTATCTATCTACCTCAGTCTGTTCATATTTGCCAATCTTGTCAGTTCATATCTATCTATCTATCTATCTATCTATCTATCTATCTATCTATCTATCTATCTCGGTCTGTTAATATGTATTTATCTATCTACCTCAGTCTGTTCATATTTGCCAATCTTGTCAGTTCATATCTATCTATCTATCTATCTATCTATCTATCTATCTATCTATCTATCTATCTATCTATCTCGGTCTGTTAATATGTATTTATCTATCTACCTCAGTCTGTTCGTATTTGCCAATCTTGTCAGTTCATATCTATCTATCTATCTATCTATCTATCTATCTATCTATCTATCTATCCTATCTATCTCGGTCTGTTAATATGTATTTATCTATCTACCTCAGTCTGTTCATATTTGCCAATCTTGTCAGTTCATATCTATCTATCTATCTATCTATCTATCTATCTATCTATCTATCTATAGATAAGACAAAAAGAGCGGGGAACAGATAGATAGGAACAGACTTAGAGTGATAGATAGATAGATAGATAGATAGATAGATAGATATGAACTGACTAAGATTGGCAAATATGAACAGACTGAGGTAGATAAATACATATTAACAGACCGAGATAGATAGATAGATAGATAGATAGATAGATATGAGCCGACTAAGATAGATTTGGACAGACTAATATATATATATATATATATATATATATATATATATATATATATATATATATATATATAGCTACATTGATGAACTGTGATACTACCTCTGAGCTATGGGCGTTCGGTAGAGGAAGGTGAACTTTAATGTGTTATATGCAATGGAAACACATGCCAGTAGCCGAGAGTGTTCAAATTCATTACTGAATGAACTATGCGTAAATATATATCGATTAAAAACAGAAATAGAGGTTGTTCCAACGACGGAAATTGGTATAGAAGAAAAAATTGCGGGAAGTTGTGAACGTTTTGTTTAAAGTGTTAATTTATTGTTATTATTATTAATATTACTTACTTTTTGTAAGATATATTAAAACAAATTCGCGAACCGTTGCAAGAAATAGTATTCCAAAACCAACAAAAAGAACTCGATGACCCGTAGAGTAGAACTGAATGAACATCGCTGAAAACAATTTTGAAGTATAACGACGAAATCAAATTTCGAATGTCATTGTAAAAAAAAAAAATTATGACCAACAAAAGGTGACGGATGAGACTTATATGCGAGTGTGAAAATAAAAAAAGCAAAACAACAAACACGAACGCATAAGAAATTTCTGAGCTGCTCACCATTTATGTCTATACAAGATAATTCAGAAAAATAAACGGATCTCGATATGTAAAGCCCCAAGTTTATTCGCCTGAAAAGAGTCAACTTTAGACTCGAAACACGTGTGGCGACACAAATAACATAAAAGCAAGTAATATTAATGATAGTAACAACAATAAATTTACACTTTCAACAACAAAACGTTCACGGCTTCTCGCACTTGTTTCACACACACACACACACACACACACACACACACACACACACACACACACACACATATATATATATATATATATATATAGTCATCCGCAGATAGATCTTTTTCACTGTATCACAACTCATCAGTACAGTTAGACAGCCGATTGCTTTTTATCCAGGATTGAAACCTGACCGAATTGGCGTCAGTCGGCGATTCTACCTCTGAGTTACGGGCGCACAGTAGAAGGAGGCAGACTTTTCAGCGTGTATATTATCATTATACACGCCCAATAGCTGAGAGTGTTCTAATTCATTGCTGAATGAGCGATGAGTATATGCCAGAGTAGCTACTGTTTTTCAAAGTCTACCATTCTTCCAGAGTGCTCAATCAGGGTGTGAGAGCGTAGTCACACACACACACACACACACACACACACACACACACACACACACACATATATATCCCACAACTAAGAATTGTAAGAAAAAATATTAACCTCTTATTTTAAAGGCTCTCTTTTTCTTTCTTTTTTATTCACGAGAAACGTACCCTCAGGAAAAAGTACTAATATTCATTATTTAAACAGACACACACAAGTACACAGTTCATTCTTTTGTTTTTGGAAATGATGAAACCTCGAATGGCGAAATCTATAATCAAATCTATTTTCAATCAAATCTATTTTCTTGAAACGTTTCCATTTCAATTTAAAACTTTGTCGGGGTTTCTATATCCTAATTAAAACATACAAATATATCTGTCAAGATCGCTGATTTTTCAGTGGTTTACTAGTAGAAAAGGGCGTTGTGGTGCAATGGATGTCGACTCGGAATGACAAATCGGGGAGCCGGGTTCGAATTCCAGTTGAATTGCTTGCAATCACTTACGCACAAATACCATTGGGAAAGGTATTAATCCGTCTCTTTCCTCCAGTCTATCGCAGAAACCTATAACAACCTACTGTGGGATACTCTTCTGCTTCTTACTGTATAACAATAAAAAAACGATCCCCCATTTTAGGTCTAATAAAAGCTTTACTTGTATTCGTTTCCGTTTATATTAATGTGCACTAATTCTAGGGGGATCAATTTCTTAGTGCATAACAACAGAAAACCGATCCCCCACTTTAGGTCTAATAGAGGCTTTAATTGTATTCTTTTCCGATAATATTAATGTGTACTAATTTTAGGGGGATCAGTTTCTTAGTGCATAATAATAGAAAACCGATCCCCCACTTTAAGTTCAATAGAAGCTTTATTTGTATTCATTTCCGATTATATTAATGTGTACTTATTTTAGGGGGATCAGTTTATTAGTGCATAACAATAGTAAACCGATTCCCCACTTTAGGTTCATTAGAAGCTTTAATTGTATTCGTTTCCAATTATATTAATGTATACTAATTTTAGATCAGTTTCTTAATGAATTACGATAGAAAACTGATCCCCCATTTTATGCCAGTCGAAGCTTCAATTATGTTTCCAACTATTATAATCATTCAGTCAGTTAATCGCCATATGTGACACATACTTGTGCGATCATGTCTATTTCAGGACATTACTTACTAGGCAGAAGATATTCCCGCAGCAGGCTTGCAATTACCTTCTGCGGTAGACCAGATAGATAGATAGATAGATAGATAGATAGATAGATAGATGTTCACATGTGAACATCTATCTATCTATCTATCTATCTATCTATCTATCTATCTATCTATCTATCTATCTCGGTCTGTTAATATGTATTTATCTATCTACCTCAGTCTGTTCATATTTGCCAATCTTGTCAGTTCATATCTATCTATCTATCTATCTATCTATCTATCTATCTATAGATAAGACAAAAAGAGCGGGGAACAGATAGATAGGAACAGACTTAGAGTGATAGATAGATAGATAGATAGATAGATAGATAGATAGATAGATAGATAGATAGATAGATAGATATGAACTGACTAAGATTGGCAAATATGAACAGACTGAGGTAGATAGATAAATACATATTAACAGACCGAGATAGATAGATAGATAGATAGATAGATAGATAGATAGATAGATATGAGCAGACTAAGATAGATTTGAACAGAGTAATATATATATATATAGCTACATTGATGAACTGTGATACTACCTCTGAGCTATGGGCGTTCGGTAGAGGAAGGTGAACTTTAATGTGTTATATGCAATGGAAACACATGCCAGTAGCCGAGAGTGTTCAAATTCATTACTGAATGAACTATGCGTAAATATATATCGATTAAAAACAGAAATAGAGGTTGTTCCAACGACGGAAATTGGTATAGAAGAAAAAATTGCGGGAAGTTGTGAACGTTTTGTTTAAAGTGTTAATTTATTGTTATTATTATTAATATTACTTACTTTTTGTAAGATATATTAAAACAAATTCGCGAACCGTTGCAAGAAATAGTATTCCAAAACCAACAAAAAGAACTCGATGACCCGTAGAGTAGAACTGAATGAACATCGCTGAAAACAATTTTGAAGTATAACGACGAAATCAAATTTCGAATGTCATTGTAAAAAAAAAAAATTATGACCAACAAAAGGTGACGGATGAGACTTATATGCGAGTGCCATCCAAGGCTATAGAACCTAATCAGTCCTGCTATTAAACTATGATAACAGGCAGCCAATCAGATTTAAATTTGTTTACTTTTAAAAGAAGACTTAGTAAGAGAACTTAAAATGTTGTAGCATTTGTAAACACAAACGTTTTATTAATAATAATAGTAGAACTACGTATTATCTAAACTTATTTATAAATCGAACTTTGTCCCTCTGTGTGTGTATGTGTGTGTGTGTGTGTGTGTGTCCGTTACCTATAGACTCCTAAACGGCTGAACCGATTTTCTTGAAAATTTACACAGTTGTGCTATAAACGTCTGCGAGTGTTCTTAGCTAGGTTTCTTGTCGAGGTACCCCGATAAATGTCGAAAATCGATAATCGAAAAAATCGGCTTATAGAAAGAGTGATCCAATTTTAATCAAATTTGATACACCCATAGACAAAGACATAAG
Source organism: Ascarosepion bandense (assembly GCA_037127315.1). Lineage (NCBI taxonomy): Eukaryota > Metazoa > Mollusca > Cephalopoda > Sepiida > Sepiidae > Ascarosepion > Ascarosepion bandense. Next base: position 160,289 of record JBBBDQ010028782.1, on the reverse strand, counting down.
AAACGATATTCAGAAGTTTCAAGGTTGCAGTTATTACAATAGTGCAGAAGATCGATAATATATATATATATAAAAGGCAAGATGTTTGTGTGTGTGTCAGTTTGGCTGCCTGTATGTCTGTATTTTTTCAGCCCTTTTATTTTAGTTTTTGCTTCGAGTTTGACTCTAAGTAGGTATAATTGTAGTTCTTAGTATCAGCTATGATATCGTTTACTCAGAGGACTTATTTGGCCTTCAAAATTCAGTTTACGACGAAAAAAACTTATTTTATATAGATACCAGGAAATCAAAATTTGACTTACATCCATTCATTTTTCTTTCAGTCTACGGTTTCGCTTTAACTGGAAACAACTATTGCTTTTTAGTCTTTCGTGCTCCAGGACCATGGATTAGTTTTAAAGCTTTTATGACACCCGGGCAGCGCCGGGCTATCTTGCTAGTGTATACATAAAATTCAAGGAAATCTGATTCTCTCAAAGACACAAAAGACTGTTTTCATGAGCATCGCTTACATACAAGATCTGATCAAAATTTTTCGAGACTGTTGCTATGGTAACGGAGCTAAAGTCCGCTAAGTGAAACCGCTTGGCACAGGGTGTCCCTGTTGTGCATGCACACTTATAACATCCTCGTTCACCTCCGTTGTTTATAGCCCTGCTTGGAGGGAACGTATGTAGATTGTGGCCGTCTTTCTACGCCACGGAAAAAAAGCGGTTAGAACTAATGACGAATTATTTGTCTATGTCTGTGATGCGGAAATCAAAGGTTATAAGGCCCCCACCTCTCTGAAGAAATCCCGAATGGCTCGAAGCAATGTAAAAACACTGTGGACAATATTTATTTCGACGACAATGGCATTGTGTTGTGGATTCTGTTTGAGAAACCACACAAAATAATAAATAACAAAAGCAGATATGGAGATAGAAAATGTAAGTTATATTGAACAAAAATATACAAACTGGAAAACGGGTTAGTCAATTCAGGAATACTAGGAATACTATTAGTAGAATCAATATATACAGTTTTGTAGTGAAAAATATGTCCGGGTAATGAGTCGATATCCAAAACAACTCCAACTTACTGTGCACCAACATACTGACCAACTAAACAACTGTACAACTGCACAACTACACAACAGTAGAACTTTGCAATTACTTCTACTACATTATTTAGTTGTCCCTCCCAGTAAGGGCAACATGTGACACATGGTCAGTTTATGACTGGGATTTCCGGGCTATATGGCCCGGCCAAAAAATATCTGTCTATTTTTGCCCAGTCGTGCTTCTACCCTTCGGCGGAACCACGACTGGGTTAGTGCTATCTGCTCGGAAGCAGAGAGCGCCTCCTGCCCGAAGGCAGAGTACTGACAGTGTAAAGGCAGTTACAGCGAGGCAACTACTTCTACTACTGTATTTACTAGCCTTCCCACGCAAGGCCGGATGTGACACAAGGTCATTTTATAGTGGGTATTCCCGGCCATATAGCCGGGCCAAAAAAAATGTCTGTCTATTTTTACCGAGTCGTGGTTCTACCCTTCGGCGGAACCACGACTGGGTTATTGCTCTCTGCTCGGAAGCAGAGAGCGCCCCCCTGCCCGAAGGCAGAGTACTGACAGTGTAAAGGCAGTTACAGCGAGGCAACTACTACTACTACTGTATTTACTAGCCTTCCCATGCAAGGCCGGATGTGACACATGGTCATTTTATAGTGGGTATTCCCGGCCATATAGCCGGGCCAAAAAAATGTCTGTCTATTTTTACCGAGTCGTGGTTCTACCCTTCGGCGGAACCACGACTGGGTTATTGCTCTCTGCTCAGAAGCAGAGAGCGCCCCCTGCCCGAAGGCAGAGAACTGACAGTGTAAAGGCAGTTACAGCGAGGCAACTACTTCTACTACTCCCGTTCTCTGTATAGGCAGGATTATATGTCCAGATCAGGCGAGTTCATTCTTATGTGTATAAAGGGGTGATCCCCAACACATTGCTCTATGCTCCACGTTTTTAGACAGTAAACAAGGCTAGCGTGATATGTTTCGGAGATTGCTTGATGCTTTTCGTCGGAAAAGAACAGAAGTGCATGCGTCCGGAACGCGCAGGGTATTTAATGGTACCCCTTCGACCAATCCATGTGTCTGCATCTAGGTGAGCTCGTACATCACGATGGCAGTGGGGAGGTGCTCTATCTTGCGGAAAGTAAATCTCGCCGTCATCAGCAAACATCTCTGAAAATTGTGAATCGACAAACTCTTGAAGCAAGTTGAGGTAACTCTCCCAGTGGCAGTTCCGTTAAAAAAAATGGTCCTATGATGCCCTATGCGGATATCCCACACCACACTGTTACTCCTGGTAAGTTTACTTGGTGTTCAAGTGTTACATGAGGATTTATAGGACCCCAGTACGTGCAGTTTATTTTTTTTAATCATATCACCCCAAGCAAGGCGGTGACGCCACTGATGCGCATGGGGCTACTTAAGAGTAAAATGATTGGAAAAGAGAAAGCCGGGAACCACGTCCTAAACAGGGAACAAGGGATGAGCCTCTTCACCTGTTCAATAGATGTGGGTGGAGTGTGGAGTTTAGTCTATCTACTCCCATTGAGAACAAAAAAAAAAAAAAAGAGAAAAGAAAAAGTGAAAGAAGATTTGGGAAAAAAAAAAAGAAAAAGAAAAGCCGGGAACCACATTCTAAACAGGGAACAAGGGATGAGCCTCTTCACCTGTTCAATAGACGTGGGTGGAATGCGAACCGGGCGATAGTTAACTCTATCTACTCCAATTGAGAACAAAAATGTTTCTTTTTAAATGTAGACCTGTGACTAAACCAATCACAAGTGTATCTTTTTTTTTTTTAATCATATCACCCCAAGCAAGGCGAAAACGCCACTGATGCGCAGGGGGCTATGTAAGAGAGAAAAGATTGGAAAAGAGAAAAACCGGAAACCACATCCTAAACAGGAAACAAGGGATGAGCCTCTTCACCTGTTCAATAGACGTGGGTGGAGTGTGAACCGGGCGATAATTTAGTCTATCTACTCCAATTCAAAAAAAGAAAAAAGAAAAAGAAAAAAAGAGTGGAAAGATTGGAAAAGAGAAAAACCGGAAACCAGATCCTAAACAGGAAACAAAGTATGAGCCTCTTCACCTGTTCAACAGACGTGGGTGGAGTGTGAACCGGGCGATAGTTTAGTCTATCTACTCCAATTCAAAAAAAGAAAAAAGAAAAAGAAAAAAAGAGTGGAAAGATTGGAAAAGAGAAAAACCGGAAACCAGATCCTAAACAGGAAACAAAGGATGAGCCTCTTCACCTGTTCAATAGACGTGGGTGGAATGCGAACCGGGCGATAGTTAACTCTATCTACTCCAATTGAGAACAAAAAAAAAGAGAAAAGAAAAAAGTGAAAGAAGATTGGGGGGAAAAAAAAAGAAAAGCCGGGAATAACATGGCGATTAATGGAGCCATTTAATTTAAAGTTTTTTCTCATCGCTCCACACAATTTTGTGTGGAAACCGTGCATCTTCTGCACATTTTACCAGGTACCATTCTCAGAATTGAACTCTCGGGTCTGGATCGTCTTCACTGAGAGCCTGGATTAGTGTTGGAGTATAGCATTTCCAGTGCAGACGCTTCATGATGCGGTAGACGCTATCTTTTGAGATGTGGGTTTCCCGACCAGTTTGTCGAAGTGATTTCTGTGGTGATCGAAGGAGTGTTTCCTGCACCTGCTCTTCTTTTCCAGGGTTCGTGGATGTCCGTGGTCGTCCAGAACGTTTCTTGTTGATGTTCTGGACGGTTCCATCTCCTTCAAATTTGTCTCTGATGCGAGCAATGGTAGGTGGCGCTTTCGCGAATTCACTTCTGAATCGTCTTTGCACTTCAATGGCGTTTTTGGTCTTCCAGTAACATTTAAGGACAAACTTCCTCTTTTCCAAATTAAGTTGTTTTCCTGCCATGCTGTGATTAATTAATTACAATTGCATAAAAAGCAAAAAAAAAAAAAAAAAAAAAAGAAAAAAAATATCATGTTAGAGACAGTTAAAGTGTGGGTACACTTTTGAGACACAAACTGTAAACAAACACTAGTATGAACATCACCCAGCACCGGTTACAGAGATAGAAGATGTCACCATTCTATGAGATTAAATCATTTATACAAACAAGAAAATTGAAGAAATAGGCCTGACATTATCGTCAAAAACCAAAAAGAAAAAAAAGTTGCTTATTAATTGATGTGGTTTGTCCAGCGGATTGTAACATAGCAGCCAAAGAATTCGAAAAACTGTCAAAATATAAAGATCTACAAATTGAAATAAAAAAAAAATGTGGAAACTGAAAACTGAAAATAGTACCAGTAATATTAGGTGAACTTGGAGTTATGAAAAATGGAACAAAACAACACATTGAAAGAATTCCTGGAAACACCAGCTTAAGAGATATACAAAAAATGTCTTGTTAAGTACAGCCCACACACTAAGGAGAACTTTGTCTATGTAACGCTAGGGATGATGGGGAAGATAGAAAAAACATGAAATGGAACCATAGCAACACACCATGACCTGCCTTAGGTCTTCCTGCAGATTTGGTAGGTAGTGCGACCATAGCAGAAATAGAAATATGATGAAAATGACAGTATAAAAGTAATAATAATAATAATAATAATAACAATAATAGAGTGGGGCAATATTTACATTGGACAATGTGCAAACATTATGGAAAATATGTAAACAAACACTGGTATGAACATCACCCAGCACCGGTTACAGAAATAAAAGATGTCACCATTCTATGGGATTACACCATCTACACAGACAGAAAAATTGAAGCAAACAGGCCAGACATTATTGTTAAAAACCAGAAGGAGAAAACTTGTCTATTAATTGATATGGCTTGTCCAGCGGATTGTAACATAGCAACCAAGGAATTTGAAAAACTGTCAAAATATAAAGACCTGGAAATTGAAATAGAAAAATGTGGAAACTGAAAACAAGAGTAGTACCAGTAATAATAAGTGCACTTGGAATTATAAAAAAATGGAAAAAAATGGAACAAAACAACACATTGAAACAATATCTGGGAATACCAGCTTGAGAGATATAAAAAATTGTCTTGTTAAGTACAGCCCACCCACTAAGGAGAATTTTGTCTACGTAACGCTAGGGATGATAGGAGAGATAAAAAAAAATCATGAAATGGGGCCATAACAACACACCACAACCTGCCTTAGTTCCTTTCGCAGATTTGGTAGATAATGTGACCATAGCAGAAATCGAAAAAATGACATAATAATAATAACAATCACACTAATCGCCCAAACATCGTGACCAAAGACCATTAAGAACAGAATGTGCTGCCCCTGCAGAGTGAAATGTCTCTGTCAAGATCTTCAAAATCTAGAACCCATGCTCGGCCCGTTAGTCAGGATCAAAGTGTAGTATGTGTTCTCAGATATTCGCTGCCTGATCGCCGGCCGGGTTTGGAAGCAACAACCAGCTAAGACTAGCTTTGTACCCAGTTAGCGCGTAAGCGGGGGATGGGTAATCATTGACATGTGGCCTGAGCGTACACGCTCAACTTCCCCACGTTAAAAACCAACCTTGTGTCAAAACTCGCTCCAGTGGAGTTTAGGGTAAATTTTCAAGGATCTTGACGTGGAATTCTCTAAAATGTGGCACATAAGGACGTTAATAATTATAGGTGTAGTTGAAGATCTTAGATTAATTAGAAATGATTTCGGTAGATTCATTTAAGTAGCTTATACCTTAAAATATACATAAAAAATATATACTTACAAGTCAGTCATTTAAGTACCATACGTGATACAGGCTTGGGCGATTATGTCTCGAAAAAGACATAACTGACTGGTCAGAAGATTATCCAGCAGTAGGTTGCCATTACTTTCTGCGGTAGACTGGTTGCCAACCAAGGCTATATAACCCAATCTGTCCTGTTATTTAACCAATAACTGACGGGATGAGACGGATTAATAGCTTTTCCAATGGTATTTGCACGTAAGTGAATGCAACGAATTCAACCAGAATTCGAACTCGGCTCCCCGATTTCTCGTTCCAAGCCGATATCCACTGCACCACAACTCACAAGTACAGTTCATATATTACAAAGAGCTTTTTTATGTGAAATTTGTGTGAATTTTTTTTTTTTTGACTTTACAAAACTAACAAAAGTGATCAGTGGAAAATATTATTAAGCCATTTCTAACCTTAGGTCTCTGGTTTGTACCCGAAAAGATATTTGTACACAACAGAAATCAAAGGAAATAATAATAATAATAATAATAATAATAATAATAATAATAATAATAATAATAATAAATGCCTTGACGCTAGATCAGGCAATGCTCTCACGACTTTTGATCTTAATTGACTAGAGGGGTTATCAACGTCATGTTTTGTCTTGCTGAATTTAAACAGACTTCTGTAAATACACTAGTTAGTACTTGAAAGTTGTTTTTCAAACGAGGCTATGATATTTTCACGCAGTAGTATCCGTGTAATCGTCGACCCCCAATTAAATTTGTAACGAATATTTTTGTAAACGTTGGCCTTCTCCTCATTCTATGATAATTCGAATCCTTGCAAAACAATGAATGCTTTCCTTTTTAATGCGCCGTGTCCCTTCAGGACGTAGGTGATCATAGCCCTCCACATCTCCCTATCTATTGTTGCTCTGCCATCCATTTACTAAAAGTCTATCAATTATGTCATGTGTTGCTTTCCCCTGCACTTCTTTCTCTTTATTGGCCCTATAAGTATCAGATTCTCCAAGCCCTCGTTCCTCATTATATCTCCCAAAAATTCCAGCTGTCTCTTCAGTTTTCTTTTCGTTTTCATCCTCTCCAAAACCACGTCGATGCTTATTTGTTCGTCCATGGTATCCTCAGCATCGTTCTGTAGAACGACATTTCAGTTGCTTCAAGTCTTTCTTTCAGAGTCAAACGTTCAGAAAGCAGAGTCCGTGTAATAATCGAGCCTCAAGTAAGATTGGAATTATTATTTTTTTAAAACATTGGCTTGCTATTAATATGAAAATATTACTTTTATGATAAATCGATTTCATTCGGTAGTCGTACTGTCAAAATTAGTACTCGTGTAACCGTCTATTTGGTTTATTTGGTTTGCTTTGTTTTACGACATATCAACATCTCAAGGGGTCACTTATTGCCGAAATGATATTTACAATTTATTCGTATGAATAGAATATGTATTCTTTGTTAGTAATCTGTTTGTAGATCAGGTTTCATTGACGTATTTTTGTAAAAAGGGTTTTCTCAAGAGTCAGATATATTTCTGGTATATATATATATTTAAAAGTATATTGCTGTTAATATTTTTTTCCTTTAAAAATGTATTTTTGGTAATATTTTTCTTCCTAAATATATTGCTGGTAATAGTTTTTTCCAAGATGCTAATACTTTTTCTTCAAAAATGTATTTTTGGTAATATTTTTCTTTCTAAATATATTACTGGTAATAGTTTTTTTCCAAGCTGCTAATACTTTTTTCTTCAAAAATGTATTTTTGGTAATATTTTTCTTTCTAAATATATTGCTGGTAATAGTTTTTTCCAAGCTGCTAATACTTTTTTCTTCAAAAATGTATTTTTGGTAATATTTTTCTTCTTAAATATATTGCTGGTAATAGTTTTTTCAAGATGCTAATATTTTTTTCTTCAAAAATATATTTTTGGTAATATTTTTCTTCCTAAATATATTGCTGGTAATAGTTTTTTTCCAAGCTGCTAGTACTTTTTTTTTCAAAAATCTATTTTTGGTAATATTTTTCTTCTTAAATATATTGCTGGCAATAGTTTTTTTTCCAAGCTGCTAATACTTTTTCTTCAAAAATGTATTTTTGGTAATATTTTTCTTCTTAAATGTATTGCTGGTAATAGTTTTTTCCAAGATGCTAATATTTTTTTCCTTTAAAAATGTATTTTTGGTAATATTTTTCTTTCTAAATATATTGCTGGTAATAGTTTTTTCCAAGCTGCTAGTACTTTCTTTTTCAAAAATCTATTTTTGGTAATATTTTTCTTCTTAAATATATTGCTGGTAATAGTTTTTTCCAAGATGCTAATACTTTTTCTTCAAAAATATATTTTTGGTAATATTTTTCTTTCTAAATATATTGCTGGTAATAGTTTTTTCCAAGCTGCTAGTACTTTTTTTTCAAAAATCTATTTTTGGTAATATTTTTCTTCTTAAATATATTGCTGGTAATAGTTTTTTCCAAGATGCTAATATTTTTTTCTTCAAAAATATATTTTTGGTAATATTTTTCTTCCTAAATATATTGCTGGCAATAGTTTTTTTTCCAAGCTGCTAATACTTTTTTCTTCAAAAATGTATTTTTGGTAATATTTTTCTTCTTAAATATATTGCTGGTAATAGTTTTTTCCAAGATGCTAATATTTTTTTCTTCAAAAATATATTTTTGGTAATATTTTTCTTCCTAAATATATTGCTGGCAATAGTTTTTTTTCCAAGCTGCTAATACTTTTTTCTTCAAAAATGTATTTTTGGTAATATTTTTCTTCTTAAATATATTGCTGGTAATAGTTTTTTCCAAGATGCTAATATTTTTTTCTTCAAAAATATATTTTTGGTAATATTTTTCTTCCTAAATATATTGCTGGTAATAGTTTTTTCCAAGCTGCTAGTACTTTTTTTTCAAAAATCTATTTTTGGTAATATTTTTCTTCTTAAATATATTGCTGGCAATAGTTTTTTTTCCAAGATGCTAATATTTTTTTCTTAAAAAATGTATTGTTGGTAAAAATTTTTTCTTCCTAAATATATTGCTGACAATAGTTTTTTTCATTAAAAAATGTATTGCTGGTAATATTTTATTCTCCCAAAAAGTATTTAAGGAATTTTCACTATAAAAGTTTATGTTTATACTTTCATAATGTTTTGATCCAAAATTGGGTGTTAACTATTTGCCCATAGCTGGGACCTTAATAGGTGCTACCGCCCCAGGTCAAGGTGGACTGTGGAACTACACCAATTTCCTCTTTGCAGAGGTATACTGAAGCCCCAGCCAACAGGGAAGACTTTCAATTTAAGGAAATGAAAGTTTAACGAAATAAATAGTTCGGTTTTAAATTCCAGTCACCTGAAGATGGTCGGAGCCTATAACAGCGGAAACGTCGTGAATATTATAATAAAGATGAGGGCAACAATGTAAATAGCTCATCTTAGAATTATAGACAAATATAAAATTAAATAATTTTAATAAATGGAAATAGTGACGTTTTTTTCCGCCGAAATCATGACTTTATTTCATCTCCTAAGCTAACCTTTCGACTTTTTTCATATATATATTTTTAATTTGACACTGTAGTTTCCATGAAGCAAATAATACGAACCTCTCCAGAAACGTTGTTATTAAATCAGCATGCACGGAAAAGCAACATGGCGGAAAACGGGCAAATTTGCTTATTTGAATCATCAGAGAAAAACGAACGAGTAAAAAAATGAAGAAAGGCTTTTATTTGTCAAAAATAAAGGTTATTGTTTTCGCTGTGGTAATTGTGCGTCCTCGACCCGTTCCAATGTCCGCCTCTTGCGCCCCCGGACCAAGATGACCTCCAAATGACTTGACAGTCATCTGGTCAGATCGTAAAATCAATCGCACAACCCCTGTTTATTAACCTCCCCTCCATTATGATTGTCTTGAATATTATAAAAAGACACAATTACAAGGATATGCGAAACCCACCCGCCCGCAGACACACAGGTATAACAGCAGAAACTCTCTCTCTCTGTTTTTCACACGCACCAATACTTTCACTCACTCATATCTCGCTTTCTATCTCATTTTCTCACGTGGGTAAACGCCCACAGGCGTATACTTTGTCTTAAAGTAAGCAATTATTGTACTGGGTAAACCTTCAGTAGTAAATGTCGTATCTGTGGAGTGTAGAAGAGGCGATGATTTTCAACATTTTAATATATATATAATATATTATATATATATAATATATTATATATATATAATATATTATATATATATATATAATATATATATAATATATATATAATATTTTCAACATTTTAATATATATATATATATATATATATATATATATATATATATATATATATATCAGAAATTATTATAACATGAATGTTATAATATCACTACAAAAGTAGCTATTTTGTTTCGACACTTCTTGTTTGTAGGTTTATTTATGTGTGCGTTCTTTCTCTTCCTCGTTTAATATATGAATAACTTTCTAAATCCAATAAATTGTTAAACTTAGAAAATTGTTTTTAAATTTCGCAACAATAATAAAGTAGGTCTAATAGTTAATTAAAAATGTTGATCTCAATTTAATCAAATATTAATACTAAGGCACCCCGCCCATAAAATTATTTTTAAGTCTGCTCACATATTCTCCAAATTAGAAGTTGCTTTATTTTGATTGGCCCACATTGTACATACAGCAATGCCTCCCTGGGGTTTTGCTTGTATTTAACCCTTTAAAACCCTTCAACTTGAAATAAACCTCAACACCTCATCACTTGATAAAACACAAGAAGTGTCGAAACAAAATAGCTACTTTTGTAGTGATATCATAACATATTCATGTTATAATTTCTGAATAAATATTATTAGCTCTACTTTGTATTGAGCACTTTTTTTAAGAATAGTGTTTCTTTGGATACGGAATATTATTCCATCCATACGTACCCTATATATATATATATATATATATATATAACTAAATTTGTTTTTTTTTTATTAAAGTTATTTTATTTAAAATCATTTTCTAAACAATGAGCTAAGTTTGCTTAATGACGAGGTAAAAATAAGAAACAGAAAATTCCTTGTCGCAAGTTAAACTATAATTTAACATAAAAAGGAGATAATGTTTTTTGTTGTAGGGTCAAACTAGGGTAATTTTAGTTGTAATTTTTTCTTTGGCAGGGGGAGGGTCTGTGGCTTCACCCTTGAGTTAGTAGCGGTAGGTGGTGGGGAAGTAACTATTTAGCCAATTGAAAAAAAAACTTATTGTGACTAATTGGAAGATGTTTGTATATTTATTGTCTCTCTGTCTCTACACACACCCACACACATACACCCACACACATACACCCACACACATACACACACACACACATACACACCCACACACATACACACACACACATACACCCACACACATACACACACACACACATACACACCCACACACATACACCCACACACATACACACACACACACATACACACCCACACACATACACACACACACATATATATATATATATAGTCATCCACAAGACAGATCTGGTTCACTGTATCACAGCTCAGCAGTACGGTTAGACATCCGATCGCTTCTAGCCAGGATTGAAACCCGACTGAACTGACGTCAGTCGCCGATTCCACCGCTGAGCAATGGGCGCTCGGTAGAGGAAGGAGGATTTTAGAGTGTTATATACAATGTAAACACACGCCAGTAATCGAGAGTGTTCAAATAATTACTGAATGAACGATGCGTAAATGCTTGAGTAGCTACTGCTTTTTTAAAGTCTACCATTCATCCATATATATATATTTCATCTCTCTCTCTCTCTCTCTCTCTCTCTCTCTATATATATATATATATATATATATATGTATATATATATAATTTTTTTTTTTAATCGTATCACCCCGAGCAAGGCGTTAACGCCACTGAAGCGCAGGGGGCTACGTAAGAGTGAAAAGATTGGAAAAGAGAATGCCGGGAACCACATCCTAAACAGGGAAAAAGGGATGAGCCTCTACACCTGTTCAATAGACATGGGTGGAGTGTGAACCGGGCGATAGTTTAGTCTATCTACTCCAATTGAAAAAAGAAAAGAAAAGTGAAAAGATTGGAAAAGAGAAAGCCGGAAACCACATCCTAAACAGGGAACAAGGGTTGTGCCTCTTCACCTGTTCAATAGACATGGGTGGAGTGTGAACCGGGCGATAGTTTAGTCTATCTACTTCAATTGAAAAAAAATAAATAAAAAGAAAAGTGAAAAGATTGGAAAAGAGAAAGTCGGAAACCACATCCTAAACAGGAAAAAAGGGATGAGCCTCTACACCTGTTCAATAGATGTGGGTGGAGTGTGAACCGGGCGATAGTTTAGTCTATCTACTCCAATTCAAAAAAGAAAAAAAAAGAAAAAGAAAAGTGAAAAGATTGGAAAAGAGAAAGCCGGAAACCACATCCTAAACAGGGAACAAGGGATGAGCCTCTTCACCTGTTCAATAGATATGGGTGGAGTGTGAACCGGGCGATAGTTTAGTTTATCTACTTCAATTGAAAAAAAATAAATAAAAAGAAAAGTGAAAAGATTGGAAAAGAGAAAGCCGGAAACCACATACTAAACAGGAAAAAAGGGATGAGCCTCTTCACCTGTTCAATAGATGTGGGTGGAGTGTGAACCGGGCGATAGTTTAGTCTATCTACTCCAATTCAAAAAAAAAAAAAAAATAAATAAATAAATAAATAAAAAGAAAAGTGAAAAGTTTGGAAAAGAGAAAGCCGGAAACCACATCCTAAACAGGGAACAAGGGATGAGCCTCTACACCTGTTAAATAGATATGGGTGGAGTGTGAACCGGCGATAGATAGATCTATCTACTCCAATTTAAGAAAATAAAATAAATAAATGAAGGAGTGAAAAGATTGGAAAAGAGAAAGCCGGAAACCACATCCTAAACAGGGAACAAGGGATGAGCCTCTTCACCTGTTCAATAGATGTGGGTGGGGTGTGAACCGGGCGATAGTTTAGTCTATCTACTCCAAAATGAGGACCTTGAATAAATTCTCGCTGATTTTTCATGAAAAGTAATGTTTTATTTAGACAAAAATTAGTCAGAAAGATGTCACTGAAAGAATTGTCTGTCGCTAATCCCTACATCTTCCTAACCTTCTGGCACAATTTGAATTCCACGTCGGAAAAACGACACGTCTTTTGAGGTTAAACAAGAGTCGACCTATCTTTTGGCATCTTCATAACAATGAAAGTGCTGCTTAGTCGGGCCATATGCCATCGATCAGAACAAGTGATAATTGGGCGGAGCAATGTCTGTTTTACACGGCGAGTGGGGTAGGATTTATCATTTAAGTCGTTTCCAAGTTGATTTTCATCCGTTTTCCAACATGTGGCTTAGCTTTGTTACGCCTCTGCTCGTGTAGTGACCGCCTTTTCTTCAATGCTCATCTCAAACACATCAATTGTAGTCGTTAGCGATCTCCTGTGATGGATTTCCTCGAAGAAATTGCTATTCAACGGATTTAAATATCGAAATTTTTGTTGTATTATATATATATATATATATATATATATATATATATATATATATATATATATATATATATATATATGCATGCGTGACTCTTCAGAAATGAATTGAGTTCTCTCGGTGACTGGCGTCTGTATACACTGCTTACATACAAGACGTTAAAATGTCCCTTCTCTGACCCTATGCGCCGATGGCTTAGGGAGTAGCGACTCCGACTGACACCAAATCGGTCGAGTTTTCGATCCCGGCCAGAAGCAAGTGGATATGTCTAGCCACATTGATGAGCTGTGATACAGCGAAACAGGCTTGTATGTGGATGACTAATATATATATATATATATATATATATTGTTTACTATTCGACAACATAATTATTGCAAAAAATAAAAAGGCTCTGTTAAAGAGCAAATATGCGGCAAAAGCTTTCATAACTGGTAGTAAAGTTTAATAAGTGGTAATCAAGAGATTGAACTGAGCTGACACTAGCCCGCTGTTATCTCGCTTTCCATGAGGGTAACAGGAGGGATATATATATATATAAAATAAAAAGTGTGAGAAACCGTGAACGTTTTCTTTAAAATATATGTTTATTGTTTTGGTTTCATGAACAATTAATGCTTCATAACTTGTATAAATACCAAAACAATAAACATATATTTTAAAGAAAACGTTCACGGCTTCTCACTTTTTATTTCATACTCATTACTCTCGTTGGAACAACCCTATTCCTTTATTCGATATATATATATATATATATATATATATATATATATATATATTTCAAGTAGTAGTAGGAGGATTTGAACAATTATTAAGTAAATCATCTAGCTTTATATTCGACCTCAACAGAATGCAGAAAGCACTGGACGGCCGTTTTGTCCTATATTTGGGACTCATCAGCAGTGCGCATCCACTACCAGGAATCGAACCCAGACAGTCTTGGTTATTAAGCTGATGTTATACCAACTGTACCAAGACGAAGATGTAACGAATTAAGCTCGATGAAGTGCGCTGCTCCTCACGTATTCCGTGGTGGAACTAATCCAAGCTCCTTTGCCCATAGGATAGTGCCTCCCCAAGCAACGACTTCCGCAACCAAGCCGCGAAATCCATAGCGTGTTTCGTGGTTGAAGCACAGAGATATAATTCAAGAAGTAGTAGGAGGATTTGAACAATTATTAAGTAAATCATCTAGCTTTATATTCGACCTCAACAGAATGCAGAAAGCACTGGACGGCCGTTTCGTCCTATATTTGGGACTCATCAGCAGTGCGCATCCACTACCAGGAATCGAACCCAGACAGTCTTGGTTATTAAGCTGATGTTATACCAACTGTACCAAGACGAAGATGTAACGAATTAAGCTCGATGAAGTGCGCTGCTCCTCACGTATTCCGTGGTGGAACTAATCCAAGCTCCTTTGCCCATAGGGTAGTGCTTCCCCAAGCCACGACTTCCGCAACCAAGCCGCGAAATCCATAGCGTGTTTCGTGGTTGAAGCACAGAGATATAATTCAAGAAGTAGTAGGAGGATTTGAACAATTATTAAGTAAATCATCTGGTAGTGGATGCGCACTACTGATGAGTCCCAAATATAGGACGAAACGGACGTCCAGTGCTTTCTGCATTCTGTTGAGGTCGAATATAAAGCTCGATGATTTACTTAATAATATATATATATATATATATATATATATATATATATATATATATATATATTATGGGTATGAAAAATAATACCTAATGACGCCATTATTAAATAAATTTAAATATGAATGAGAATTCCGATATTTATACGATTCACTATATCAAAAACATTTTTATAAACAAATATCTGGGATGTTTAGCAACTACTTAATAAAATAAGAGGCATTCTCGTCTTAAAAATAATCTGTATGTTTGGAAAATTTTGTCACATGACTTGAACATAAAAAAATAATAAATGTATGCGAATTTTCTTTCCATTATGTATTTTGAAATAAATACGAGGAAGAAAATAAAGTATGTGCAATAAAATAGACTATTCAGTCAGTTAAGTGCCATACGTGGTAAACGCTTGGGCGATCATGTCTCGAAAGAGACATGACTGACTGGGCAGAAGATTGTCCCGCAGTAGGACAATTGTCCCGCAGCTTTATGCGGTATATTGGTTGCCAGCCAAGGCTATAGAACCCAATCTGTCCTGTTATTTAACCCATAACTGGAAGAAAGAGACGGATTAATACCTTTCTCAAGGGTATTTGCGAGTAAGAGAATGCAATGAATTCAACTGGAATTTGAACTCGGCTCCCCGATTTCTCGTTCCGAGCCGATATCCACTGTACCACAACTCGCTTCCTATAGACTATTACTGGTTTTCTTTTCTTTTTTTTATGTAATGAGCTTCAAATGTGAAAATTTAAGATAAGGTAACTACTAAAATTGGCAAAACCTGTCACTCGGGGGTTACTATTATTTAAATATTTAAATGGAAAGTCCTTTAGTGTAATATCAGTTTGCAATTTCTAAAAAAAAATTCTTTTAAAATTCTATTGTGTTTGCGTTGTGGTGCAGAGGATATCGACTCGGAATGACAATCCGAGGAGTTGAGTTCGAATTCCAGTTGAATTCCTTGCATTCACTTTCGCACAAATAGCCTTGGGGGAAGGTATGAATCCGTCTCTTCCCTCCAGTTATGGGTTAAATAATAGAGTAGATTGGGTTCTATAGCCTTTGCTGGCAACCAGTCTACCGCAGAAAGCAATGGTAACATACTGCGGCATAATCTTCTGCCCAGACAGTCATGTTTCTTTAGAAAAAAATTGTCTTGTTAAGTACAGTCCACACACTAAGGAGAATTTTGTCTATGTAACGCTAGGGATGATAGGGGAGATAAAAAAAAACTTGCTTATTAATTGATATGGCTTGTCCAGCGGATTGTAACATAGCAACTAAGGAATTTGAAAAACTGTCAAAATATAAAGACCTGAAAATTGAAATAGAAAAAAATGTGGAAATTGAAAACAAGAGTTGTGCCAGTGATAGTAGGTGCACTTGGAATGATAAAAAATGGAACAAAACAATACATTGAAAGAATCCCTGGAAACCCCAGCTTAAGAGATATAAAAAAAATTGTCTTATTAAATACAGCCCACACACTAAGGAAAACTTTGTCTATGTAACGATAGGGAAGATAGAAAAAAACATGAAATGGAGCCATAACAACACGCCACGACCAGCCTTAGGTTTTCCCGCAGACTTGCTTGGTAGTGCGACCATAGCAGAAATCGAAATGTGATAAAAAATGACAATAATAATAAATTTTAAAGACTTTAAATATATACAAGATATCGCCCGTCATCATCAATTTCATCAAACAGTGCATGTCTATATGGAAAACAACCCTTTACCTCAATCATATAAATGGAACCTATAAGTCTGATGAAATAAACATCAAAAGAGGTATATTTCAAGGTGATTCTTTATCTCCCTTACTATTCTGCATATCATTAATAGCACTAACCAGTCAACTTAACAAGACAGAATGTGGTTATAAAATAGGACAAAAGAAAATAAGCCATCTATTTTACATGGATGACTTGAAGTTATATGCTAAGAATGATAATGAACTGGAAGGTCTTCTGCAAACTGTAAAATGCTTCAGCGAAGACATTGGAATGAAATTTAATTTGAATAAATGTGCTAAAGCTACAGTTTTACGTGGATCAATACAAGAAACATCCTCAATTAGCCTAGACCCTGCTGTAACAATAAAAGAATTGAAACCAGAAGAAGCTTATAAATACCTAGCTGTAAATGAGAGCGAAAACATTCACCATAAAAAAATGAAAGAAATAGTGCGTAAAGAGTACTATAGAAGGCTACGAATGATATTAAAAACTGAATTAAATTCACAGAACAGAGTTATGGCCATTAATAGCCTTGCAATCCCAGTTGTCCAATATAGCTTTAACATCTTAAACTGGACTCTAAACGACATCAGGCGAATGGATGCTAAAACAAGAAAGCTTCTTTCTAAGCATAAGATGCATCATCCAAAGGCTGATGTAGACCGTCTATACATACCCCGTAAAGAAGGTGGAAGAGGTCTTATTCAGCTGGAATTGTCATACAAGACAACAACTATTGGCTTACTAACATACATAGAAACAACAAAGGATTGGATGATACAATTAGTAAGGCAACATGAAGAAAGCAAGAAAAAATATTCAATAATAAAAGAAGGCAGTAAATTCAAACAAGATTTACAGTTAGTAGATTCTGTAGAAAAGCAGAACGGAAGCCAAGAGCCGGCTATTGCGGCAAACAATATGAAAATGAAAGCCAAAGATAAAGCTCTTGAACAGATGAAACAGCGCTGGCAAGACAAACCTCTGCATGGCCAATATCCAGTACGTGCCAATAAATCCAATGTTGATAAAGTTAATACTCATCGATGGTTACGTGCATCTGGATTAAAGTCTGAAACTGAAGGCTTTATTCTTGCAGCACAAGACCAAAGTCTTTTCACGAGAAACTTTCAGGCAAATATTATGCATAATAATATGGATCCAAAATGCAGGTTTTGTGATAAACACCAAGAAACAATAGACCACCTAATCTCAGGCTGTTCTGTGCTTGCCCCAAATGAATATAAAAATCGCCACGATAGAGTTGGGCAATATTTACATTGGGCAATATGCAAACATTATGGAAAAGCTGTAGGCAAACACTGGTATGAACATCACCCAGCACCGGTTACAGAAATAGAAGATGTAACCATTCTATGGGATTACACCATCTACACAGACAGAAAAATTGAAGCAAACAGGCCAGACATTATTGTTAAAAACCAGAAGGAGAAAACTTGTCTATTAATTGATATGGCTTGTCCAGCGGATTGTAACATAGCAATCAAGGAATTTGAAAAACTGTCAAAATATAAAGACCTGGAAATTGAAATAGAAAAAATGTGGAAATTGAAAACAAGAGTTGTGCCAGTGATAGTAGGTGCACTTGGAATGATAAAAAATGGAACAAAACAACACATTGAAAGAATCCCTGGAAACCCCAGCTTAAGAGATATACAAAAAATTGTCTTATTAAGTACAGCCCACACACTAAGGAAAACTTTATCTATGTAATGCTGGAGATGATAGGGAAGATAGAAAAACATGAAATGGAGCCATAACAACACGCCACAATCTGCCTTAGGTCTCCCCGCAGACTTGGTTGGTAGTGAGACCAAAGCAGAAATCGAAATATGATGAAAATTAACATAATAATAATAATAATAATAAAAACTGATATTTCAGCAATCAGGAATTTATTTGATTGAATTTTTACGTCTTATGCAGGTTTTATTTAAGGCCAGGAAATATATTTCAGTTTTATGATTTTTCGTGACATTAATGATTTACTGATACACGTCTTATTAATTAACCCATAGCTGGGGGAGAAGAACTGGTTGATTCATATCTTTCCCAAGGGTATTTGCACGTAAGTGAATATAACGAATCCGATTGGAATTGAAACTCGATTTACCGATTAACAATCCAGAGCCGCTATCTCTAACGTCACCGCACATTCACGTATACAGTAAAGCCAACCATTTTAAAATGAACTTCATATTTGAAATCCATATTCCAAATATAGCTAAGAAATGTGGCTTCTACGAAAACATACGTTAGGTATATTATTCATAATCTTTAGTTTCTGCAGAATATAAAATTTCATCTGCAATTTTCTGTTGTACATTTAAATGATATTTGCATGTCAGTCTCTTGATCGTGCGAATGATGACTGGATGCCAATAAACGATATATTGAATATTACATGCGTTATTTAAACAGAAACAGGAAAGGTCATTGAAATAAAAAAAAAAAACTTGGTGCGTCAGGTTAGATTTTGTCTTAGAAGTTTTAAAAGTGAACAGTAGCCTGACAAACTACATTGTTTGTTAAGCAGTTTCAGTTGGCGGGATTTTTCTGCAATTACACTTATTACCATTAATATTGGATTCTAGACTTAGAACCCTGTTACGATATTTTTTCCTAACAGACTGGTTCAGTAGTTCAGTATCTATCTATCTATCTATCTATCTATCTATCTATCTATCTATCTATCTATCTATCTATCTATCTATCACAGGAAGTTAAAGTATTGCTTAAAGTTTTTTCATACAACAAAATGCCAATACATATTGAATGAAGGAAGAGGACCACGGCGAGAAATGTCAAACTAGAAAAACAAATAATTCAATGATATCGCTTATTTTTAAGCGATATCATTAAACTATTAATTCCTGAATTTTAGATTTTCTTTCGACATATAGCCATGACTAATTTTGTCGGACGAAAGGCTTGCCCGTTTTTTTCAAGTGGATCATTTGACCTTTTTAAACTTTTTTCTGTTTCTGTGCTATTTGTTTTGATAGTTTGGTATTTCTCACCATAGTTCTCCTCATTAAGTATATATATATATATATATATATATATTGTCATCCGCATGGGTGATACGATTATATATATATATATATATATATATATATATGTAATCGTATCAACCCAAGCAAGGCGGTAATGCCACTGATGTGCAGGGGTCTACATAGGAGTAAAAAGATTAGATAGGAGGAGAGAAAAGAGAAAGACGAACCAGTTAGAAAGGAGTATATATATATATATACAAATTAATTTAAGCGAATGTTATGAGGAGTGAGGGGGTGCAGAGGATATCAGGAAGAGAGTAGGAAAGGGAAGAGATTACTGATGAGAGTGGGGTGGACGAGGAGGAATGTTATGAAGAGAGAGAAATTGCAGTGGGTGTCAGGAAGAGAGTAGGAGGTGGAAGAGATTACTGATGAGAGTGGGGTGGACGAGGAGGAATGTTATGAAGAGAGAGAGAGAAAGAGAGAGGCAGTGGGTGTCAGGAAGAGTGTAGGAAAGGGAAGAGATTATTGATGAGAGTGGGGTGGACGAGGAAGAATGTTATGAAGAGAGAGAGAGAGAGAGAGAGGTTGCAGTGGGTGTCAGGAAGAGTGTAGGAAAGGGAAGAGATTATTGATGAGAGTGGGGTGGACGAGGAGGAATGTTATGAAGAGAGAGAGAGAGAGAGAGAGAGAGAGAGAGAGAGATTGCAGTGGGTGTCAGGAAGAGTGTAGGAAAGGGAAGAGATTATTGATGAGGGTGGGGTGGACGAGGAAGAATGTTATGAAGAGAGAGATGTTGAAAAGGGTGTCAGGAAGAGAGTAGGTGAGGGAAGAGAGTAGGAGAGGGAAGAGATTACTGATGAGAGTAAGTCGGACGGAGAGGAATGTTATGAGGAGTGAGATGTTGCAGGGGGTGTCAGGAAGAGAGTAGGAGAGGGAAGAGAGTAGGAGAGGGAAGAGATTACTGATGAGAGTGAGTCGGACGGAGAGGAATGTTATGAGGAGTGAGATGTTGCAGGGGGTGTCAGGAAGAGAGTAGGAGGGGGAAGAGATTACTGATGAGAGTGGGGTGGACGCGGTGGAATGTTATCAGGAGTGAGATGTTGCAGTGGGTGTTAGGAAGAGAGTAGGAGGTGGAAGAGATTACTGATGAGAGTGGGGTCGATGCATAAAAGCATGAAAGAAAGGATGTAAGTTAGTGAGACAGGAGATGACTTTTGACTTTACATTTAAATTCTTGGAGATTGTAGCTGTCGAGAAAGCAAGTATGCGGAAGAGAATTTCACAAGCGGGAAGTTCGAGAAAAGAGGCTGCTGGAGTAGAATTTGCGTTTACAATTTATTGGCTTTACAGTAAAAGGGTGGGACCTAGTTGCTAATCTTGTGGCTCGAGGAAATTCGTATATAGGAGGTACAAGTGAGCTAAGTTCTTCGGAGCAGAAACCGTGAAAGTATTTGTAGAAGAGGCACAGGGAAGCCACACTGCGTCGGTGAGAAAGCGACTGTATCCGAGCTACCAAGTCGGGATCGATCACATTACAGATTCTCCGTTGGATTAGGTCAAGGACACCTTTTTTTTTAATCGTTTCACCCCGAGCAAGGCGGTAATGCCACTGATGTGCAGGGGGCTACATAAGTGTAAAAAGATTAATTAGAAGAGAGTGAAGAGGAAGACGAACCAGATAGAAAGGAGCAATAGAAAGATGAGAATGCATGTGTGATGACAGTTTCAAAGATGGAGGGAAAGGAAAGGATATACGGGGTGGGGAATGAACTAGAGTCAAGTGGTTAATAGATGAGTATTGACATTGCATTTAAATTCCTGGAGGTTGTAGCCGCCAGGAAAGCAAGAATATGGGAGCGAGTTCCACAGGCGGGAAGTGCAAGAGAAGAAGCTGCAGGAGTAGAATTGTCGTCTGCATTTGGCTAACCAAATGGGTGGGTGGGACCCAGTTGCCAGTCTGGTTGCACGAGGAAACACTTGTTGCAGAGGCACCAGTGACTTAAGTTCGTCCGAGCAG
Source organism: Ascarosepion bandense (assembly GCA_037127315.1). Classification (NCBI taxonomy): domain Eukaryota; kingdom Metazoa; phylum Mollusca; class Cephalopoda; order Sepiida; family Sepiidae; genus Ascarosepion; species Ascarosepion bandense. The sequence goes on along the minus strand of JBBBDQ010028782.1, from coordinate 138,566 downwards.
AAGCCATGAAAGTATTTATAGAACAGACAAAGAGCGGCCACATTTCGTCGGTGGGGAAGTGGCTGTAGTCGAGCCGCCAGGTCAGTACCTATTACATTACTGATTCTCCTTTGGAGGCTGTCGAGAACACTGAGGTGAACGGCAGGGGCGCCTGACCATATATGGCAGCAGTACTCCATGCATGGACGAATGGTTGATGGATTGAGCAGGATGGATTCAGGCAGAAAAAAACATCCTGGCCCGACACAGTGACCCAACCTTCTTAGCAGTGGATTTAGCTATGGACTCGATGTAGTGGTTCCATTTGAGATCAGAAGCGAGGGTAATGACGAGGAGGCGCAGTGTATTGCTCTCAGGGAGAATCGCTTGGTCCATGCTTATGGGAGGCAGGAGAGGTTGCCTGTAATGATTGACAGACAACAGCTTGGTCTTAGACGCATTGAAATTGACAAGCCACTTCTTGCCCCAATTTACAACAGAGTGTAGATCCCGTTCAAGGGCAACAGCGAGATTATGTTTGTCCGACACGACGGGTTTCTTACTGATGCGGGAGTAAATTGTGGTGTCATCTGCGTAGATGCCTACTTGGCACTTGATCTCATCTGAGAGGTCGTTGATGAAAATAAGGAAGAGCGTCGGGGCCAGGATAGAGCCCTGTGGGACACCAGTATTTGTGCTGGAGGATGAAGAGGCATGCCCATTCAAAACGACCTTCATTTTGGGGTTATTTAAAAAAGATTGGATTAGATCAAGCAAGCGTCCGGTAATACCGTAACCCCGTAGCTTACATAGATGGTCAGAGTGCCAAACGCTGTCAAAAGCCTTGGAGATGTCCAGAGCAACAGTACGAGCTTCGCCTGACTCATCAAGAGCCTGGAGCATGTACTCCGTAGCAGTTGTTGGCATGTCGGCCGTGGACCTGGCAAAGCGGAAGTGGATAGAAGGAGCACCGGACCAGATATGGCATCACTACTCAATGTACGGGCGGATGGTAGACTTGTTTATGTGCAGGATTGTTTGGGACGAGAAAAATTTCCTGGTCCTACACAGAGAACCAACTTTCTTAGCAGCTGGTGATGTCAATTGGCTATCGCGATCGTGCAACTTGACGTCTTTAGATTTCTTCCTTTGCGGTCATCTCAAAAGTAAAGTCTATGCCAACAAGCCAAGAAAAATTGCTCTTGTTAGCAGCCTAGGCTCAGTGTGCCATCCTCTGATTCGCTTTCTTGTAGATATAATTGACCCACTGATAGGAAAGTCACCATCATATCTTCGAAACACCGCCTACTTCGTAAACCTATCAATATTGCTCCCATTCAATGGAGCCAGATAGTGAACCTGGATTTGGTGAGTCTTCACCAAGGTAACCACGTTAGAGGCAATATCGGTAGTCAGGGACAGACTGGCTAAATGCTTAACAGGGACAGACAGGATAAAGGCTTAACACTCTATGGCTGAGATACATTGATGACACCTTCATACTCTGACCACACCAGGAAGAAGTCTAGACGCTACTAGACCATGTGAACTCGATAAGATCACCAATACAGTTCATTATGGAAAAAGAAAGTGACAACAAACTGGCATTCCTGGAGGTGCTAATAGCTCGAAAAGAGATGGATTCAAGACATCCGTATACCGCAAGCCAACATTCACCAGACAATACCGCAACTTCAGCTCCCGCCACCCATACAATGTAAATAAAGGGGTCTTCCACTGCCGCCAACATCGAGCAAAAGTCATAAGCGGCGACCGAGACACACGAACAGGAAATAGTCAGTACAAGCAGAATCCGACTATATTACCCTACACCGTAACAATTATCAAGGGTATTTGACGACAACCCCAACAAACATGGAAGGGAGGGTGCATGATGATAACAACTCTCAGAAAACAGCCTGGGTCTATCTACCCTATGTGAAGGGGTTATCGAAAAAAAAAATACAAAGGATGTGTGGCCCATATAACTTCAGGACGATCTTCAGAAGTGTTCCTACACTTCGCAGATACCTCTCCCGAGTACGACCCCCAACAGAGAAGGACATGACTAAGGACTGTGTGTATGCCATTCCAGAGACGGCTTCGCACAAGGAATGAAATGATATACCCCAATGATCATAATAAATGGTTAGGTTCGAAAATCCTAGCACCTGAAGAAGGCCAAGACGTACAACGGTCAAAACGTTGTGACAATAACCCGAATAATGTAGTGCAAATACTGCCTCATCTCAGAAATACACACAAAAATTTAACAGTTGAAGGATAAGATAATAAGATATATTGGTGAGATCGAGAAACAAATATGTAGAGACGTCATCAAAAAAATTGACCATCGACCTAAGAAGTGGCGAACATTCGGAGGATATTTTTTAAACATAATTGGCATTTCCCAAATAACGCATCAATTAACAAGTCCCGGCCCTAACGTATAGATGGCGTCACTAATAAAAAATCAAAATAATTTTTATGAACTACTAACCTTCAAATGGCACGTGACAACATTTGGGCCCAATCAGATTATTAGTTTACAAATTACAGTTATTTAAGTGAAGCTACTGTTGCAAATTTTCAAAACAATAGAAAAATCTGAATATCGCGTGTTGATAAAGCATTACTTTCTGATGGAGAAATATATTGTTCAAGAAAAGCAATGACTTGATAAGTGTTATTCAGACTTTTCTTTGTCGGAAACAACGTTTAAGAGGTGGTATGCTGACTTTAAACGCGGTCGTATAAACACAAATGATGCTGAACGCTCAGGTTGCCCAAAATCGGCAGTTGTCACGGAAAAAAAATCTCCAAACTTGTTTTGGCCGATCGTAAATTGAAGTTGCGTGAGAACAACTGAGTTGAACATATCAAAAGGTAGCGTATTCACCATTTTGCATGAACATTTGTCAATGAGAAAGGTCTGTTCAAAATGGGTGCCGGGTTTGCTCACAGTCGATCAAGAACAACAACACGTCAACGGTTCAGAACGTTGTTTGCAACTATATATATATATACACAAAGAATCTCAAGCTAGCCAAAACCTACCGCGGTTTCACACTACGGCTCGTCAGTTGGTTCCGTTTGGGTTTTTTTTTCTTTACTGCGGAGTATCGTATGTCTTGTCCTTATTCCGCGGATTTCTTTTTTTCTCCCCTTTTATCCGACGCCTTAGTGCACCGGATTGTAACGGAATTAGGTTCTGTTTGTTAGTGGTTTTTCTAAAGGTTTATCTTAGGATAAATTTACAACCTAAATACTTGCAGAGTCTATTTAGTTATTATTTTGAGTATATATATATATATATTCATTGAAAAGTATATAAAAACATATTCATATATACAGGACGTTCCATTAGGTCAGATCAAAATTAGCAGTAAATAAACGTTCTAATGGTGAAATTTTATTGATTTCATTATTGGATCATGTTAACAACCTCGTATAAATATATAAATAGTATAAATAAATAATATAAATAATTACAATACCTCATTTAATAAATATAGACAAATCATGACGAAGGCCGGAGCGTACAACTGCCGAAACGTCGTGAATATGACAACAGTCCGAACAATGTGAATAGTGTAAGTACTTAACATACCTCATCTCGGAAATATAGTCAGTTAGTCAGTTAAGTGCCATACGTGATACACGCTTTGGGCGATCATGTCTCGAAAAAGATATGACTGACGGGGCAGAAGATTATCCCGCAGTAGGTTACCATTACTTTCTGCGGTAGACTGGCTGCCAGCCAAGGCTATAGAACCCAGTCTGTTCTATTATTTAACCCATAACCGGAGGGAAGAGATGGATTAATACATTTACCAAGGGTATTTGTGTGTAAGTGAATGCAAGGAATTCAACTGGAAATCGAACTCTGCTCCCCGATTTGTCGTTCTGAGTCGATACCCACTGCACCACAACGCACATCCACGGAAATATAGACAGATCCTGAAAAAGGCCGGAGCGTACAAAGATATATAGACAAATACTAAAAATATTTCTAACTTTAAATAACCAGCAAAGGGTTGATAAACTGTAAAAACGAATCGATCAATCTTATTGAGTTGCTATTTTTAGAAAGACCTATAATCCAATAGTCTGTCTCTAATAATCTCTTGTCTTATTGTTTCTCTTTGAAACCATAAAAATTCCACCCCATGGGGTTTAGGGCATTTATACACGTCTACAAACTCTGTTTTATCATAGAAGGCGATACAAGAAGGCTTCTATTAAAAATCTCATAAGTTAATAATGCTGGAGTGCTTTGTAATTCACAGCGGCAAATCCTTCCGATATAAGTTTTTACTCTTTACTCCCTTCGACATAAAAACCCGTGCTGTTTCACAATGAAAAGAGAAGCGGTCACGGTAAGCCACCTGTGTGGTTTTGTCCTTCATGGTTCAGTGGTTTCTGCCGTAGGAAACCCCAGACATGACAAGTAAGCCTTATGTTTTGTGGTTCAAAAAGTCCGAACACAATCACTTATTTGAATAGGCGGTGAACACATTGTGTTCTTTACTAAGTTAATAAACAAGAACAAGCAAGCAGGGACAATTTTGGTGCCGGCGGTACCCTCGGGTACATGAATCACTGAATTTTAAGTTATTATATTTTTACTTTTTTATCGAGGTATATATCTCATTTGAAAAATGAAAGAAAAAAAAATTGATTTACTCAGCTTAGTGGTGGCACAAGGTCAAAATATGGGGAACCCAAAGAGGACCGAACTCATTACTCAGTTTTGCTTGATCTACCGAGACGAGCTTATAATACGTCGAAGAGTTAACTATTAACATAGCTAGTTCTGGCACAATCCCAAAAATATGGGTACCCAATGAGGATCGAGCTCACTATTCCGTCGTTATTTATCTATTAAGACAAGTTTGCTAAACATTGCACCAAGTTGAAAAGTAAGCGTTTTACTAAGCGTATCCTCATCTTTGTTGTTTTGATCGCTACATTTCGGCCAATGCATTCTCCAGCCTTCTTGCATTGTCTGAAGGTCTAAGATGAAGTATTGTCATCATCCAATGAGTTATTCAGACCAGGACCCTCATCTTTCTTTCTATCTTCACTGCGTTTCAGCCGATAGATTTTCTGGCCTTCTACATATTGCGTTTAACATACTGAATGCTTTGATTTTAACTGTGACAAATGATTTGTTTACTTCAATGTTCTTTAATGTCTATGATGATTTACTTAATATGGGTTCCCAATGAGGATCAAACTCATTCACACTTTTGGCAATCATGTCTCTTTCGAGACATGGCTGACTGGACAGAAGATTTTCTATCCAGCAATTTAAAGTATAGCTGAAGGGATAAGAGACGGATTGTATTAATAATTAGTGGGGGATCAGTTTAATACTTCATAACAATATCAAACCGACCCCCCACTTTATACCAAGTAGAAGCTTTACTTATATTTCCAACTATTATCTTCATTCAGTCAGTTAAGTGCCACACGTGATACACGATTTGGGCGATCATGTCTCGAAAGAGACATGACTGACTTGGCAGAAGATTTTCTATCCTGCTATTTAAAGTATAGCTAAAGGGATAAGAGACGGATTGTATTAATAATTAGTGGGGGATCAGTTTATCACTTCATAACAATATCAAACCGATCCCCCACTTTATGCCAAGTAGAAGCTTTACTTATGTTTCCAACTATTATCTTCATTCAGTCAGTTAAGTGCCATACGTGATACACGCTTTAGGCGATCATGTCTCTTTCGAGACATAAAGGACTGGGAAGAAGATTATTCCGTAGTAGGTTGCCATTGCTTTCTGCGGTAGTCTGGTTGCTAGCCAAGGCTATAGAACTCAATCTGTCCTGTTATTTAACCCATAGCTGGAGGGAAGAGACGGATTAATATCTTTCGCAAGGGTATTTGCGCGTTAAGTGAATGCAAGTCTGCGGGAGACTGGTTACCAGCCAAGGCTATAGAACCCAATCTGTCTTGTTATTTAACCCATAACTGGAGAGAAGAGACGGTTTAATACCTTTCCCAAGGGTATTTGTGCGTAAGTGAATGCAAGGAATTTAACTGCAATTCGAACTCGCCACCCCGATTTGTTGTTTTGAGTCGATATCCACTGCACCACAACGCACATCCAGAACTCAAACTCATTAACCAGTCGTAATTGATCTAGCGAAACTAACTTGCTAACCACGTTTCGTCCCTGAGGACTTCGTCAGACTAGCTTTATTTTCGTTGACGCGACTACACATGCACACAAACGAGAGACACTGGGAATTTTAAATTTATTTATTTTTTATTCTTTTTCTTCTATATGCCCTTCCCTTTCAGGACGTAGGCGATCATGGCTTTCCACATCTCTCTATCCCTGGTGGCTCTTAGCACGCCTTCTCCTGTTACACCATGCAACCCTCGTTCCATCATCCACCTGATTAAGTCCTTCAAATATGTTATCCGCTGCTTTTCCGTCTCTTTTTCCCTCTATCTGGCTTGTTAGTATCAAGTTCTCCATGCCCTCCTTCCTCATTGCATGTCCCATGAACCTCAACTGTCTCTTCCTGATGCTCAGTATTAATTTCCTTTTCGTTTTCATCCTTTCCAAAACCTCATAATTGCTCACATGCTCGACCCATGATATTCGCAGTATCCATCTGTAGAACCACATTTCAGTTGCTTCAAGTTTTTCCTTCATCTTTGATGATATTGTCCAGCATTCAGTGCCATATTGAAGAACTGACAACACATAGCAATCCAGTACTCTCAACTTTGTTTCTAGCGAAATTGTCCGGTTTCTTAAAACTTTATTCAACTTCTGGAATGCTTCCTTCGCCATGCCAATTCGCCTTCGGACTTCTGTGTCGCACTTTCTGTCTTCTGTTATAACACTTCCCAGGTATTTAAATTTTTGTACCTGCTTGATTCTAATATCCCCGACCTGTATTTGGCATATTGGGCTGCCCTTTTTACTGATGACCATGCATTCAGTTTTCTTGCAGTTTATTTGTAGTCCTTTCTTGTCACTCTCTTCGGCCACCTTCTGTAGGAGGTCTTGTAGTTTCCTTTCCGTGTCTGCTATCAGCACTGTATCATCTGCATATCTTACTCAGACGGAAATGTCTACAGTGTTTTAAACGCTAGATCATCCATAGTAAATGTGAGTTCAAGTTCTTCCAACATTTTACCCTTCTTTGCAGATCTTCTATTATCACAATGTGTGACATCTAGTAACAAAGGTTATGATATTCGATAACACCAACTAAAATATTATACATATATATTTTGCTTATATAATATTTTATATATTCATTACAAATTATACTTTAGAACATTTACAAACTACAGTCTACTACAAAATTGTACATTTTGTTTCGACATTGAAAGAACAATGTCTAATCAGGTAGTTAATAATGATTTTAACCCTCTAGGGCCATTCGTAACATATTTGATACAGTATTTCCCTATAAGGAAACATTTGGTATTCATTGACTGAGCAGTCAGTACTGCTTTCATTTGAAATTTATAAAATATTTCTCTTAAAAAATTTTTCAGGAAAATATTTCTTTCAAGGCTTGTTTTCATACTGTATCAAATATGATACGAATGGCCCTAGAGGGTTAATCTCAGTCTGTCTATCTATCTATCTATCTATCTATCTATCTATCTATCTATCTATCTATCTATCTATCTATCTATTAACCCTCTAGGGCCATTCGTATCATATTTGATACAGTATGAAAACAAGCCTTGAAAGAAATATTTTCCTGAAAAATTTTTTAAGAGAAATATTTTATAAATTTCAAATGAAAGCAGTACTGACTGCTGAGTCAATGAATACCAAATGTTTCCTTATAGGGAAATACTGTATCAAATATGATACGAATGGCCCTAGAGGGTTAATAAACGTTATTTTTAAAAAGAAAATTTCTAATCAGTATTTCATTGATTGACTGTTTTTTAAGGCTTATTAAAAGACAAGAAATTATAATGTGTATATAAAGTGGGGGATCAGTTCTATACTACGACAATATATAAACTGATCTCTCACTTTGGGGCCAGTGTAGTTTATATCGATTTATATTCCAGAAAATGTAAATAAATCTAAAATTCATGACCGTGTAGCTAATCAGTATTTCATCGATTGATTAATTTTTTATAAATATTTTCTTTTAGATAATAATGGTTTAGCGATACACCTCTTAGTAATTAACCCATAGAGGAGAGGTAGAATAGTTTAATTGGAATTTGATAAACTACCAAGAAATTATAATATGTATATAAACTTAAAGATTAATTCAATATTATGATAAATATATAACTATTTCATTTATATACCAGGGAATATAAATAAATCTAAAAAAGATGCCTGTGTAACTCATCAGTATTTCATCGATTGGTGGTTTTATTTATTACGGCTTATCAACCCAATGCAGGTTATGTTAAGGCAGAAAATATTTTAGATCTTAAAATTTTGCAGGGTGGGAGAAATAATAACTTTTTAGTGATACAATTCTTACTAATTAACCTATTGCTTAAAGGAAGGAAGAAGAGGTTGTTCATACCTTTTTCAAGGGTGAGCGAATATAACGATTTTTAGGAGGAATTGAAACTCAGCTCCCCGTGTTATATATCGCCGTACGACGACAAACAACGAGAACACGCATATATAAAAATATAAGGTTATATTTTTATTCCTGACGACGAACCCGTGTGGAACAGAGAATGGAAGAGTGAGAGCGCACGGGAGTGTAGTCTTGCCTGTGGTGTCTCTCTGCTTCCACTGGCCGTTCTCTGCTGGCGAATCCGTGTGTCGAGGTCTTTTTATAGTCTTCTAGAACCGAGACTTTTCCTTCCGGTTTTGCCTCGCCCACGCAACGCCACGTAATTCCAAGAGACACCTGTTCTGTTTGCCTCCGTAGTCATTTCCGCCGCTGTCGGAAATAAGGTCAAACGGGCCCGACTCATAAACCTGCGACATCCGCTCCAGGCCCCGACAGGATGTATTTCTCAAACACCTGTCTTGTCGTTCGCCGACCCCTTCACCGACGGGAAACACCATCGATTGCATCAACCTTCCTCGGGTGGGGCCAGATTGCTATATTACACCCGGTTAATTATTCAGAGCCATTATCAATTACACCACCCGCACATCCAAGGGTACTGTGCATGGTATTCTTAAGCGGTCACCCATCACTTGAGGACTATCAACAGCCGTATTTACTTAAATGGATAGCACATGTAACTTGAATAGAAGATATTAACTCTCACGACAGACCTCAAGTGGAATGCCTATATAGAATCTATACTTAAATCTGCTGCTAAGAAAGTCGGTTCCCTGTGTAGGGCCAGGAAGTTTTTCTCGTCTGAAACAATCCCGCACGTATACAAATCTACCATCCGCTCGTGCATTGAATACAGCTGCCATATCTGGTCGGGTGCTCCTGCTATCCACCTAGGTGTCCTTGACAAAATCCAACGGAGAATCTCTAATGTGATCGATCCCGACTTGGCAGCTCAGATACAGTCACTTTCTCACCGGCGCAATATGGCTTTCCCGTGTCTCTTCTAGAAATACTTCCACGGCTTCTGCTCCGATGAACTTAGCTCACTGGTGCCTCCTATGTATAAATTTCCTCGAGCCACAAGATTAGCAACTAGGTTCCACCCTTTTACTGTGAAACCAATAAATTATTAACGCAAATTCTACTCCAGCAGCTTCTTTTCTCGCACTTCCCTCCTGTGGAATTCCTTTCCGTTTACTTGCTTTCCCTACAGCTAAAATCTTCAAGAATTTAAATGTAAAGTCAATAGCCATCTCCTACCTCACTAACCTGCATCCCCTCTCTCTCTCTCATGCTCCTTTCTCCGTCTAGTCCGCTCTCATCAGTATTCTCATCCTTCTCTTACCCAATTCCTGACAGCCACTATAACCTGTCACTCTTTCTCATAACTTTCCTCCTATGTAACCCCCCGCAAAACAGTGGCAGTAAAATTCCTTTTTTGAGTCGATATAATTATAAAAAAAGTATTGACATAATCAAGGTGTTCACATTCCGCACTACTTCAAACAAAAGCTTAGGAAGGAAACCTCCAATCAATACTGGAAAAAGCGATAACAGCTACTGGACATGAAAAACCTATTTTTTTTCTGAAAAACCGTTTTAAGAAAAAAGATTTTTGAAATTCAAACTAAAGGAGAAAATAGTCCTATAATCAATAAGCTGATTCCACACTTCTCCAAACAAAAAGTTAGGAAGGAAACCTCTATCAATACTGGAAAAAGCAAGGCTTGGCATATCTTAAATTTGTTGATCGTACGGAAACTTGAATTTTAACATAATATGGCCGTAAGCCGGAGAGAGAGAGAGAGAGAGAGAGAGAGAGAGAGAGAGAGAGAGAGAGAGGGTGAAGGAGAGAACGAGAAAGAGAGTGAGAGCGTCACTTTCACATGCTTCGAATTGTTTATAATTTCCAATTGAGGTAAAATTCCGAAATTGTCTCTCAAAAGTGTCACTTTTAGAAAGGTCAGGTTAGGAAATGGCCCTACTTTCTGCAATGCCCGGCGCCATATTGCTTGAATGGTTAAACGTCACATTTCAATAATCTCGCGTCAAATCTCGCTGAGACGAGAAAATTATATTTTTTTTACCAAGATGGCGGTTCCTCATGTCTAGCGTCGCTTGTCACGTTGACCTTTTGTTGTTTATAAAGATCGGAAAAGAAAACGCCAAATATTTATCCCTTGAATGAAAATAACACCCGTTTTGCCTCTTTTCTTTCATACGAGAAATTCCGTTGTAATTGAATAAATAGTTTATGTATTATACGCTTTCTCATTATATGTGTTTTTCTGAGTTCAGAAAACAATTGGAAAAATGAGATTGCGGAACAGAGGAAAAGGAAATCGTGGATAAAGCAAAATCAAGCATAAATATAAAAGTCACGGACTGGTTAAAATATCTCCGAGAAGAAAAAAAGTATTCCTATTGTCGTCTATTTTCCCTTTAATCCCAAGGGATTAAAGTAACATCACCTTCGTCTATGTGCCGTGTCGCTTCAGGGCGTAGGCGATCATGTCCTTCCACATCTCCCTATCCTTAGAAGCTCCTAACAAGCTTTCTTCTATTTTCCCCTGTCTCCTCTTTTTTTTTTATCAGATGTGTGATTATCAGATCCTTCAAGCCCTCTTTCGTCATTTCATGTTTCAAAAATTTCAGTTGTCTTTTCCTGATTAGTTCCCTATTTGTTATAATCTACTCTAAAGCCTCACCGTTGCTCATATGAATGGTCCATGGTATTCTCACCAGCTTTATGTAGAACAACATATCGGTTGCTTCATAATTACACACAAACACACACACACACACACATATATAATAATGGATTCTCCCGTCGATTTCGACGTATGAGCGTCTAACTAACACAGACAACCACACAAATAATTGTTTAAAGTGGCGAAGGCTTGTTTAGCACCATCAACACTTTTCGGAACTCCTGATAACAAACAATCGGTGCAGACGTCTGCCACAGATGGCATGAACAACAGACCTCAGTTATTTAATCCATAAATCCATTTAATATATATATATATATATATATATATATATATAATTTTTCTTAATAACCAAGGTAACAACTGACGACGACTTCGATAGTAAAAAAAAAGTGGGGAAAGAAGGAAAAGGAATTTATATATTATATATTATTTAATTATTAGACTCTGTTAAAATTTTACCAAAAAAATGTTGTTTAAATAAATAATAAAAGGAAAAAATGTTATAGGAATTTTTGGATATATAAAAATAAAGGATAAATTATAAATTTTAAGGTAGATCTAAATAATATTCTTATATATATATATATATATATATATATATACAGTACACTAAATCTAAAAATGACCCAACACCGACCGCGGTTTCACACACACACACACACACACACACACACACACATATATATATATATATATATATATATATATATATATATATATATAGTCATCCGCAGACATATCTGTTTCGCTGTATCACAGCTATCAGTAAGGTCAGACGACGATTGCTTTTAACCCAGGATTGAAACCCGACTGAATTGGCGTCAGTCGGCGATTCTGAGATATGGGCGCTTGGTAGAAGAAGGCAGACTTTTTAGTGCGTATATATATATATATATATATATATATATATATATATATATATATATAAGAATATTATTTTTAGCGCGTATATATATATATATATATATATATATATATAGTACACTAAATCTAAAAATGAGCCAACACCGACCGCGACTTCACACAACGGATCGTCATATATATATATATATATATATATATATATATATATATATAAAAGAATATTATTGAGATCTACCTTAAAATTTATAATTTATCCTTTATTTTTATATATCCAAAAATTCCTATAACATTTTTTCCTTTTATTATTTATTTAGACGACATTTTTTTGGTAAAATTTTAACAGAGTCTAATAATTAAATAATATATAATATATAAATTCCTTTCCCTTCTTTCCCCACTTTTTTTTTACTATCGAAGTCGTCGTCAGTTGTTACCTTGGTTATTAAGAAAAATTTTATATGTTATTTCTTCGTTAACTTACCCCCTGGCCACCCCTTTTGTTTTCTATTTTCTTTCCTTTTTCCCAACCACTTCTGTCCCTGATTCTATTGATTCTTACAGAACTATTGTAAATTTTTCTAATATCGAGTCATGAATCTCTGTGTCTGTTTTTCCCCTTTCTTATGTCGTGCTGACAAATTCAAATATTTTTTTTTAAATCCCACCCCTTTTTAACTTCCTGTGTATGGATATGTTTTGGGGCTTCATTTGGTATGGAAATTTTGTAACATATTTGAATTGATAAATTTTTGTTTCTGACCGTTGCTGATGAAGCGAGAATTTTCTCGCTGAAATGGCCATCCAACGAAATTAAATTTCGACATTTTTGACTTACTTTATATATATATATATATATATAAACTCTGAGTTTCATGCGTTATGCAGTCATCAGGTGCATATTTGAAACTAATGTACTCAACAGTACATCAATATATATGTTGCTGTCATTTCAGACGGCATATCGATATAAATATTTTGCTGTCATTTTAGACGGCACGGCTCACTCGTAATTACATTCTTTACCATTCGACCATGCGTTGAACATTGCTGACACATCTGGATTCGTGCTCTTGTTATATGTTTAGAGACTTTGAATCGAATCCAAAGAAGAATCTGCAATGTTATTGGTCATGATTAAGCATCTCAATTTCAGTCTCTTTCCCACTACTGTAATGTAACTTCCATGTGTTTTTTTTATAAGTACTTTCATGGTAACTGGTCTGATAGATTTTCCTCGATTGTACTTAGAATTTATGAATTTAAGCGCTGTAATAATTTAACGGAAAACGCTCACCTTTTTACAGTTAATTTGGCTAGATGCAACCGTAAATTCTATGCTGACAGTGTCATCTCTAGCCCTTCTCGAATGTGGAACACTCTTCCGGCTTCTTGCTTCTCTGTTAAGTTTGATTTTCAAAAATTCAAATGCAATCTCAATCGTTATCTTCTGTCTTCTTAATTCCTGTTTTTTATTGTTCTCTCTCCTTAATTAAGTTTTCTTCTCATATTATTATAAGTCCTATGCTAACAGTTTCTTCTCTTGCTTGTGGAACTCTCTTCCGGCTTCTTGCTTCCCAGTCAACTATAATCTTCAGAAATTTAAATGCAATGTCAATCATTATTTTCTGTCTTTTTAATTCTGCTTCTTTTATTGTTCTCATGCCCTTGTAATATTTATCCCCATACTCTCCAACATCCTTGCGCTTTTCTGATTGTATTTCTTTGACTGGAATCAAAACAAATTATTTGGAATGAATCTTTTGAATCGGCCAATCTTTGAACGGGCGGGAAACATATTCAGACTTACGGTGAAAAGAGTGTAGAGGACAATTAATGGTTGAAATAAACTGCTCTACAGGGACTTGATGAAACTTTTCATCGTGCGAAAGACTAGCGCAGATAAAATAATAATAATAATAATAATAATAATAATAATAATAATAAGAAGAAGAAGAAGAAGAAGAAGAGAGTTATGACCATTAATAGCCTTGCAATCCCAGTTGTCCAATATAGTTTCAACATCTTAAACTGGACTCTAAACGACATCAGGCGAATGGATTCTAAAACAAGAAAGCTTCTTTCTAAGCATAAGATGCATCATCCAAAGGCTGATGTAGACCGTCTATACATACCCCGTAAAGAAGGTGGAAGAGGTCTTATTCAGCTGGAATTGTCATACAAGACAACAACTATTGGCTTACTAACATACATAGAAACAACAAAGGAATGGATGATACAATTAGTAAGGCAACATGAAGAAAGAAAGAAAAAACATTCAATAATAAAAGAAGGCAGTAAATACAAACAAGATTTACAGTTAGTAGATTCTGTAGAAAAGCAAAACATAAGCCAAGAACCAACTATTGCGGCAAAAAATATGAAAATGAAAGCCAAAGATAAAGCTCTTGAACAGATGAAACAACACTGACAAGACAAACCTCTGCATGGCCAATATCCAGAACGTGCCAATAAATCCAATGTTGACAAAGTTAAAACTCATCGATGGTTACGTGCATCTGGATTAAAGTCTGAGGCTGAAGGCTTTATTCTTGCAGCGCAAGACCAAAGTCTTTTCACTAGAAACTTTCAGGCAAATATTATGCATAATAATATGGATCCAAAATGCAGGTTTTGTGATAAACACCAAGAAACAATAGGCCATCTAATCTCAGGCTGTTCTGTACTTGCCCCCAATTAATATAAAAATCGCCACGATAGAGTGGGGCAATATTTGCATTAAACAATGTGCAAACACTATAGAAAATCTGTAAACAAACACTGGTATGAACATCACCCAGCACCGGTTACAGAAATAGAAGATGTCACTATTCTATGGGATTGCACCATCTACACAGACAGAAAAATTGAAGCAAATAGGCCGGACATTATTGTTAAAAACCAGAAAGAAAAAACTTGCTTATTAATTGTTGAGCGGATTGTAACATAGCAACCAAGGTATTTGAAAACTATAAAAATATAAAGACCTGGAAATTGAAATAGAAACAAAATGTGAAATTTGAAAACAACAGTTGTGCCAGTGATAGTAGTTACACTCGGAATTATAAAAAATGAAACAAAACAACACATTGAAAGAATCCCTGGAAACTCCAGCTTAAGAGTTACACAAAAATTTGTCTTGTTAAGTACAGCCCACACACTAAGGAGAAATTTGTCTGTGCAACGCTTAGGATATTATGGGAGATAGAAAAACATTAAATGTAGCCATAACAACACACCACGACTTGCCTTAGGTCTTTCCGCAGACTTGGTAGGTAATGTGACCATAGCAGAAATCGAATTATAATGAAAATGACATCATAATAATAATCGTAGTGTTGGTAGTAATAGTGTTTCAGAAAATAATAATTTCTTTAGAGTTTCAAATTCAATTGGCATTAAACTCCGCCGAAAACTAAATAAAGAGTCTGGCGGCGGTGAAGACAGATTTTGGTATTCGTGTGCGAGACTGCAATGCAATAATGGAGTCACTTCCTGTGAAGAGAGAGGGGGAGGGAGGGAGAGAGAAAAAAACAGCGAAGAAGTGAACTGAGAACGGAAGTGAAAATTCTATCGCGTCTGGAGGACAAAAGTTTTGCGACACGTCGAGGAATTAAATTCCAAGAGATGCGTGCTTTGTGGCTTAAGAGTAAACAAGAAGACTCCGCCCCCGGCGATAGGTGGGGGTAAGTATGACTGTGGTGGGGGGTGGGGGATGAGATATGAGTTTATTAGGGGAAGATAAAAGAGGGATCGTGTTTTAATGAAAGGTTGCGATAGCTTTTAAGGAAGGTGACAGATTTGAGGAAAGAAAGAAAGAAAGAAAGAAAGAAAGAAAGAAAGAAAGAAAGCAAAAGAAAAATTCGAGATAAAAAAAATAATAAGAGAAATAAGAACGGGAAGGAAGAAAAAGTAAAAAAGAAGCGAGTAAATAAATATATCAATAAAAAATTAAAGAAAGAAAGAAAGAAAGAAAGAAAGATAAGAGAAAAAAGAGAGAAAAAAATAGAAAGGAAGGAAGGTAAAAGGGAAGTGAAGAAAGAAAGAATAAAATTAGAAAGAAATTAAGGTAAGAGGGAAAGAAAGAAAGGAAAATCGATGAATAATAATCAAATAAATAAATAAAGAAAGAAAAAGTAAAATTAGAAAGGAATGAAGGTAAGAGAGAAGGAGAGAAAAGAAAAGAAAGAAGAAAGAATAAAATTAAAAAGGAATGAAGATATGAGGGAAAGGAAGGAAAAGAAAGAAAGAAAACGATTACAAAGGAAAGAAGAGGAAAGGATGGAAAGGAAAAGAAAGAAAGAAAGAAAGAAAGAATGGATAAAATTAGAAAGGAAGGAAGGTAAAAGAGAAGAAGAAAGAAACAAAGAAAGAAAGAAAGAAAGAAAAGAAAAATTTATGAACGAAAGTAAAGAAAATGGAAAGAAGAGAAGAAAAAATGAAGACAAAAAAGAGAAAGAAGGGAAAAAAGAAAGTAATATTAAGAAAGAAAGAAAGAAAGAAAGAAAGAAAAACCAAAAGAAAAGTGAAACTAAGAATGAAAGAGAAGTACAAAGTAAGAAGGAGAAAATGAAAGACGAAGGAAAAATAAATAAAAGTAATAAGAAAGAAAGAAAGAAAGAAAGAGAGAAAATATTTAGAAAGAAAGGAAGATAAAAGGAAAGAAAAAAGTAAATAAATAAATAAAGAAAAAAGAAAGAATAAAATTAGAAAGGAAGGAAGATAAAAGGGAAGGAAGGAAAGGAAAAGAAAGAAAGAAAAGTAAAATTTAAGAAAGAAAGAAAGAAAGAAAGGAAAAAATAGGAGAGAAAGGAAAAAAGAAAGCCAGAAAGAAAGAAATGAGGAATTTACGAAAAAAATACGGAAAATGGAAAGAAGAAACAGAAAAAAGTAAAAGAAAGAAAGAAAGAAAGAGAGAAAATATTCAGAATGAAAGGAAGATAAAAGGAAAGAAAAAAGTAAATAAATAAATAAAGAAAGAAAAAAGAAAGAATAAAATTAGAAAGGAAGGAAGATAAAAGGGAAGGAAGGAAAAGAAAGAAAGAAAGAAAAGTAAAATTTAAGAAAGAAAGAAAGAAAGAAAGAAAGGAAAAAGAAAGCCAGAAAGAAAGAAATGAGAAATTTACGAAAAAAATAAGGAAAATGGAAAGAATAAACAGAAAAAAGTAAAAGGAAGGAAGGAAGGAAGGAAGGAAGGAAGGAAGAGAGGTAAAAGGGAAGGAAGGAACACGATCGAAAGAAGGAATGGATATAAGAAAAAAGAAGAAAGGATAAAGAAAGGAAAGAAAAAAATTAAGTGAATTTAAAAAAGAAAGAAAGAAAGAAAGAAAGAAAGAAAGAGGAAAAAGAAAGAAAATTAAAGAAATAAATGAAGGATAAAAAAGACGAAATGAAAGGAAAAAGTAAAATTAAGAAAGAAAAAAATGAAGGTAAAAAGAAGGATGGAAAAGAAAGAAAGAAAGAAAGAAAGAAAGGAAAGTAAAATTCTTAAAGAACGGAAGAAAGGAAAAAGGAAGGAAGAAAATAAAAAAGAAAGAAAGGGAAAAGAAGGAAGAAAAAAGAATAGAGAAAAGGACGTGCGTTTTGGTGCATTGGATATCGGCTCGGAACGAGAAATTGGAAGGCTGAGTTTGAATTTTATGAATATATTTCTATAAAAGTGTATTTTTATACTTTCATAGTGTATTGACCCCAGTTTAGGGTTAACTATTTGCCCATAGCCGGGACCCTAACCGGGTGGACCTGGAAATAATAGGTGGTTCCATGCTCCTCACAACCTCCTAATCAGAGGCCTTGCTGCCGGATGCAGTTTACCATCATGCCCAGGACCGGAATAATATTGAGAACAGGTTTAGGGTTAGGCTTGGTGTTACAGTTTGGTTTAGGTTTAGAGTTAGAGCTTGGGTTAGGATTACGATTAGAGTAAGCGTGAAGGTTAGGTTTAATGTTAAGGCTAGATTTATATTTTGAAATAGGAGTTAGGATTAGTCTTTTTTATTTCAGGGAAAATAGTTTTTTTCTATAATTAAAAAATCAAAATGGTTAGGGTTATGACTAAATTTAGGGTTAGGGGCTAGATTTAGTGTTAGGTTTAGGTTTAGGGTTAAGTCTTGGGTTAGATTTAGGGTTACGGGAAGGGTCAGTGTTAAATAATATCTTGGTCAGTGTGGAATTTTGCCAAGATGTGGGCGACGCAGGTGGCTGGCGGATTTTGTTTTAACGAACCAGGGTCAAAGGAGTCAGCTTCCAAGATGAGACAAGGTGCACCCGAAGCTACAGGTGTCAATTAGGTAAATATTTAAGTGACGTCAGCTGTGACAGAGAGTCATTTTTTACAGTTTTCAGAGTGTTGAGTTAAAGACATCAACCATTCTGTCTGGCTGGCAGCCTCGATGCGTGTGTAATTTCACCAAATCCGACCAACCCACTCCACAATACAGCCAAGTCACCGATGAAAAACAGAATAAAAATAATGAAATATTTTTATTTAAATACGAAGTGTTGATGTCTGTCGACTTTATCATTTTGATTCCCTTTAGGTTCAGGTTTTTTCGTCATTTATTTGTGAAAGATATATAACACGGCCCCTGGCTGCGTCCAGCCAACCTTATTGACCTGTAGCCGATTTTGCCCACGTTGTGTTGTTGATCTCGGATTTTCCAAAGCAGGATTGCTTATTATCAGTTGACGAGGTTGGTCCAGACATGCGTGGGACTGGTATATAATGAAAGCCAGATTTAAGACCGGAACGACATGGTGTAGATTTATATATATTTATATATATATCGAATAAATACAAGATTACAATTCAAAATTAGTAACGAAAAAGAAATATCAGTTGGCTGGTATTTCAGTAGCACAATAATATTCGGGTTGTATTATTTCCACGGGACGATGGTTTATTTAACTTCAAATTGGTTGAATTTGGACTAACCGTCTCTTGCAATATATATATATATATATATATATATATATATATATATATATCCCGTCTTCTTTGTAGCAGCAGGCCTTGTTTCATATTAATCAGACCACCATTCAAATCTCTTTCTAACTCATTCCAAAAACGGGGGCCGAAATAATAAATTTCGTCTTGCACCCTAGTTTTGTTAAACAGGCCCCCAGACCTCAGTGGGAAGGTTATGTATGAGGGTTCTATTTGCTCTCTGTATAACTCTTACCAGCTCGAAATGAAAACAATTACATTTAACATTTCAACTTTGAGGGGAAGAGGAGAAGGACCCACTTCCTGTTATTGTCTGCCTCTTCGTACGAGCTGTCCTGGTAATCAGTACGCAGGAAATTCCCAAGGACGTCTTTTGATCTAAGGTCACATTTTTTTTTTTTAATCATATCACCCCGAGCAAGGCGGTAACGCCACTGATGCGCAGGGGGCTACGTAAGGGTAAAAAGAATGGAAAAGAGAAAGCCGGAAACCACATCCTAAACAGGAAACAAGGAATGAGCCTCTTCACCTGTTCAATAGATGTGGGTGAACATATCGTCAAAACCCACTGACAAATATTTTGACTAGAATTAAGTAACTAACCTAGATAAATTTGCTTACTTCTCTCAACAAAAGTATTTTGCACCAAGTGGATTATTGTATTTTCCACTTTGGCTACTTTACCCGACAAAAATAATTGTATTCTCCAATTTTACCTTCTTCATTTATGTGCCTTGTTCTTTCAGGACATGGGCGATCATGGCTTTCCACGTCTTCCAATCCTCGGTGGCTCTTAGAATGCTTTCTCCTGTTACACCACGCAACCCCCATTTTGCCATCCACCTGCTCAAGCCAGTCAAGTACGTTACTCGCTGTTTTCCCCTGTTTCCCCTTCCTTCTTTCTGGCCTGTTAATATCAGGTTCTCCAAGCCCTCCTTCCTCATTGCATGTCCCTGGAACTTTTGCTGTCTCTTCCTGACGCTCACTATTAATTTCCTTTTCGTTTCCATCCTTTCTAAAACATCATTGCTCACATGCTCGATCCATGATATTCGCAATATCCTTCTGTAGAACCACATGTCAGTTGCTTCAAGTTTATCCTTTATTTCCGATGATATTGTTCAGCATTCACTGCCATATTGAAGAACTGACATCACATAGTAATCCAGTACTCTCTTCTTTGATTCTATCAAAATTTTTCTGTCTCTTAATACTCTAAACTTCTGGAACGCGTCCTTCGCCATGCCAATCCGCCTTCGGATCTCTGTGCCCTTCTTTCCCTCTTCAGTTAGAACATTTCCAGGTATTTACCAGCCATCTGAAAATAGGGTTACTGATAGACAACATTTGGTTCGATCAGATTCTTGCCGAAAAAAATGTCAATTTGGTTGCTGTTTGTTCTCGTCCAGAAGCAGAGAAGCGATTTATTCACCGACATTTTGGTCCCAGCATTGTTTTCGCCGTCCCAGTTGGTATACAACATCGGGGTTATGTTTACTGTTACGGTAAGGTTTTGGTTTAGGAGTTAGGCTTAGTGTTTTCTTTTACTTCAGAGAAAAGATTTTCTATAATTAAAAAAATAAATATCAAAATTTTGGAATAATATAATTGATGAATAAGTTAGGTTTCGGGTTAGTCTGTTTAATGCTATCCTTTAAATAACAGGACCCTGTATCGAAAAAGGATACCAACTCAGTGTAGGGATTTAGATAGCCCTCCACGCTCAGCTATCAGGTAATCGATAGTTATTTCCCTGGGAACATTAAAGAAGTAGTCCGTACTTGAGAAATGGTTGGAACAAGACGTACCGCAACCCATATGCAGAGCTGCACCAATCGTGAACAAACAATATTCTTAACTAGTAACCCACGACCTCACCTTAACTTAAAGGCGGTAATCTCCCTGAGTCCGGCCCTCAAATATTTGTATGCGCAATGTTTACGTCATACATTATTTTGCATTGTTCTTGTTAATAAAATGAGTTCGAACCTAAGACAGCTGGTTCCTTGTGTTGTGCTAAACAGTCTTTCTAGCCGGAATTCATTTTACATATTTATAAGTCTACCATTAGTCCATTTTTAAAATATTGTTGTAGCATCTGGTCTGGTGCTCCTGATATATATTTAGCATTTGTCTATATTTCTGGGATGTGCGTTGTGGATATCGGCTCGGAACGAGAAATCGGAGAACCGAGTTCGAATTCCAGTTGAATTCCTTGCATTCACTTACCCGAAAATACCCTTGGGAAAGGTATTAATCCGTCTCTTCCCCCCAGTTATGGGTTAAATAATAGGACAGATCGGGTTCTATAGCCTTGGTCGACAACCAGTCTACCGCAGAAAGCAATGCGGGATAATCTTCTGCCCAGTCAGTCATGTCTCTTTCGAGACATGATCGCCCAAGCGTGTATCGCGCATGGCACTTAAGTGACTGACTATATTTCTGAAATGAGGTATTGTTTACAGTATTCGGACTATTGTCCTCATCTTTGTTGTCATTTGTACGATGTTTCGACCGTTGCAAGCTCCGTCCTTCTTCCGAATCCTTTATTACAATCACTGGGGTATATCATCTCCATTCCTTGCGTAGTGATGCCTATTTTGGTAGTCATCAGTTATCCCTCTAACCCTGCAAGTTACTTGTTCACCACTGCTGTAGCCTGGTATTGAACTCACAACTCTTTGGTCAAGTCACAGGAACTAACCAACGTCTATATCCACTGAGCCATGAACATTTGTGTTTTTGGGACTAATAAACCTAATGTTCAGTTATATTTTTTTACCAGAGCTCATATTGCAATTTTTTGATGTTAATCGTCTTCTCTAATATTTTTTTACTAGAGCTTATATTGCAATTTTTGACACTAATGATTTTCTCTGGCACTTCGTATTACTGGTTCCCATATTATTTTTATCTCTATACTTGGTCGGCTTAGGAGATTTTTGTTCCTTCGCATATGTGCTGATTCCTTAAGTTTACTTAGTTCAGGAAAGAAAGAAAGAAAGAAAGAAAGAAAGAAGATGTAAACAGTGAAAAAAAAAAGGGTGAAGAAAGAAAGAAAGAAAGAAAGAAAGAAAGAAAGAAAGAAAGAAGACCTAAAAAGAGAAGGAAGAGTGTGAATAAAGTAAAGACTGGCGAGAACGAAAGGTGTAAAGAAAGAAAGAAAGAAAGAAAGAAAGAAAGAAAGAAAAAAGAAAAAAAGAAAGAAAGAAGAACCTAAAAAGAGAAGGAAGAGTGTGAATAAAGTAAAGACTGGCGAGAACGAAAGGTGTAAAGAAAGAAAGAAAGAAAGAAAGAAAGAAAGAAAGAAAGAAAAAGAAAGAAAGAAAGAAGACCTAAAAAGAGAAGGAAGAGTGTGAATAAAGTAAAGACTGGCGAGAACGAAAGGTGTAAAGAAAGAAAGAAAGAAAGAAAGAAAGAAAGAAAGAAAGAAAGAAAAAAGAAAAAAGAAAGAAAGAAAGACCTAAAAAGAGAAGGAAGAGTGTGAATAAAGTAAAGACTGGCGAGAACGAAAGGTGTAAAGAAAGAAAGAAAGAAAGAAAGAAAGAAAGAAAGAAAGAAAAAAGAAAGAAAGAAAGAAGACCTAAAAAGAGAAGGAAGAGTGTGAATAAAGTAAAGACTGGCGAGAACGAAAGGTGTAAAGAAAGAAAGAAAGAAAGAAAGAAAGAAAGAAAGGAAGAAAGAAAGAAAGAAAGAAAAAAAGAAAGAAAAAAGAAGACCGAAAAAGAGAAGGAAGAGTGTGAATAAAGTAAAGACTGGCGAGAACGAAAGGTGTAAAGAAAGAAAGAAAGAAAGAAAGAAAGAAAGAAAGAAAGAAAGAAAGAACCTAAAAAGAGAAGGAAGAGTGTGAATAAAGTAAAGACTGGCGAGAACGAAAGGTGTAAAGAAAGAAAGAAAGAAAGAAAGAAAAAAGAAAGAAAGAAAGAAGACCTAAAAAGAGAAGGAAGAGTGTGAATAAAGTAAAGACTGGCGAGAACGAAAGGTGTAAAGAAAGAAAGAAAGAAAGAAAGAAAGAAAGAAAGAAAGAAAAAGAAAGAAAGAAAGAAAGACCTAAAAAGAGAAGGAAGAGTGTGAATAAAGTAAAGACTGGCGGGAACGAAAGGTGTAAAGAAAGAAAGAAAGAAAGAAAGAAAGAAAGAAAGAAAGAAACAGTGAAGAAAGAATCTGAATAAAGAGAAGACAGACGAGAAAGAAAGAAAGAAAGAAAGAAAGAAAGAAAGAAAGAAAGAAGGAATATGTAAACAGTGAAAAAAGAGGGTGAAGAAAGAAAGAAAGAAAGAAAGAAAGAAGATATAAACAGAGAAGAAAGAATCTGAATAAAGAGAAGACAGGCGAGAAAGAAAGAAAGAAAGAAAGAAAGACATAAATAAAGAAAGAAAGAAACAAACAAACAAACAAACAAAGAAGGAAGATGTAAACAGTGAAAAAATACAGTGAAGAAAGAAAGACAGAGAGAACGAAAGAAGCGAGGGAAACGTGTGAATAAAGAAGTGACTGTCGAGAAATAAATAAATATATAGAAAGAAAGAAAGAATAACGAAAAGAAAGACAGATGATATAAACAGCGAAGAAAGGGTCTGAAAACGAGATGTTGAGAAAGAAAGAAAAAAAGAAAGAAAAAGATATAAAATGAAAGAGGAGACAGGCGCGAAAGAAAGAAACAGAGAAAGAAAGAAATAAAGAAAGAAAGAAAGAAAGAAAAAAGAAAAAGAAAGAGATAAGCAGAAAAGATAAAGTATGAATAAAGAGAAGACATGCGAGAAAGAAAGAAAGAAAGAAAGAAAGAAAGAAAAAAAGAAAGAAACAGAGAAGATAAAATATGAATATAGAGAAAACAGGCGAGAAAGAAAGAAAGAAAGAAAAAAAGAAAAAGAAAGAAATAAACAGAGAAGATAAAGTATGAATAAAGAGAAGACATGCGTGAAAGAAAGAAAGAAAGAAAGAAAGAAAGAAAGAAATAGAGAAAGAGGAAAACGTAGATAAACAGAAATGAATAAGAAGGATAAAGAAAAAAGTGATTTTTTTTAAAAAAAGAAAAGAAAGGAAATAAAAACGATAAAAAGAGAGTCATAAAGAGAGAAAGAAATCGACAGATGGAGAGGGAGAATCATTGATAGATAAAAAGAACAAAACAAATTTGGATAAGAACGAGGCTGATGTGACGGGAACGCAATAAACACAGAAACAAAATGGAGAGTGTAAAAAATATTAATCAGAAGCGGGATTGAACTCCAATCGCTACAATCGAATATCTCAAACTGTTCGTTCCCTTTTTTGAATTTCGCTATTTCAAAGAATTTTTCGCATTTCTCGCTTTCTCCAAGAACGTCATTCTTGATTGGACGAGTGACATCTGAAAAGGCGTGGCTACAAGGAGTTGTTGCAACGGAAGACCATCGTTAAAAAAACCAAACAAACATCTCCTTTGTACTAAATAAAAATTCCGTTAAATAGAATCGCGGGTTTTCAACGAATAATATAAGCGCACCGTTTCAAATGAACGTTCTGTCGAGAATTCTTTCTTCTGTCTGCCATGTCTTTTCAGAACGTAAGCGATCATGGCTCTTCGCACCTCCGTATTCTTCGTCACGTTTAACACCCTTTCTCTCGTTGCCCCTTCCAAACCATGCTCTGCCATCGAGTTGCTTAAGTTCATCATATATATCATGCGTTGTTTCCTCCTATCTACCTTTCCCTCCAGTGAGTATCAGATTCTCCAAGCCCTCTTTCCTAATAATATGTCCAAGAAACTTCAGCTGCCTCTTCCAGATGTTGAATATAAATTTGAAGGCTTGGAAAATTTGATACTTACAGAGCAGAATGAAGGCAAGAAAGACAAGAAAATAGTGCCTAACTTACTTAACGAATTTAGCAAAATGGGTGCAGGATAACGCAACACCACCGGCAGAGCACCGGGTTCAAAATTCCTAGCACCTGAAGAAGGCCGGGGAGTACAACGGCCGAAACGTCGTACAAATAGCAACGAAGATGAGGACAATAGTCCGAATAATTAAAATAGTGTAAATACTACCTCATCTACCTCTATTTCAAAAATATAGACAAAGCCTAAACATCGTAAAAATTGTAATGAAGATAAGGACAACAGTCCCAACAGTTTAAATAGTGAACTTTTATTCTGTTATATAAAACAAAATGGTGTTTTTCTGGTGTTGCGTAGTCCCGGTTCTGAGTTATCTCGGCGCTCAGTCGACGGTGTTGAGTTGTCTCTTCCTTTGTCAGAACAGGGTTTAGGAGAGATAGACAAAAGACAAATAATAATAAGAAAAATATACCATATGCGCGCGCACACACACACACACACACACACACACACATATATATATTTAGATATATATATTAGACTCTCCCGTCGTTTTCGACGTAAGAGGGCGAAGCAGCTCAGTTTTTAAAGCACACACCCAAACTATCCACCCGTATGTTGTGAAGGCTTGTACAAAACCAAACACATATTTTGGAAGAGACGAAGACACAAGGTCGCCGGAATCTGAGTCGTCTTTCTTCGTGACAGGGTGACAGGTTGCTGTACAAGACTATAGCACACAGTCTATCCTGCTATTTATCCTTAGCTGGGGGAGAAAGATGGGTTCATACGTTTTCCAAGACCGTAACTGAATGTAATGGATACAAATCAGGCTCTCTGATTCCTCAATTCGAACAGCAATTCATTACAACACATCTATCTATCTATTTATCTATCTATCTATCTATCTATCTATCTATCTATCTATCTATCTATCTATCTATCTATCTATCTATCTATCTCATCTCAGTCTGTTCATTTTCTATCTATCTATCTATCTATCTATCTATCTATCTATCTATCTATCTCATCTGTCTGTTCATTTTCTATCTATCTATCTATCTATCTATCTATCTATCTATCTATCTATCTATCTATCTATCTATCTATCTATCTGAGTCTGTTCTATCTATCTATCTATCTATCTATCTATCTATCTATCTATCTATCTATCTGAGTCTGTTCATATCTATCTATCTATCTATCTATCTATCTATCTATCTATCTATCTATCTATCTGTCTGTCATATCTATCTATCTATCTATCTATCTATCTATCTATCTGAGTCTGTTCATATCTATCTATCTATCTATCTATCTATCTATCTATCTATCTATCTATCTATCTGAGTCTGTTCATATCTATCTATCTATCTATCTATCTATCTATCTATCTATCTATCTATCTATCTATCTATCTATCTGAGTCTGTTCCTATCTATCTATCTATCTATCTATCTATCTATCTATCTATCTATCTATCTATCTATCTGAGTCTGTTCATATCTATCTATCTATCTATCTATCTATCTATCTATCTATCTATCTATCTATCCATCTGAGTCTGATCTATCTATCTATCTATCTATCTATCTATCTATCTATCTATCTATCTATGTATTTTTTGAGAAGAAAACTTAACACATAATTAAACGGTTATAAATTTAGAATTTATTTCAGCAATGTAAAGACAATATTTTACAACTGCCTCTTTCAGACTATTACGTGTGTATGTTCATATCTATTTCAGTCTGTGCATATCTATCTATCTATCTATCTATCTATCTATCTATCTATCTATCTATCTATCTTAATAATTATTGTGTTAGAACATGTGCAACTGAAAACTACTACAAAATTGTACATTTTCTTTCGACATTGAAAGAACAATGTTTCATTAGTTAACAACACATTGTTCTTTCAATGTCGAAACAAAATGTACAATTTTGTAGTAGTTTGTACTTTTCACATGTTCTAAAATAATAAATTATAAGAGATATATATTGGTCTATTTTTACATTGAGCACTGTTTCAAATTAATGTTTTGAACGGTGCAATTATTTTCTTCGTCACTACCAGCCATAATTATGAGGCCACCCCAGTGTCTTAAAAAATGATGATTTTCATACTATTTTTTAGTATTTAATGCCAAGTGAATAATTGTAAATGAAAATAGAATGGTTCTTTTGTTAATACTGCACAATAACATGTGCATCAAATGAATTTATAAATATTTAATAATTACCTATATTGCAGTTTCATCAATGAAAGAATGAAAAAAAAAAAAATTAGGGTGATTCGGACAAGTTCATCTTTGCTTCCTTGCCTTGTAAAATTTTGCAAAGTAATAATAACAAAAGAACCATTCTGTTTTCATTTAGAATTATCCACTGAAAATAGTATGAAATACATCATTTCTTTTAAAAAACTGGGGTGGCCCAATAATTATTGCCGGTAGTATATATATATATATATATATATATATATATATATATATATATATATATATATGTGCGTGTGCGTGTGTTTATATATACTCGTGTGTATGTTTGTGTGTAATTAAATTCTTCAGACAAGGAATAATTCATCGATATTATATGCAGATACTTTAGTCTTTATAGAAGGAATAATAATCGTCGTTTCTATAGATCACAGACATGCGCACGCCTGTATAGCTATGTAGGTGCGTGTGTACGTGCGCGTCCCGGTTGGCGTGTGAGGGCGTCGTGGTGGAGCTTTTCTACACTTCAGTATAAAATAAATGACTTAAAAATTAATCGGCCCTGAGCGATTCTTTAAACATTTATCACCTCAATTTATTATTCCGAGATAAAGAATGGTGAAAAAGAAACCAAAAGAAAAAAAAAAAAACAACAGATGGAATAGCAAAGAATTATTAATGACGGAACATTAACTTTTAATAGAGAGCCAGACAGATAGATAGATAGATAGATAGATAGATAGATAGATAGATATTAACAGGCTGAGATAGATAGATAGATAGATAGATAGATAGATAGATAGATAGATAGATAAAAAAAACTGATAGATAGATAGATAGATAGATAGATAGATAGATAGATAGGTATGAACAGACTGAGATAGATAGATAGATAGATAGATAGATAGATAGATAGATAGATAGTGAACAGACTGAGATAGATAGATGGATTGATAGATAGATAGATAGATAGATAGATAGATAGATAGATAGATAGATAGATAGATAGATATTAACAGGCTGAGATAGATAGATAGATAGATAGATAGATAGATAGATAGATATTAACAGGCTGAGATAGATAGATAGATAGATAGATAGATAAAGAAAAAACTGATAGATAGATAGATAGATAGATAGATAGATAGATATAAGAACAGACTGAGAGAGAGAGAGAGATAGATAGATATGAACAGACTGAGATAGATAGATAGATAGATAGATAGATAGATAGATGTGAACAGACTGAGATAGATAGATAGATAGATAGATAGATAGATAGATAGATAGATATTAACAGGCTGAGATAGATAGATAGCTAGATAGATAGATAGATATGAACAGACTGAGAGAGAGAGAGATAGATAGATAGATATGAACAGACTGAGATAGATAGATAGATAGATAGATAGATAGATAGATGAACAGACTGAGATAGATAGATAGGTAGATAGATAGATAGATAGATAGATAGATAGATATTAACAGGCTGAGATAGATAGATAGATAGATAGATAGATAGATAGATAAAGAAAAAACTGATAGATAGATAGATAGATAGATAGATAGATAGATATGAACAGACTGAGAGAGATAGATAGATATGAACAGACTGAGATAGATAGATAGATAGATAGATCAAGAAAAAACTGATAGATAGATAGATAGATAGATAGATAGATAGATAGATGTGAACAGACTGAGATAGATAGATAGATAGATATGAACAGAATGAGATATAGATAGATAGATAGATAGATAGATAGATATGTGCATGCTAAAATAGAAAAACAGATAAATATGTATAAATATGTATAAATTTATACTGTGACATATATATATATATATATATATTAATGAAATTATATATGCATGTATTCAAATACATATACGTTATATATATATATATATATATATATATATATAAACTTATTTATAAATGGAACTTTGTGTGCTTGTGTATGTGTGTGTGTGTCTCCGTTACATATAGACACCGAAACGGCTGAACCGATTTTCTTGAAAATTTACACAGTTGTACTATAAGCTAGGTTTTGTGTCGCGGTACCCTCGATAAATATCGAAAATCAATAATCGAAAATATCGGGTTATAGAAGGATTGGTTCGATTTTAATCAAATTTGACACACTCATGTCATAGAAAAAGACATAAGAAACGGTATTCAGAAGTTTCAAGGCTGCAGTTATTACAATAGTGCAGAAAATCGATAATACATATATATAAGAGGCAAGATGTTTGTGTGTATGTGTCTGTTTATCTGCCTGTATGCCTGTAGTTTTTCAGCCCTTTTATTTTAGTTTTTGCTTCGGGTTTGGCTCTAAGTAGGTATAATTGTCGTTCTTAGTCTCAGCCGTGATACCATTTACTCAGAGGACTTATATAGCCTTCAAAATTCAGTTTATGACGAAAAAAACTTATTTGATATCGATACAAGGAAATGAAAATTTGACTTACATCCATTCATTTTTCTTTCAGTCTACTGTTTTGCTTTAACTGGAAACAAATATTGCTTTTTAGTCTTTCATGCCAACGTTCAAAGAGTCTGAACTCCAGGACCATGGTTTAGTTTTAAAGCTTTCATTACACCCGAGCAACGCCGCGCTATACTGCTAGTATATATATATATATATATATATATATATATATATATATATATATATATTATTTACATTATTCGGACTATTGTCCTCATCTCCGTTGCCAATTTTGGGCCGTTGTACGCTCCAGCCTTCTTCAGGTGCTAGGAATTTCGGACCAAACCCTTTATTATAGGTATTTCACTATTTTGGCATAAATTTTTTATACCTAAGTTTAAAATGAAAAAAACTTTCTTGAAGATTTCATTTTAGATTTAATTAAAAGCTTAATAATTAAATTTATTATTTCCATTAAGTAAAAAATTCTGCTGTATTTCAGATAGAAATTATATAAATTGGAATGTCACATTTAATTTCGATTTCTTAAAATTTTCTTAAAAGTGGCCATTTTCTTAATTTTAAGGAATTTGTAAACAAACAAAAATTCATCGATTTTAAAAATATTTCAAAAGATTTCTGACACTTGATTTTAGTAAAATTAGAAAATTGAAAGTTAAATTAATCTGATTTTAAAGGAATAATATTTATAGCATAAAAAGTAATATACAACAAATTATTAATGATTAGTCGTCTTCATCTGATCGAACGTTTAATGGACTGTTGACTGTTGAATGACCTAATCATTATATAACCTAATCATTATATAACCTAATCATTATATAACCTAATCATTATATAACCTCCAGGGAGTAGCCCAACGGATAATTTTACACGATTTAAAACTATTATAAATTATTATAATTAAAATGTAAAAAAATTAAAAAGGTTCTTGTAAAAATTCATTATTCATCAAAAAAGATTATTTCTTCAGACAATAATGTCTTTAATATTACTTATTTACAAAAGCAATTAAAAGCTTTTCTAATTAAGTAATATCATAGTTTTATTGAATTTGAACCCACTTTTCATCACTGTTAAGCACTCGATTGAATTACGATGCGGTACGGTGGCGAGAAAGCAGCGATACGCGGGCTACCACTTGTTGTCCCTTGTGGATCTCCAACAGCGTTTGCGGAACCCACTTGCTCAGTTTGTACGTCTTACCTAGGCGGTGCAGGTGAAGTCTAACTGTTTCATCGGAAATGTTGAACTATCTTGCAAGTTCACCACACGTTAGACTACTGTCCTCTTCAATGACCGCCTTCAGGAGTCTAACATTCAATACCTGTGGTCGTTCTCTGCGAGGCTCATCATGGGGAGACAAATCTCCAGACTTGAATTTTCGAAACCAACGCCTTGCAGTACGTTCATCCACAGCACGATCCCCAAACGTTTGACATATGAGGCAACTTGATGCAGCTGCTGATAAGCCCACTTTGAAGTCGTAAAGCAAACAGCCCCAAACGAGATCTCTAGACACTTCTATTCTTCTCACAGCTGGCCGGCTTATAACTAACGGCCGGGCACGGTGCGCGTGTTTCTTAAAACGTCTGATGTTCCTACTTCCGGCTGTCCGAATTAGAAAACAATTGCTACACGCATTTCGTATATATTTCAACTTCATTCAATGACTAATCAAAAAACGGACAAAACTTTTTTGGTTACCTTATAAATTAACTATACATTAAATCAAATAATATTCCTTAAATAAACTTTCAGAAAACTATATTTTGCTTTTGGAAGAATTTTTAATAAAGTAAATTCGGTCAGTCAGTTAAGTGCAAAACGTGATACACACTTGGGCGATCATATCTCGAAAGAGACACGACTGACTGGGCAGAAGATTATCCCACAATAGGTTGCCATTACTTTCTGCGGTAGACTGGTTGCCATTCAAGGCTATAGAACCCAATCTATCCTGTTATTTGACTCATAGCTAGAGGGAGGGAGAGATATATTATATTATTAAGTAGTAATTAGTGGGGGATCAGTTTATTACTTCATAACAATATAAAACTGATCCCCCATTTTATGCCCAGCAGAGGCCTTAGAGGCATTAATCCTGTTTCTAACTATTATATTCAGTCAGTCAGTTAAGTGCCATACGTGATACACGGTTTGGGCGATCATGTCTCAAAAGAGAACTGACTGACTGGGCAGAAGCTTATTTCACAGTAGGTTGCCATTACTTTCTGCGGTAGATTGGTTGCCAGTCAAGGCTATAAAACCCAATCTGTTCTGTTATTTGACTCATAGCTAGAGGGGGAAGAGATATATTATATTATTAAGTAGTAATTAGTGGGGGATCAGTTCATTACTTCATAACAATATAAGACTGATCCCTCATTTTATGCCCAGTGTAGGTCTTAATCATGTTTCCAACTATTATATTCAGTCAGTCAGTTAAGTACCAAAAGTGATACACGCTTGGGCGATCATATCTCGAAAGAGACATGACTGACTGGGCAGAAGATTATCCCACAGTAGGTTGCCATTACTTTCTATGGTAGATTGGTTGCCAGCCAAGGCTATAGAGCCCAATCTGTCCTGTTTTTTAACCCATAACTGGAAGGAAGAGATGGATTAATATCTTTCCCAAGAATAATTGCGCGTAAGTGAATGCAATGAATTCAACTGGAATTCGAAGTCGGGGAGCCGATTTCTCGTTCCGAGCCGACATTTACTGCACCAAAACGCACATTACATTGCGATAAAAAACGACTAAAAAAAGGGCGCCAATCAGTTATTTTAGAAAAAAAATGGAAATTGATTCCAATCGATATAATTTCTATTGATTTTCTGTTTAAAATCATTCTTATTCTTATTCCAACTGGGCTTTAGGCCTATCACGTTGAATACACCGGTTCTCGCTCGACCACCGAAGTTAAGCAACGTTGAGCCTGGTCAGTACTTAGATGGGTGACCACTTGGGAATACCAGGTGCTGTAAGCGTTTAGTGACGGATGTGTGTTGTGGTGCAGTGGATATTGGCTCGGAAAGAGAAATCGGTTCGAATTCCAGTTGAATACCCTGCATTCATTTAAGCACTGGTACCCTTGGGAAAGGTATAAATCCATCTCTTTCTTCCAGTTATGGGTTAAATAACAAGGGTAGGACTTGGGAACCCTACCCTAACAAAAAGAAAAAAAGCAAATCCCAATGAATCTTGATACTCGAAAAGAAAAAAGCATTACTAGACACAAAACTTATACAAAAACAACAATAAAATTGTTGAAAGAAAAAGATATTACCAGTAATAAAAAATTTAGTTGGCATTAAATGGCCCGCCGAGGTTGATATGTCATAAAAACAAAACAACCAATCTTATTCCAACTGAATGAAGTAGAACGACTATATTGTAACCATTGCTAGGCCAGCTGTTCAGTAAGTTGGTTCACTGTATCGGCTGCGGCAATTTTTCTCTCCGGAATCTATCTTACATATCTATAAGTCTACCATTCGTTCATACTTAGAATCATATACAGTCAGGTTCCCCTTTTGCGCTCCTTGATGCGACCCAAAGAAGAATTAGTAATATTATTGGTTCTGATCGGGTGGCACGGCTTCAGTCACTTTCTCACTGGCGCAAAGTTGCCTCCCTGTGCCTTTTCTATCAATACTTTCATGGGAATTGTTCTAATGAGTTCTTCGTTATAGTGCCGAGTCTCTTGAAATTTAAGCGTAATACTAGACTGACGTGCGTTGTGGTGCAGTGGATATCGGATCGGAATGACAAACCGGGGAGCCGAGTTCGAATTCCAGTTGAATTCCTTGCATTCACATACGCGCAAATACCCTTGGGAAAGGTATTAATCCGTCTCTTCCTTCCAGTTATGGGTTAAATAATAGGACAGATTGGGTTCTATAGCCTTGGCAAGCAACCAGTCTACCGCAGAAAGCAATGGCAACCTACTGTGGGATAATCTTCTGCCCAGTCAGTCATGTCTCTTTCGAGACATGATCGCCCAAGCGTGTTTCACGTATGGCACTTAACTAACTGACTGACTAGACTAGTGTTGAGATCTCTAAATTTACAGTTGAGCTAACTTGATGTAGCCGGAAGTTCTATGCCTTCAGTTTCTTTTCTCGCACCTCTCATTTGTGAAACTGTCTTCAGAGTCAATGCTTTCCACCCAACTATAATTTGGAAAAACTTAAATGTAATGTCAATCGCTATCTAGTGTCCTTCTGATTACACTTTTCTCTTTCCACTCATTATTTATGTTCTACATATTAATTCTCCTACACCTTGTAACACCTTGTGCTTTAGTGGCATTTTTGCCTTGCATGGGGTGATACCGATTAAAAAAACAAAACAAAAAGAAATGATGTATATGTCTTCAGTATAGCTCCCCTTATTATCAATACATTGTCCACAGAATTATTGTTTCCGTGAGACATGTAAGAATTTTTAGATCGATTTGTTCAGTGGATTCGGAGCTTGGAAGGCGGTTTCTGATAGATGAAAGGAAGAAGTCACTATTGATGCGGTCATATGGTGACATGTCACAGATGATGACAATATGACCGCATGGAAATAATAATAAGTTCACATCCCTGAAATCTAGACGTAAACTGATCTCTTCATAAAATGAATCTTTAGATCTCTCTCTCTCTCTCTCTCTCTCTCTCTCTCTCTCTCTCTCTCTCTCTCTCTATCTATCTATCTATCTATCTATCTATTTTAATCTGTTCATTATCTATCTATTCATGTCTGTTCGTTTATCTATCTATCTATCTATCTATCTATCTATCTATCTATCTATTTTAATCTGTTCATTATCTATCTATCTATCTATTCATGTCTGTTCGTTTATCTATCTATCTATCTATCTATCTATCTATCTATCTATCTATCTATCTATCTCAATCTATTCATTATCTATGTCTGTTCCTTTATCTATCTATCTATCTATCTATCTATCTATCTATCTATCTATCTATCAGTGTCTGTTTATAATCTATCTATCTATCTATCTATCATCTATCTATCTATCTATCTATCTATCTATCTATCTATCCGTGTCTGTTTATAATCTATCTATCTATCTATCTATCTATCTATCTATCTATCTATCTATCTATCTATCTCAATAAATGTTTTTTATCTTGATTTTTAAGTACAATTTTTAACTTGTACATTATATCCTTCGTTTCTGCATATATGGTTTCAGCAAGGCCAGTCAAGTCCTATATATTTTCACAGACAGTCACCCCTCCTTGCGTGATAGTGGCTTTATTGCCTTTCTTCGGGTGAAATAATAAAGAAAAATCAATAACTTTCTAGATGGTACGCTTTATGTCGACGTCCACATAGTTGTATCACTCATATTGCCCCAATGTCAAGAGGAAATTATACTATTTTTTTAACAAACTGACATCTGAATGTGTCACTCAAGACTTCATTCTCAAACTAGTGTCAATGAAAATATTTCCTTCTTACAATCTTAATTTTCTGCGACTGTTTTTGACGTTTTACACTGAGATAGATAGATAGATATTGACAAGAAGATAGATAGATAGATAGATAGATAGATATGAACGCACACGAATAGATAGATAGATAGATAGATAGATAGATAGATAGATAATGAACAGACACAGATAGATAGATAGATAGATAGATAGATAGATAGATAATGAACAGACATAGATAGATAGATAGATAGATAGATAGATAGATAGATAGATAGATAGATATGAACGCACACGAATAGATAGATAGATAGATAGATAGATAGATATGAACGCACACGAATAGATAGATAGATAGATAGATAGATAGATAATGAACAGACACAGATAGATAGATAGATAGATAGATAGATAGATAGATAGATAGATATGAACGCACACGAATAGATAGATAGATAGATAGATAGATAGATAGATAGATAGATAGATAGATAGATAGATATGAACGCACACGAATAGATAGATAGATAGATAGATAAATAGATAGATAGATAGATATGAACGCACACGAATAGATAGATAGAGAGATAGATAGATAGATAGATAGATAATGAACAGACACAGATAGATAGATAGATAGATAGATAGATATGAACGCACACGAATAGATAGATAGATAGATAGATAGATAGATAATGAACAGACATAGATAGATAGATAGATAGATAGATAGATAGATAGATAGATAATGAACAGACACAGATAGATAGATAGATAGATATGAACGCACACGAATAGATAGATAGATAGATATGAACGCACACGAATAGATAGATAGATAGATAGATAGATAGATAGATAGATAGATAGATAGATAGATAGATAATGAACAGTCTGTTTATAAAAGACACATTTCTCTAACAGAGCTTTTTGAAAGTAATATAAGTAACTATGAATTAGGCTTAAGATCGTAAATATGTTGGATATCATGCCCGTTTCATGATTCTCAGTAACTGCCTTCTTGTTCAGGCCAAGCACATTTCTGCACACATTGTAGATCTCTCTAAATTGATGTAGTCCAAAAGATTAATAAAGTAAATACCCGAAAACTTGAACCAGAGAATCGTCCTTAAGATACACATTTCTGTTTCCATTCGTTTTATATATTTTTTTAAATATATATATATATATATATATATATATATATATATATATATATATCCCTCTAAAACGGGAACCCTTTTGAAAAATCGTTAATAGACGTACGTTAGCCATGGTTCTTTGAAGTTTGGGCAAACATTCAAATATTTATTCTTGCCATTTGTAGGGTCATTTTTTTTTCTTTTCTTTCTTGATAGTTTTCCCCCGTTTTTGGTTTGTTTATGGCGCGATGCCATTTACCATTCACCAGAGATAACCCGATCACAGATTTTACCTTCTCATCGGAATTATCCGACGTAAGGAACTGATGAAAAAGGAAAAAAAAATCTTCAGCTAAAACCTTCGCAAGCAGCAAATATTCCTGATAAAATTTGACCTTTTCGTTAAATCGGTAGTCGAGTTTGAAACTTACAGGTGTAGGGATCGGTCCAATATCTCTTCTCGTTATTTTTCGAATTAAAAAAAAAAGTATTCGATTGGGTATCTAGTTGGCTGATGGTCAATAACACGCTGAATCATGTCTCAGACAGTCTGCGTTCGCTTCTCACTATCGGATTGTCAAGAATATATATATCAGGCATCTGGATATGAGTCTCGGAACGAGAAATTCCGTGTTCGAATCCCAGTTGAATTCGTTGTATTCACTTACTCGCAACTCAGTCAGTTAAGTTCCATACGTGAAACACGCTTGGGCGATCATGTCTCGAAAGAGACATGACTGACTGGGCAGAAGATTATTCCGCAGTAGGTTGCCATTGCTTTCTGCGGTAGACTGGTTGCCAGCCAAGGCTATAGAACCCAGTCTGTCCTGTTATTTAACCCATAACTGGAAGGAAGAGACAGATTAATACCTTTCCCAAGAATAATTGCGCGTAAGTGAATGCAATGAATTCAACTGGAATTCGAACTCTCCGATTTCTTGTTCCAAGCCGACATCCACTGGACCAAAACGCACAACTACACTTAGGAAAAATATTATTAATCCATCGCTTCTCCCTCCACCTACGGCTTGAACAGCAGGACAGATTTAGCTTCATAGCCTTGATTGGCAACCAGTCTACTTCAGAAAGAAATGGCAGGCTACTGCGGGAAAATCTTTCTAGTCAGCCATAGATTGAAATACACCCAGGCATGTATCACATATGGCAATTAAATGACTAAAAAAAGATTGAATATAAAGACCGACAGATTTGTTTTGCATACATTCTACCGCAGAATGAAACACAATCTTCTGGGGGAAAAATCTTTTGACCAGTCAAGAATGCACCGGAAATAACATATTCGTCCAAACTTGTGTCACGTAGAGCGATTAACTGACTGATTTTGATAAAATGATTTTTATAGCAAGACAGATGAATAGCCTTAGTTCTTGGTTAGCCGTCAGTCTACCTCAGAAAGAAATGGCAACCTACTGCGGGAAAATCTTTCTAGTCAGCCATAGATTGAAATACACATGATCGCCCAGGCATGTATCACATATGGCAATTAAATGACTAAAAAAAGATTGAATATAAAGACCGACAGATTTGTTTTGCATACATTCTACCGCAGAATGAAACACAATCTTCTGGGGGAAAAATCTTTTGACCAGTCAAGAATGCACCGGAAATAACATATTCGTCCAAACTTGTGTCACGTAGAGCGATTAACTGACTGATTTTGATAAAATGATTTTTATAGCAAGACAGATGAATAGCCTTAGTTCTTGGTTAGCCGTCAGTCTACCTCAGAAAGAAATGGCAACCTACTGCGGGAAAATCTTTCTAGTCAGCCATAGATTGAAATACACATGATCGCCCAGGCATGTATCACATATGGCGATTAAATGACTAAAAAAAGATTGAATATAAAGACCGACAGATTTGTTTTGCATACATTCTACCGCAGAATGAAACACAATCTTCTGGGGGAAAAATCTTTTGACCAGTCAAGAATGCACCGGAAATAGCATATTCGTCCAAACGTGTGTCACGTAGAGCAATTAACTGACTGATTTTGATAAAATGATTTTTATAGCAAGACAGATGAATAGCCTTAGTTCTTGGTTAGCCGTCAGTCTACCTCAGAAAGAAATGGCAACCTACTGCGGGAAAATCTTCTACCTAGTAAGTCATGGGTTGAAAGAGACATAATAGCCCAAGTGCGTAACGTATGGCAATTAACTAACTGAATGAATATAATAGTAGGAAATATAATTAAAGCTTCTACTGGGCATAAAGTGGGGGTTCGGTTTTCTATTGTTATGAAGTAAGAAACTGATCCCACTGGAATTAGCACAGGTGAATATAATTGGAAACGAATACAATTAAAGCTTCTATTGGACCTAAAGTGGGGGATCTATTTTCTATTACTATGCAGTAAGAAACCGATCCCCCTAAAATTAGCACACATTAATATGATTGGAAACGAATACAATCAAAGCTTCTACTGGGTATAAAGTGAGGGATCTGTTTTCTATTGTTATGAAGTAATAAACTAATCCCTCATTGAATTAGCACACATTAATATAATTGGAAATGAATACATCTAAAGCTTCCATTGGACCTAAAGTGGGGGATTCGTTTTCTATTGTTATGAAGTAAGCAACTGATCCCCCTTAAATGACTACCTAAAAATATAATAATATAATGTAATAATCCATCTATTATCCCTCCAGCTATGAGTGGAATACAGGACGGATTGTTTAGTATATCTTTGGCTGGCAACCCGTCTACCTTCTGAAGAATCTATCAGACCAGCAACTTTGGTTAAAATAACAGTGCTCGATTCTTTACTTTTGGTTGGGAACCTTTTTTGTTTCTCTCACATTGCACTTCAACGAGCTTCTTCTAAGTGCCATGTCCTAGGCGAACATGGCCTTCCATGTCTCTCTATCCCTGGTGACTCTCAGCACGCTTTCTCCTGTTACCCTACCCAAACCCCACACTGCTATCCACTTGCTGAAGCCCTTCAAGTATGTTACACGCCGCTTCCCCCTGTCTCTCTTTCCCTCTAGTTGACCTGTGAGTATCAGATTCTCCAAGCCCAACTTCCTCATTATATGTCTGAGAAATTTTAGCTGCCTTTTACAGATGTTCAGTATTAGTTTCCTTTGCGTTTCCAAAACCTCATCATTGCTCACATGCTCAGTCGATTATATCTGCAACAAAAAAAATTATTTAAAAAAATTTATTTTTAAAACATTATTCATTAATTTTTCTGTTTAGTTTACAAGGTCAAATTTAGGACAGGGATACTCTTAAAGTGTTCTTCCAAGGATTGATTTCGGTTTTTAATATCATTTATTTTAGAAAATCATTGTTTCGCATAAAAGAATGTGTAGCGGACTAAAAAACGATTGGTTGAAAAATAAGTTTTTATTTCTCCTTAAACCATTACACATTTTCATTGTCACAACATGAAACTCAAATCGCCAAGTAGGTGTGAAGTTTTGCTCTCTACATCCGCACGCTACGTCATAAATAGTCCGTCAAAAATGACCAAGATAGAGGTGGTTAGTTTTAGACTATCTTCTTTGCAAGGTTGAAATTTGGACAAGCATACTCTTAAGTGTTCTTCCAAGTATTATAGCCACGATCGATTTTGGTTTCTGATAGTGTTTATTGCAGAAAAGTTAGGTTTCGCATAAATATGACGTCAAGAAATATGGATCAAGCATTTTTTTAATACATTATTTACACTATCCCATCCAGTCCATATTACCACCTCTTAATTGCTGTTGTTCCCGGGTCCACTCTCACCCGTGGTGGTAGCACCTGTTAGAGTCCCAGTTATGGGTAAAAAGTGAACCCCAAAGTTGGGCCAAAACTGCATGAAAGTATAAAAATAGTAAAAATACCAGCAATTCATTTTCATAGTAAAAAGATTAACAGCAATTTTTTCACAAAAAAAGCAATACATTTTCGTAAAAAAAAAAAAAAAAAATACTAATGCTACTAAAAAAAAATTGAATTTCGGCTTTTAAATGACCCATAAGGTGTTGATATGTCAAGCAAACAAACAGAATAATGTAACACGAACAACAAGAATTTTAAGAATATTGCAAAAAAGGTTTAAATGTTTACATTAACATTATTTACAATATTCAGACAGTTGTCACAATCTTTATTGCTATGTTTACGATATTTCGGCCCTTGTACGCTCCGGCCTTCTTCAGGTGCTAGGAAATTTGAACCGAACATATTTTTCGATCACTAGTGTATATTATTCTCATTCCATGTGCGATGCCACTTCAGGTTGCCACGTAGTTATCTCCCTTGTGACCGACTTTTAATATTATTTATTGCAGAAAAGGATGTGCAGTGGATATCGGCTCGGAACGAGAAATCGAAGAGCTGAGTTCGAATTCCAGTTGAATTCCTTGCATTCACTTACGAGCAAATAACCCGAGGAAAGGTATTGTCACTTGTCCCTCTATCTATGGGTTAAATAGCGGGACAGATTGGGTTCTATAGCCTTGGATCACAACCAATCTACCGCAGGAAGTAATGGCAACCTATTGCGGTAAAATTTTCTGCCCAGTCAGTTATGTCTCTTTCAAGACATGATCATCTAAGCGTGTATTACGTATGGCAATTAATTGTCTGGTTGCAGAAATGGATAGCGGATAGAGTTGAGAAATCGGAGAGCCAAGTTCAAACTCCATTCGAATTCATTTCATTTACTTACGTGCTAATAGCGATAGGAAAGGTATGAATCCATCTCTTCTTTCCCCAGCTATGGGGGAATAGCAGAACAGATTGGGTTCTATAGCCTTGGCTGGCGACTGGTTTAGGAAAAATGAAATTTCAAATCAGCCTGGAGAGGGTTGGTCTTTGTCAGGCTATCGTGACCAAAGAAACACCACTTCGACTACGGCTTGCCCTTACGAATCTCATGAGTTACGGGATATATGGATCTGGATTACCGACAAATATGCTTCGCATAACAACAGAATGCTCAATAAAAACAAAACAAAAAACAAACAAACAAAAAACAAAAAACAAACAAACAAACTAACAAAAAACAACAAAAAATGCGGCAAAGATAGATAGATAGATAGATAGATATGAACACAGATAGATAGATAGATAGATAGATAGATAGGTATGAACATAGATAGATAGATAGATAGATAGATAGATAGATAGATAGATAGATACATAGATAGATATGAACACATAGATAGATAGATAGATAGATAGATAGATAGATAGATAGATAGATAGATATGAACACAGATAGATAGATAGATAGATAGATAGATAGATAGATAGATAGATGTTGAACACAGACAGATAGATAGATAGATAGATAGATAGATAGATAGATAGATAGATATGAACATAGATAGATAGATAGATAGATAGATAGATAGATAGAACACAGATAGATAGATAGATAGATAGATAGATAGATATAAATACAGATAGATAGATAGATAGATATGAACATAGATAGATAGATAGATAGATAGATAGATAGATAGATATGAACACAGATAGATAGATAGATAGATAGATAGATAGATAGATATAAACACAGATAGATAGATAGATAGATAGATAGATAGATAGATAGATAGATATAGAACACAGATAGATAGATAGATATGAACATAGATAGATAGATAGATAGATAGATAGATAGATATGAATATAACACAGATAGATAGATAGATAGATAGATAGATAGATAGATATAAACACAGATAGATAGATAGATAGATAGATCGATAGATAGATATGAACACAGATAGATAGATAGATCGATAGATAGATAGATAGATAGATAGATCGATCGATCCTTGTGCCTTTAAGACAAAAACCCTCCACTTTCGCCTAAATCTTGTCTCATACCTTTTGGCTGACTGAAATTGACAAAACATTCAACTGACATCTTCGTCTGCCGAAATAGATTATTCCCCAGATGAGGGGATTCGAATTTTTTTGTTAAATAAATATTTGCTCTGTAATTAAATATAGAATGTGCATTGTGGTGCAGTAGATATCGGCTTGGAACGAGAAATTGGGGAGCCGAGTTCAACTTTCTTGCATTCACTGGCGCGCAAATACCCATTGGAAAGTTATTAACCCGTCTCTTCCCTCCAGATATGGGTTAAATAACTGGACAGATTGGGTTCTTTAGATTGGGTTGGCAACCAGTCTACAACTGAAAGAAATGGCAACCTAAAAATGGCAAAAGAAATGGCAGGATAATCTTCTGCTCAGTGAGTCATGTCTCTTTCCAGACATGATCGCCAAGCGTGTATCACGTATGACACTTAACTGACTGACGGAATCAAATACACTGAGCTTTTTATGGATTATTTTTTAATAATTTATTAATTTTATCTAAACGTATTTATAAATGGAACTTTGTGTGTGTGTATGTGTGTATGTGTGCGTGTGTGTGTGTCCGTTACGTATAGACTCCGAAACGGCAGAACTGATTTTCTTGAAAATTTACACAGTTGCACTATAAGCGTCTGCGAGTGTTCTTAGCTAGGTTTTGTGTCGAGGTAACCCCAATAAATATCGAAAATCGATAATCGAAAAAATCAGGTTATAGAAGGAAGGGTCCGATTTTAATCAAATTTGATACACTCATAGGCAAAGACATAAGAAACGATATTCAGAAGTTCCAAGGTTGCAGTTCTTACAATAGTGCAGAAAATCGATAATATATATATATATATAAAAGGCAAGATGTTTGTGTGTGTGTGTCTGTTTATCTGCCTGTATGTCTGTATTTTTTCAGCCCTTTTATTTTAGTTTTTGCTTCGGGTTTGGCTTTAAGTAGTTCTCTAATGTAGTTCTTAGTCTCAGCCATGATACCATTTACTCAGAGGACTTATTTAGCCTTCAAAATCCAGTTTACGACGAAAAAACTTATTTATACCAGGAAATCAAAATTTGACTTACATCCATTCATTTTTCTTTCAGTCTGTGGTAATACCGAGCAAAAGCGATGGACCGGATGTTTGCGCTTTCACGACCAAAAAGCAAATGAGCAAAAGTCGTCGCTGCGCCGCCGGCTCCGCGCAGATGTTCCGGTTGAAAACTAAAAATTAATTAAATATTAAATTTCCAGTTCGCGAGCCTACGCGAATTTTATTTATCAGCCAATGATAACCAAAGCCCAGAACCAAATACAAATGTGAAATCCCAAGTGAGCTGCTGTGATCCAAAAAGAAGATATAAAAAGCGGATACAGAAAGCTTCGACAGGCAGACCGACTTGAGGAGAAGAGAGTAATTAGTATCCCCCTTGACCGAAGTCAAGTGGCTTACTACGCTCGCCTCCCTTACCTCTTTCTTTCTTCCTTGCCTCAGAAACTACTTACTGACCTAAGGAGCGAATACATCAAAGACATTCCTTTCTTACACGCTCCCAAATTCCTAAGCATTAATTTTCTTTCAGTATTTTATTACCATGAACATTTTAACCTCTGTTGGACCTATACTTCATGTATTACTTCAATTGTAAAAACATTAATTGAAATGTGTTATATATAAAATTTTATTGTTCTACTCAAATTGCCTTTCTTGATTTGACTTATAGTGGGCTATGACTTATAGTGGGCTATCCA
Organism: Ascarosepion bandense; assembly: GCA_037127315.1. Taxonomy (NCBI): domain Eukaryota; kingdom Metazoa; phylum Mollusca; class Cephalopoda; order Sepiida; family Sepiidae; genus Ascarosepion; species Ascarosepion bandense. Next base: position 94,831 of record JBBBDQ010028782.1, on the reverse strand, counting down.
CAACAAGGCCAAATTCCGTTAACCTGCAACAGTATACAACTACCCTTCACTAGAACGGACTCACCACTACTAACAGAATAGATAAGCAACCCACTATAAGTCTACGGTTTCGCTTTAACTGGAAACAACTATTGCTTTCGTGCCAACGTCCAAAGAGTCTGAGTTCCAGGACAATGGATTAGTTTTAAAGCTGTCATTACAACCGAGTAACGCCAGGCTATACTGCTAGTTAATTATATGACAAGGATCCACTTGGATTATTTACCAAGAAACGTTTTCTTCCCACGAATTATTTATCGTTACTGTATATATTAGGGACCTATTTTAAATCACTGAAAAAACAGCATAGTATGAAGAAAAAAGAACCCAAATTTTATAAAAACGAACTTTATCTTCAAAAGGTTTATGTTATTATTAGGAGAAAAGAGCAAAGTGTTTTTTAATGTTTTAATTCTTTCTAACACGATAGAATTTTTAGTAAAATATCTTGTTTTGATTTTCATTAGCGAGTAAGCAAATCGTTATGAAGGTTTACAATGGATAATGTAATATTAGATGACTCATTTTTTTCCGGTGATAAACACATTAATTTGGTAATTTTTGCAAAATCAAATAATTGTCGGATTTTAACGAAAAGTTCAGGACTTATTTATAAATGAATGAAATTATTTTTGAAATCCATATTTTTAGAAAATCATAGCAAATATATTTTTTTACATCTGCTACCCCCACCACCGCCTCCACGTAAATTCATGAAATTTCAAGAAATTAAATTTTGTAGCGTAAAGGTGTTTTATTATTTGAACACAGGACTCATTAGGGATTATAAATCATCAATTATTTTTTGAGACATGTGGCCTTTTAAAAAAAATTGTTTTAATTTTTTCTTTATTGATTATAATAGTTTATAAATTTTTTTTTTTATTCTACAAAGACTAGTAGCGGTTAAGTTATTAATGTTTTTAATATTATTTTTTCTAATCGAAAATTGAAAAGTTTAATACAAATCGTTCAGCCATCATATTTTAAAAATAATTTTAACTTCATTTTTTTTGTGTGTATATTTGAATTTTTTTTATTTGTATGGTAATTTCTGCGTTTAATGTTGATGATTTCTTCATCTTAGAGGAAAAAAATTGAACGACTATGTCAGTTCTGATCGTAATATACTTATCTCAATATCTATCTGTCATCTACGGGAAAAGTCAGAGATCAACGTTCCGTGATTAAGAAATAGTTTTATTCTAAATTACATGCTATAAATAAGTAATACTTGTGAAAATCAGATTAATTTAAGTTTGCTAATTTTTAAACAAATAACGTTTTACATATCTATATTATATTTTTGCAAGGTTTTTAAAGCCGAGAATTCTTCTTCTTCTTCTTCTTCTTCTTCTTCTTCTTCTATGTGCCCTGTCCCTTCAGGACGTAGGCGATCATGGATCTCCACGTCTCCCTATCCCTTGTGGCTCTTAGTATGTTTGCTCCTGTTGCTCCTGGCAACCCCCGTTCCGTCATCCACCTGATCAGACTCTGCAGATATGTTATCCGCTGCCTTCCTCTGTCTCTCCTTCCTTCTATCTGACCAGTCAGTATCAGGTTCTCCAGGCTCTCCTTCCTCATTGCACGTCCCAGGAACTTCAGTTGTCTCTTCCTGATGCTCAGCATCAATTTCCTTTTTGTTGCCATTCTTTCTAATACTTCGTCGTTGCTTGTATGTTCAGTCCACGATATCCCTAGCATCCTTCTGTAGAGCCACATTTCGGCCGCTTCCAGTTTTTTCCTCATTTTCGATGATATTGTCCAGCATTCACAGCCGTATTGAAGAACTGACATCACGTAGCAGTCTAGAACTCTTTTCTTCGTTTCTATTGAGATCTTCCTGTGTGTTAGTATTTTGCTCATCTTCTGGAACGCGTCCTTTGCCATGCCAATTCACCTTCGGATCTCCGTGTCGCACTTTCCATCTCCTGTTAGAACACTTCCTAGATACTTAAATTCTTGGACTTGTTTGATTCTGTTATCCCCCACCTGTATTTGGCATTTTGGGTTGTATCTTTTGCTGATGACCATGCACTCAGTTTTCTTAAAGTTTATTTGTAGTCCTTTCTTGTCACTCTCCACTGCTACTTTCTGTATGAGATCTTGCAGTTTCCTTTCCGTGTCCGCAATCAGTACTGTATCGTCCGCGTATCTTATGTTGTTCAGGTTGTGGCCTCCAATAATAAATCCTGGTGTGTCATCTAGGGTCCTCAAAATATTCTCGCTGTATAGGTTGAACAAATCCGGTGAAAAGACACATCCTTGTCTTACGCCTTTTTCTATCTTTGTGTATCTACTGAGGTCGTTACCTGTCCGTATGCAGGCCGTTTGCTGCCAGTAGTGATTCTTGATTATTCTTATAAAGCCGAGAATTAACTTTTATTTGAAAATGTGTTGATCGCTCAAAAATGGCAGAAAAATTGAAAAGAAAATTTAAAATAAAAAAAATTTTGACTAAAATAAATATAATTTCTGTTTGAAATACGCCAGAGTATTTTGCTTACCGGAAATAGTAAATTTAATCATTTAGCTTTCAATTAAAACTAAAATAAAACTTTATTTTTTTCAAAATTTAATCTAAAAGTTAGGTTTGAAAAATGAGTGGAGGTACCTAAATGTTAGGTACCTCCACTCAATTTTGACAGGTAACTTTTAATTATGACCAAAAACTAACTAATTAATATATTAAATTATTTTTAATCGATACTCGTATTTGAGTAGATATTCTGTATTTAATCAAACGGTATATTTATTTCTACCAACCTGATTATTTACGATAAATTTTGTACGAAAACGTGCGTCATTCGGCAGGGCTCGAACCTGCGACCCCTATCAACAACTACCAATTGATCTGGTGCATCGTAGACCACTCGACCACGAATGATACCACAGTCTAAAAAGAAGTTAAATCAAGCCTATATAACACAATTTTTGATTCTACGCAAATAGCCATCTCTGCTCTGAAGTGTATCGTAATATATAATGTGAAATGCATAATTAGTATATATATATATATATATATATATATATATATATATATATATATATATTAAGAGTAAGAGTGAGAGAGAGAGAGAGAGAGAGAGAGAGAGAGTGAGAATTAATGTGAAGAAGTTTGTCATTTGAGTGAGTAGAGTTATGCAGACTTCAAAGTTTCGTGAAGGCATTATTGTAATGTCTTTTCTGATGAGGAGTGAAGACATTTCAACGGCGCCCTCATAAAACTTCAAAGTCGGCATACCTCTGCTCACTTAGGTGACACATTTCTCCACATTAATTCTTTTAACGCTCTATCTATATATCGATGTCGAGCACTTTGTGACAAAAAACCTGCTTGCCAAAAATGCCTTCTACGAAAAAAACAGCAGTCTTGTCACTAAACATAATTACAAACCAAAACCCTCTCTCTATTCATATATTATTATTATTATGTCATTTTTCATCATATTTCGATTTCTGCTTTGGTCTCACTACCAACCAAGTCTGCGGGGAGACCTAAGGCAGGTAGTGGCGTGTTGTTATGGCTCCATTTCATGTTTTTCTATCTTCCCTATCATCTCCAGCATTACATAGATAAAGTTTTCCTTAGTGTGTGGGCTGTACTTAATAAGACATTTTTTTGTATATCTCTTAAGCTGGGGTTTCCAGGGATTCTTTCAATGTGTTGTTTTGTTCCATTTTTTATCATTCCAAGTGCACCTACTATCACTGGCACAACTCTTGTTTTCAATTTCCACATTTTTTCTATTTCAATTTCCAGGTCTTTATATTTTGACAGTTTTTCAAATTCCTTGATTGCTATGTTACAATCCGCTGGACAAGCCATATCAATTAATAGACAAGTTTTCTCCTTCTGGTTTTTAACAATAATGTCTGGCCTGTTTGCTTCAATTTTTCTGTCTGTGTAGATGGTGTAATCCCATAGAATGGTTACATCTTCTATTTCTGTAACCGGTGCTGGATGATGTTCATACCAGTGTTTGTTTACAGCTTTTCCATAATGTTTGCACATTGTCCAATGTAAATATTGCCCAACTCTATCGTGGCGATTTTTATATTCATTTGGGTCAAGCACAGAACAGCCTGAGATTAGGTGGTCTATTGTTTCTTGGTGTTTATCACAAAACCTGCATTTTGGATCCATATTATTATGCATAATATTTGCCTGAAAGTTTCTAGTGAAATTATTATTATTATTATTATTATTATTATTATTATTATTATTTCACCAAAGCAAGGCAGGACCGCCACAATTGCGAAGGGTGTTTACAGTCAGAGAAAGAACTGGGTACAGGGGGGGTATTGAATGAAGATAAAAAATGAAAGTGATTAAAAAAAAGTAGAAGATGCCAATTGAGGATGAATTTAAATTTTGGAAGATTGTAGCTATCAGGGAAGCAACTAAACAGAAAGGAGTTCCACAGGAGGGAGGTGAGAGAAAAGAAACTGTTAGAGTAGATGTGGGTGTTACATTTAACTATTTCAACGTTAAAAGGTTGGGAACTGGATGCCACTCTAGTCAGTCAGTTAAGTGCCATACGTGATACACGCTTGGGCGATCATGTCTCGAAAGAGACATGGCTGACTGGACAGAAGATTATGCCGCAGTAGGTTGCCATTACTTTCTGTGGTAGACTGGTTGCCAGCCAAGGCTTTAGAACCCAGCCTGTTCTATTATTTAATCCATAACTGGAAGGAAGAAACAGATTAATACCTTTCCCAAGGGTATTTCTGCGTAAGTGAATGCAAGGGGTTCAACTGGAATTCGAACTCGGCGCCCCGATTTGTCGTTCCGAGTCGATATCCACTGCACCACATTTAGTAGCACATGTGGTCGGGACACCAGGAAAAAATGTATATCCCATGGAAATGTTTGACGAAAAGACAGAGAGAAGCCACGTCACGTTAGTGAGAAAGTGACTGAAGCTAAGATGCCTGGTCAAGATCGATTATATTGCAGATCATTCTTTGTTTTTGTTTTAGTTAGAGAACATGGAGATCAACAGGGGCATCATTAGACGAACATCTTACCACTTATTTATCTGCGTACACGGCAATGATAGGCAGCATTCACAACAGGTTATTTACAGTATGTAAACAAAACTCGGTGAATGAGAGTGTTCAGTTTGACAGCCGAACCAAACTGCGTTCAATTCAGTAACCAAAAAAACATAGCGTAAAGCCATAAGTAGTCTCTGTTTATACTTATATACATTATTTTTCTATATTTCTGAGATGAGGTGGTATTTACACTAATAACATTATTTCGAACTAACCAAAGTCTATATCCACTGGGCCATGTGTCCTTGGATATAGTTGTTGGTTAGTTCCAGTGACTTGGCACAAAGAGTTGTGAGTTCAATACCAGGCTACAGCAGTGGCGAACAAATAACTTAGAGAGTCAAGTTAAAGAAAGATAACTCATGACTACCAAAAGTGGCTTCACGCAAAGAATGAGAATGATAATATATGAGACATGATATACACCAGTGATCGTAATAAAGGGTTTCGAAGCAGTGTTCCGGTTTTCGCGTAAAGCAATCGGCGAAAACAGATCCAAGCGGTCATTCATTCTTCGTTAAAAAAGTACTACATAAATATTCTTAAAAGATATATTTCCCTTTGTTGCAATACATCATTAAATAGATATGATCTCTACGGCAAACAAATAAATACAATTTGATTCGACACCATTGTGCAAATTAATTGAAACAACTGTTTTCTTTCAACATACGGGCAGTTTTAAACCCACTGAAGTTACAGGGTGTAATCAACTTCTATTTTTTCCTCAGATTATGTCTTTTGCAGTGGTTTGCATTACTATGACTCTGTTTTCAGTGTGTATGATTAAATTTGTTTGACCTTGAAAAATATTGCGTCATTCGGGATTGCATCAGATTTTTATCATGCCTAGACACTATTGTTTCAACTGTCGATTAGCTTTCTTACTGCCATTGTCTGCGATGGACGTCACTCCAAGGAAGCTGACGAAAATTGTAACGCTGCACAAACACACTGGCAAGCCTTACAGAGTGGTTGCGGATATTGTTGGTGTCAGTCTTTCAACAGTCAATCATATCATCAAAGCGAAGAAACAAGCTGGATCCATCAGTTCAAGAAAAATGCGGTCGGAAGAATAAAACAACACCAAGAGACGGCGTATACGTGATCAGAGAAAGCGTGAAAGATCCTAGGAAGACATTATTTGTTTTTTTTTTTTCAATTGATTTTCACAAGGGTGTAGTTTGTTCGTTCTTTTGTTATTTTTTTATTTCCTCCTGAAAAACTTGGATTAAGTTCTCAAGTAATATATAAGACTTAGACACAATTTTGGATACCCGGCTAAAACTTACGTCTAAAACACAAATGACGCGGTACATTTTTTTTTACAGAAATGGCGAGGCTTTTAGCAATTTTTTTCCAAAAAAGAAAGTTAATTATCGATTTCTGAGTGTTCTTTTTCTCCTGAAGCTTTTGAGTTGTAAACGGAAGATGGAAACGTAAAGATGGAATTGAACTTGACAAAATATGACATTTCTCAACGCGGCTTGTCTCACGATTTGGCATTCAGACTCGTTACAGACAGACGGTTATGAATCAATGCAGACAGAGACACAAGATAGATAGATAGATAGATAGATAGATAGATAGATAGATAGATAGATAGATAGAAATGAACCGACTAAGACAGACTGATAATGAATAGACTTACATAGACATGAATGAGAGAGATCGATAGATATGAACAGAGACAGACAGATAGATACATAGATAGATAGATACATACATACATACATACATACATATTAACAAAATTAGATAGATAGATAGATAGATAGGTAGATAGATAGATAGATAGATAGATAGATAGATAGATAGATAATGTACAGAGTGAGATAGATATTAAAAGAATGAGATAGATAGATAGATAGATAGATAGATATTAAAAGAATTATATATATATATATATATATATATATATATATATATAAACAGACTGAGATAGATAGATAGATAGATAGATAGATAGATAGATAGATAGATAGATAGAAATGAACCGACTAAGACAGACTGATAATGAATAGACTTACATAGACATGAATGAGAGAGATCGACAGATATGAACAGAGACAGACAGATAGATAGATAGATAGATAGATACATACATACATACATACATATTAACAAAATTAGATAGATAGATAGATAGATAATGTACAGAGTGAGATAGATATTAAAAGTATTATTAAAATATATATATATATATATATATATATATATATATATATATATATATATATAAACAGACTGAGATAGATAGATAGATAGATATATATATAGATATAAACAGACTGAGATAGATAGATAGATAGATAGATAGATAGATAGATATAAACAGACTGAGATAGATAGATAGATAGATAGATAGATAGATAGATAGATAGATATTAAAAAAATGAGATAGATAGATTGATATAAAGAGACTGAGATAGATTGATAGATTTGAACAGACTTATATATATAAAGAGAGAGAGAGAGAGAGAGAGAGAGAGAGAGAGAGAGAGAGAGAGATGAACACACTGATAGATAGCATCCATGCTCGCTTTGAGCCAAGAAGTAACCTCAGTAGCGCAATTTTCCATTGGATGGCTGAAGATGTCTGTCTATGGGGCGTCAAGACGAAAATCACGGTTTTAGTTACAGTCACTACGATGGTAAAAGAACGAAGTCTTATGGACAGGTGTAATAGATGAACGGAACAAATGTCAATAGCTACCATAGAGTGGTCAGTTTCAGTTTTGTTTAACGGCATATCAATCTCTGTGGGTTATTTAATTTCAAACAGGTGGGGTTCTAAAATATTTCTTTGTAAGTTCGGTTATAGTGAGAAGGTTGATTTAGTCAGATTTTAAATGAATTTTGTTTTGTTTTTATTCTTTTTTATTTTAGAAATCTGAAAATGTCTTCTAGTTTTGTATTCAAAACTGTTTTGTTGAGAAATTTTTCATTCAAAAATGTGTTATGGTAATAATTTTTTCTTCAAAAATGTATTTTTGGCAATATTTTTCCTTCAAAAAGTATATTTTTCTATAAAAGTCTATTTTTATGTATTTCTATAAAAGTGTATTTTTATACTTTCGTAGTGTTTTGACTCCAGTTTGTGGGTTAACTATTTGCCCATAGCTGACACAAGAGTGTTCAAAGTTACCAGGATTGTGAAGTTCAGAGAATGCCAAGTAAGGAGGCAAGAAACAAAGAAAGTAGCGAATCCTATTGCCCGCTTTTACGAGGGAAACGTGTAAGGAAGCCCACGATTTTAGTTGGGGATTCTTCTTCTTCTATGTGCCCTGTCCCTTCAGGACGTAGGCGATCGTCGCTTTCCACTTTTCCCTATCCCTGGTGGCTCTGAGCACGCCTTCTCCTGTTACACCATGCAATCCTCGTTCCGTCATCCACCTGATTAGGTCCTTCAAATATGTTATCCGTTGCTTTCCCCTGTCTCTTTTTCCCTTCTATCTGGCTTGTTAGTATCAGATTCTCCAAGCCCTCCTTCCTCATTGCATGTCGAAAGGAACTTCACCTATCTCTTTCTGATGCTCGGTATTAATTTCCTTTTTGTTTCCACCATTTCTAAGACCTCATCATTGCTCACATGCTCGATCCATGATATTCGCAGCATCCTTCTGTAGAACCACATTTCAGTTGCTTCAAGTTTTTTCTTCATCTTTGATGATATTGTCCAGCATTCTCTGCCATATTGAAGGACGGACAGCACGTAGCTATCCAATACTCTCTTCTTTGTTTCTAGCGAAATTGTCCTGTTTCTTAATACTTTACTCAACTTCTGGAATGCTTCCTTTGCCATGCCAATTCGACTTCGGATCTCTGTGTCGCACTTTCCTTTCTTCTGTTATACCGCTTCCCAGGTATTTAAATTTTTGTACCTGCTTAATTCTAGTATTCCCGACCCCCGACCTTTATTTGGCATATTGGGCTGCCCTTTTTATTGATGACCATGCATTCGGTTTTCGTGCAATTTATTTCTCGTCCTTTCTTGTTACTTTCTTCAGTTACCTTCTGTAGGAGGTCTTGTAGTTTCCTTTCTGAATACTGGAAAGATCGGTATCTTTAGAATGTTCCAGTCACGTGTCATTAAAATCACCGCAGATAGTTATGTTCGTAGATGGATGGAGAGAAAGTGCCCTTTCTATATTGACAGCTGTTATGACTAACTAGCAGTATAGCCCGGCGTTGCACGGGTGTAATGAAAGCTTTAAAACCAATCCATGATCCTGGAGCTCAGACTCTTTGGACGTTGGCATGAAAGACTAAAATGCAATAGTTAAAACGAAACTGTAGACTGAAAGAAAAATGAATGGATGTAAGTGAAATTTTGATTTCCTGGTAACGATATCAAATGAGTTTTTTTCGTCGTAAACTGAATTTTGAAGGCTAAATAAGTCCTCAGAGTAAATGGTATCATGGCTGAGACTAAGAACCACAATTATACCTCCTTAGAGCCAAACCCGAAGCAAAAACTAAAATAAAAGGGCTGAAAAAAATACAGACATACAGGCAGATAAACAGACACACACACACACAAACATCTTGCCTTGTATATATATATATATATATATATATATTATCGATTTTCTGCACTATTGTAAGAACTGCGACCTTGAAACTTCTGAATATCGTTTCTTATGTCTTTGTCTATGAGTATATGAAATTTGATTAAAATCGAACCACTCCTTCTATAACCCGATTTTTTCGATTATCGATTTTCGATATTTATCTGGGGTACCTCGACACAAAACCTAGCTAAGAACACTCGCAGACGCTTATAGTACAACTGTGTAAATTTTCAAGAAAATCGGTTCAGCCGTTTCGGAGTCTATAGGTAACGGACACACACACACACACACACACACACACACAGACAAATTTCCATTTATAAATAAGTTTAGATTTAGATATACTACAGCCCTGTGAAGAAGTGAGAGATAAAGGGGGAAAAAATAGCTAACCGAGTTTAATAACGAAAGACGGAATGCCATGAAATAGTAGTCGGTCATCTCGAGTGACTATTCCCTGATCATAGGAAGATTATCCCGTATTTCAGCAAGCAGACCATGCATAAGAATGCTGGAATCCTTTCGGCAAAGTGGACGATAGCCTAGAACCATGAATTCATTGGTAACAATGAAAGAATTTTAAGAGAACTTTACAGAGGGCAAAGATAACTGGCGACCGTTCCAAGCGGAAAGATTCAAAACTGAAGAAGTTGGTACGGGCTTAGTTCTATTTCTTTTTGTTGTGTTTCCCATAAGATTCGTTTTGAGGAGAGAGGGAAAAGACCACCTTAATTTTCACTATCTGTAATAGCAACCAGCCTAGTCATAGCTGAGGACTGAGCATCTTGTCTCAAGATTGGCCCCCAGAAATACATACAGGTGCAGCTATCCATGCGCGACATGGAACAACAAATATGCTGATATTATACGATTGTTGATGAGAGCAATCTCTCTAAGCGTTAACAAAGAGTTCAGGTTTCTAATAACCAGTTGGAATCAGTAGCTAACAAGCTACTAACCAAGAACCTTCATAATATAAAAAAAAACACTGGTTAGTTTGCCACCAAACCACTAAAATAGTTGAGAGAGAGAGAGAGAGAGAGAGAGAGAGAGAGAGAGAGAGAGAGAGAGAGAGAGTAAAATAAACAAGGGATGACCCTCTGCTTCTGTTCAATAGATATAGGAGTTCGGTTAGACGATAGGTAGATAGGTGGGCCTATCTAATATTAACCTCTTAAAAATATTAATTATTGTTATACTTTAATATCCACTTACTTGGAAAAACTTAAAGCCGAATTTTCTATTAATTTTCCCACACAAGAAAGGGCTTTCATTAAATGTAATATGAAGAATTAACAATAAATTAAATCGCAAGAAATAAGAGAAAAATTAAAACAATAAAAAAATGGCTGCATTGCGTAGGTGTTTTTTGTCTACTGGTTTAGCTGTATTTCATTTTGTTTAGTCTTCCATGTGATTTGTTTTGAGAAAAGAGAGAAAAAAGACCACTGTAATTGTGACTATATGTTGTCAACTGTCATACAAATCAGCCTGTGAACCATGGTTGAGAACAGAGCATAGCGTGGCCTCAAGGTTGCTCACCAGGAAAAAAAAAAAATGTGCAAAACAAAAGACATAAGCACAAAAAGAGAGTAGTGAGTGGACTCAATAGAAAGATTATCCTTGAGGTGAACACTAAGGCCATGAGTGTGAATTCTGGAATTCTTTCACCAAAGAGGAAGACAGACTAGAACCTAGAATTCATTGACAGCAATGGAAAAATTTAAGTTCGTTTCACAAAGGGCAAATATATCAGGTGACCATTCCAGGAAAAAAAATCTAAGCTGCAGAAGTTGGAAACTATCAACAAACTACCAACCCAGTACTCACACAATATAAAGTCAAAGATACTGGTGTCCTTTCCAAACTCTACAACTACTGCCTCTCTACTTATTGCTTTCTTGCTTACTGAAAGTTCTCTGTGGTTCCTGTATTTAAGAACTCTGGAGATGCCTCAGACCCCTCTAATTATCGCCCTATCAGCCTCCTACGAATCTTTAGCAAAATGTTCGAAGCTATTATCAATGCTGAAGTGGTTCAACATCTGACAGCCCACGGCCTCTTCTCCAATAAACAGTATGGTTTCGCTTCACCAGGTCTACTGCTGATATGCTAACGATCATCACAGGGTATATATACCAGGCTCTTGATCACAACGGCGGAGTTCGAACTGTTCCCCTAGATATCTCCAAAGCATTTGACAGAGTCTGGCATGCTGGGTTCTACACAAGTTAAGGGCTATCTTATAACTAGACACTTGTTTGATCTAATCCAGTCATTCTTTTCAAATCGCGTATTGAACTTACTATTGAATGGGCAGGCTTCCAGATGCTATCATACGAACGCGGGTGACCCTCAAGGCTCTATTCTAGGTTCTACGCTTTTTCTGATCTTCATCAACGATCTTCCCGATGTAATCAGATCGCAAGTAGGCATATATGCTGATGACACCACCATTTACTTCCGCCTCGATAGGAAATCTGCCGAGGTTGACAAAGTAAATCTCGGTGCTGATCTTGAAAAAGACAAATCTGTGGTGGACTGGAGTAAGAAATGGCTCGTAAATTTGAATGCTTCCAAAACGATGCTGTTATCCTTTAATAACCATAGAAAATCCCTCTTACCCCCTCATCAGCATGGATCAGACTCAGTTAAATGCTATACGTGATACACGTTCGGGTGATCATTTCTCGAAAGAGACATGACTGACTGGGCAGAAGATTATCCTGCAGTAGGTACACTGGTTGTCAGCCAAAGCTATAGAATCCAATATGTCCTGTTATTTAACCCATAACTGGAGGGAAGGGACGGATTAATACCTTTCCCAAGGGTATCTGCGCGTAAGTGAATGCAAGGAATTCAACTGGAGTTTACTAGACCCTGAAAGCAAAATACTCCACCTCCTCGGCCTAACTCTCTCAGCCGACCTCAAGTGGAATGACTACACTGAATCCATAGCTAAATCTGCTGCTAGGAAGTGTATAGGACCAGGAAGATATTCTCCTCTGAATCTATCTTGCACATATATAAATCTACCATCAGCCCGTGTGCTGAATACTACTATCACATCTGGTTGGGTGTCCCTGCGATTCATCTCTGGGTTTTTGACAAAACCCAACGAAGAATCTGAAATGTAATTGATGTAATTGATAGCTCAATTCCAGTCACCTTTTCATCGTCGTAATGTGGCTTCCCTCTGTCTCTTCTACAAATACTTTAACGACTTCTGCTCCGATGAGCTTAGCTCATTTGTGCTTCCTCTGCACGAATTTGTTCGTGCTACTTGACTAGCAACTAGGTCCCACCCTTTTACAGTGAAACGAATCAAATATAATCAGAACTTCTACTCTAACAATTTCTTTTCTCACACTTCCCGCCTGTAGAATTCCCTTCTGTATATTTGCTTCCCTGAAAACTACAATCTCCAAAAGTTTAAATGCAATATCAATTGCCATCTCTTATCTTATTGACTTACATCCTTTTCCTGACAACCATCGTATCATGATCTTTTCTCTTTCCACTCTACTCTCATGCAGCTCTCTTCACGTCAGTGTTCTCATCCTTTTCTTGTCCATTCTCTGATACCCCCGTAACCTTTTTACTCTTTCTCATCACTCTTCTCTTATGTAACCGCCTGCACACCAGCGACAATATTACCTTGCTTGGGGTGAAATGATAAAAAAGGTTGATTAGCAAAAATCCAAGACAGTTAAATCATCGTGACTCATGTAGAAAAAGAGAGAACCTATAAAATATACTCTTATCAGGGAACAAGGGATGAAACTTTATTCGTGATCAATAAACATGGTCAGATATAGCAGAATTACAAGATATAAATGGACAAAGCAAATTAATTATACGTGGGGTGTAGTGAAATCAATGGTATGATTATAAATCATTATTCAAACTAGAATGCCCCTGGAATTGTACCACACTAGCCAACTGTTGGGGCGCTCTCCACCTTTCAACGGAAATGGACTATTCGAATCACTATACAAAGTAGTAGTGATTATACCTAGAGGAAGGAAGTCGAATGAGCGAGTCAGTCGGGTATTTCCGGTATTGCACCGGGAGTGTTCTACTAGTCAATCTATCACGTCTCTACGACGATACTGTATACTAATTACCTTGTTCTCTATTCTACTAATCGTCACCTCTTGTAAATACTTCTCTTTCCTGTCAATACACCTACTTTTATACTATTACATTGTTTTGTATTATTTCACATAATTCTGTTACTCGACGTAACACCAACTATGTGTAGAAATTAAATGAAGAAAATAACATAAATCCTAATATAAACTGGAGTATATTGAGAAAAGCCAAACCTTACAACAATAGCCATGTCTGGCGATTGCGAAAAAAAAAAAAAAAAAAAAAAAGGTTTGCTATCGCCTCATTTCCAAAATAAGAAAAGTAACTAGATGAAAGATTTGAAATAAAGTCTGGATATATACACATTAGGATCTACATTTTGAGTTCGTACAAACCCAGATAAAATTATGTACATCCCTACTTCGCTTGTCTGGACTCATTCCTTTTCTTATTTTAAAATTCCTCTTATGCGTGTTAAACTTCTTACTGTGTTCAAAAAAAGCGTGAGAAAATAAGTTAGTCTATAAAACCTGACAATACCGAAAGGTAGAAACCATGACAGCATAATCGCATGATCTTCCTAATATATATATATATATATATATATATATATAAGATATGGATAAATGGATAGATAATATGCCAATAAATTTATATATATTTTGGATACAGAATTTTAATCCATCTATACCTACCCTATACTTATATATATATATATATATAAATCTAAACTTATGTATAAATGGAACTTTGACTGTGTGTGTATGTGTGTGTGTGTGTCTGTGTCTGTGTGTGTGTATCCGTTACCTATAGACTCCGAAACGGCCGAACCGATTTTCTTGAAAATTTACACAGTTGTACTATAAGCGTCTGCGAGTGTTCTTAGCTAGGTTTTGTGTCGAGGTACCCCCAATAAATATCGAAAATCGATAATCGAAAAAATCGGGTTATAGAGGGAGTGGTCCGATTTTAATCAAATTTGATACACTCATAGACAAAGACATAAGAAATGATATTCAGAAGATTCAAGATTACAGTTCTTACAATCGTGCAGAAAATCGATAATATATATATATATATATAAGATGTTTGTGTGTGTGTCTGTTTATCTGTCTATATGTTCTTTATACAAATCCACAATTTTTATCCGATTTTTTATCGAATCTGATCAAAAACCGATATTCAGCCATCCATCAATATGGTACATTTTCTCCAATTTTACTCCCGATGGGTACGATAGGTTTTTATGGACTTACTTAGGTTAGTTTACTCCGACATTGGAAATCGATACCTCGATATCCTATCGGGTCTGATCAAAATCAGTTTTTCAGCCCTTTTATTTTAGATTTTGCTTCGGGTTTGGCTCTAAGTAGGTATAATTGTAGTTCTTAGTCCCAGCCATGATACCATTTACTCAGAGGACTTATTTAACCTTCAAAATTCAGTTTACGACGAAAAATTTATTTGCTATCGATACCAGGAAATAAAAAATTGACTTACATCCATTCATTTTTCTTTCAGTCTACAGTTTCGCTTTAACTGGAAACAACTATTGCTTTTTAGTCTTTCGTGCCAACGTCCAAAGAGTGCGAGCTCCAGGACCATGGATTAGTTTTAAAGCTTTCATTACACCCGAGCAACGCCGGGATATACTGCTAGTATATATATATATATATATATATATATAAATCTAAAGTAGGTATAGATGACTTAAAATTCCGTATCCAAAATATCTATCTATCTATCTATCTATCTATCTATCTATCTATCTATCTATCTATCTATCACACACACACACACACACACACACACACACACACACACACACACACACCTATATATATATATATATATATATATATATATATATATATATATATATATAATATGCCCATAGATTTATATATATTTTGGATACGGAATTTTAATCCATCTATACCTACCCTATACTTGGATATATATATATATATATATTTAATCATATCACCCCGAGCAAGACGGTAACGCCACTGATGTGCAGGGGGCTACGTAAGAGTGAAAAGGTTGGGAAAGAGATAGCCGGAAACCACATCCTAAACAGGGAACAAGGGATGAGCCTCTTCACCTGTTCAATAGACGAGGGTGGAGTGTGAACCGGGCGATAGTTTAGTCTATCTACTCCAATTGAAAAAAAAAACGAAAAAAGTGAAAAGGTTGGAAGAGAGAAAGCCGGAAACCACATCCTGAACAGGGAACAAGGGATGAGCCTCTTCACCTGTTCAATAGATGTGTGTGTGTGTGTGTGTGACTGATATACATATATATATATATATATATATATATATATATATATATATATATATATAGATAGATAGATAGATAGATATGGGCAGACTTGAATCGAGACAGGCAAACAGATATGAACAAACTGAGATTGATAGCTAGACAGATATTGACTGAGGTCGACTGAAAAATAGATTTATAGATATGAGCAGAATGGGCTATGAACCCACATACATATATATATATATATTGTTTTAAATAAGGAAACATATATATATATATATATATATATATATATATATAGTTTTAACAATAAACTAAAAATTAGGATCCTTTCGATGAACACTTCATTAGAGATTTAGTTTAAGAGCTATATATAAAATCGATTCCTTATTTCAAACAATTTATGTTCTGTGGTATCAAGTTATATATATATATATATATATATATATACGAGAAAAAATCGCAAGATCGCCAAGACCTACCGCGGTTTCGCACAACGAAGCCGTTGTGCGAAACCGCGGTAGGTCTTGGCGATCTTGCGATTTTTTCTCGTGTGTTTTTGCTCTACGTCACTGCCTCTTGGTTAATCCTTTTTGGTTAGTTTTGTATCGAGCACTTTTCTTTCTTTGTGGTTCGTTCCGTTTGAGGGTTTTTTTCTTTGCTGTGAAGTACTGTATGTATTGTCGGTGCTCTGCAGTTTTCTTTTTTTTTCCCCTCATTGTCCAAAGCTTTATAGCGGCGGACAATAACGGACTTAGATTCTGCCGGTTATTCGTGGTCCTTAAAAATTACTTGTGTAAGATTTTAAGATTTGGATACGTACAGAGTCGATTTTATTATTATTATTATTATATATATATATATATATATATATATATATATATATATATATTATTTATTTAAAATTTCGAACATAAGCATGATATAATGGTATAATATCACTACATAATTAGCTATTTTGTTGTGATATAATGACATACTTATGTTATAAATTTCAAATAAATATTCGCTCTACTTCATATTGAGCACTTTTTTAAGAATGGTCTTTTTGGGATACGGAATTTTATTCCATTCATACCTTCCCTATTCTTGGTTATATATATATATATATATATATATATATATATATATATATATATATGTGTGTGTGTGTGTGTGTGTGTGTGTGTGTGTGTATACAGTCATATACATGAATAAATGACTATGAACTGATTGAGGTAGTTGCAGATGTAGGAAGAGAAATGAGTTGATAGATATAAACCAGGAACGATTAAAAGCTAGAAACAATATTGTAAATTTTTCAGTTTTGCCACCCGCTGTGAGTATCATATTTGCAAATGTTAACGGCTTAGTCGACGAATTTTAATAATATGCCGATATTATCCTCTCCGTATAACTCATCGTTCTGTGTGTCTTTCGCGCGAATCTAATTTATCCACACAAAGATATCGACCGTGCAGATGGAAACTGAAGCTAAATTATGCTATGACGTCATTGAAGACATTAGACATATTCCTCTTTGTTTTTTGTTTTTTTTCTTCATTTGTGGTTTTCACTCTCCTCGCCTCCAACGCGTTGTCATTTGTCCTCATTCTAATGCCAATTTTGTAAACAGGTTGTTTAAATGTCAACTGTTGTGATTTTTAAAAGGCAACCGTCAACTTTTTACCTGTTTTGAGTGACATTTGCCGGTATGATGGTAGCAGTCCTGTAAACAAGTGGCGGGATCTTTTGCGGTAAATGTCGTCTGGTCAAAACAAACGACGGGCAGGTGTCAATACGAAACAGTAGCCCAACGACGAGCTTGAAAAATGACAATGATGATCGCATTAAAAATAACAATTTTACACACACACACACACACACACACACACACACACACACACACACACACACACACACACACTGACATATTTGGTGAACGTAAGGAAAGCATTAGATGTAAAAAAAAAAGGCTAGCGAAAACAAGTCCAATTATCGTTTTTATAACGGAAAAAAAATCACCTGAAATTCTATATGTTTGGCCTTTTACCGTTGATCGAAAACGATAACAGTTTTAATTGATTCAGTAAAATCTAGATTTAAAGAACTAATTTCAGAAGAAGTGTTCCTTATATCCGACCGTTCCTTAAATCCGGTAAATCACTCATTTCGTAAAGAAGCATGTTTCTGTCCATCAACGCATCTAATGAACCCTGTTTTATTAAATCTAAGACAGTCAGAATGCAAATAAACAATATAGTACAAAACCGTATAAAATATCAAATAAAACAATCGTATATACGTTTCCTCACACACCTGCTGATTTTATAGCTAACTAGGTTGATAATAATATCAAAGCGGTGAAATATGTATTATCTATAGTAATAATCGGAGATCTTTTATAATATATATATATATATATATATATATATATATATATATATATATATATATATGCTATTAAATATAAGAGACAATGAATGTCTATTATGTTTAATCATGAGCCGTTCTAAACGTCGTATTTTTGCTTTAATTTCAGTTGAAAATAAAGACAAAAATTCTCCAACATTTGGATAATTATTTATTGATTTTCTTCTAAGCTTTCGGCTCATATGAGCCATCTTCAGAGAGGTTGTTTAAACTGAAATATTATAAAATCCACCATCACCGACGATTTTATTTTGTGTTGACATAAAACTCCGCTTGGCAACGGCAATAGTTACCAAAATAATAAACGCAGTTCTCAAATTTGTGATGCGGTTTTATGACGTCACACCGCGTGATAGCGCGAAATGACAACAAAACCATCTAGTCAAATGCAATTGTAATATGTTATTTCCTGTTTTAAAGTTGATTTTATTGAGTGTTGGTTGTTTTGATTTGATGTACATGGCCTCCAATATCTGCAGATTCCTCTTACTGTGTGTATGAGTAAGGATCACCGTATTGTTGACCAAATATATATAAACAATAAATTAAGCATTAAGATCATTTCGGTGAACACTTCGTCGAGTAAATTCGTGTAGAGCGGGCACCAGGGAAATAAACTTGTTTGAGCAGAAGCCGTGAAAATATTTATAGAAAAGACAGAGGGAAGCCACATCCATTCGATGCCAAAGTGACTGAATTCGAGCTGCCAAATCGGGAATGATTACTTTGCAGATCATCTTTTGAATTTTGTCGAGAAACCCCGAGATGAATAGCAGATATGGCAACAGTATTCAACGCACAGATGAATGGTAGATTTTGTATACGCGCAAGATGGATTCTGACGAGAAAACTACCTGGCCCAACACAGTGACCCGATTTTACTAGCAGTAGCTGCAGCTAATAATTTGATGTAGTTGTTCGAGGTCGCCTGAGAGAGTGAGGCCGAAGAGGCGCAGTATATTGCTATCTGGGAGACTAGCGTAGTTATGCCACCGCCGTTGCGTATAACGCTTTTTTAATTGAATACGAGAGCACGAAAGTGTTAAAAAACAAGTATTGATAGGTTAATTCTGAAAACTTGTAATCTTTGGCAAATCTCTCGGTTAAATTTGAGATAATCATTATTTTGTTGTTCCCAATACCAACATATAAACAAAACCATATTACATGCACACTCCACCCATGTCTATTGAACAGGTGTAGAGGCTCATCCCTTGTTCCCTGTTTAGGATGTAGTTTCCGGCTTTCTTTTTTCCAATCTTTTCACTCTTATGTAGCCCCCTGCACATCAGTGGCGTTACCGCCTTGCTCAGGGTGATATGATTAAAAAAAAATGGCAAGATCGTCGCACTGACAACGAAGTCTTCAATCGCTCAGAAATTCCGAGCATTTAATCTTCATCCTCCAAGCATCTCCTCCGTTTGTCAAGGCCTGTCACCCAAACCTTCTTATCAAAACTATCATGGCCCATCCTTTTTAACGAGTCCGTCAACGGCAAACTACACTGCGGAGCCCCCAAAAGCACATTCCAAGACCAAATGAAATCTTCTCTCCTTAACGCTGGTATCTGCCCTGACACCTGGGAAACAGAAGCTGTCGACCGTCTATCCAGGCGAAGTGAAGTTCATTTCGGTTGTTCGACATTCGAGGAGAGGAGAAAGACTTACGGCTTAAGAAAGTGAAAAGAAGGCAGCGCAAGGCCCGGCAGCTCCAGTTAAAACCATCACCTGCCCTACCATACGACCAAAGCCCGAGACTGTTTATTCCCGACTTGGCCTCCTGAGCCTCGGCAAATTCAGGCATCGCGAAGACACCGAGTTAATCAAAACCCGTACACGATCTGGTGCCGGCAAAGATTGGTTAGAAATTAAAATAACTGTGTCAAATTAAAAAAAACAAAAAAAACAAAAAAAACAAAAACTAAAACCCTATTTTTCTTTAGCCTACTTTCGAGAAAAAATTATCAAAAAACCCATGGATTACGACTTTCAGGGAACAGAGATGCGGCTGTCTCTAGATGGAAGAGATAATAACGTGTCTACATAGATTTTTCTCTCCCTCCCGACTCATGTTAAAAAAGCATGTTTCGGTGACTTCAAAGGAGTAAGATATAACAACAGCAACTTGGATGATCAGTGAATCTTTGCTGACGATCATGTTCAATGATAGCAACAACAAAGACGTTCAGTGAATCTTCGCGAATGATAAAAGACTTTTTTCCCTTGAATTAGCATTTTTTCCTTGAACAAACTATTTCAAAGTCTTTTCTCAATTTCGGATTTTTCTGTGTACCCACTCACCCAAAGACTTAATTAAAGATTATTTTAACTCCTTTTTTTTTTAACTCTCTTGTATTCCGGCTTTCTTTTTTCCAATCTTTTCACTCTTATGTTTGTAAATGCAAATGATTCATTTAACAGACAAACAATTCCTTTTTTTTTTATTGTTTGGAATTTGGAGTTCAAATTTTGAATATAACCAAATCTATGTAACTGAATTTCCTAAAAGAGAATTATTATATATTGTCCATAAAATTCGTGTGCATTAAAAAAATATAACTTTATTTGTATTTGGAATTTTTTAAAGTGCACACTGATTTTATGGACATTGAACTAATTGCTAGATCTTCTGATAGTGTGTCAGACAAAGATTTCTCATCGGTTTGATATGGCCAAATTGAAAACTGAATAAGGAAATAACCCACAATAAGTTGTTAACCCTCTAGGGCCATTCGTATCATATTTGATACAGTATTTCTCTATAAGGAAACATTTGGTATTTCCCTATAAGGAAACATTTGGTATTCATTGACTGAGAAGTCAGTACTGCTTTCATTTGAAATTTATAAAATATTTCTCTTAAAAAATTTTTCAGGAAAATATTTCTTTCAAGGCTTGTTTTCATACTGTATTAAATATGATACGAATGGCCCTAGAGGGTTAATCTCAGTCTATCTATCTATCTATCTATCTATCTATCTATCTATCTATCTATCTATCTATCTATCTATTAACCCTTTAGGGCCATTCGTATCATATTTGATACAGTATTTCCCTATAAGGAAACATTTGGTATTTCCCTATAAGGAAACATTTGGTATTCATTGACTGAGCAGTCAGTACTGCTTTCATTTGAAATTTATAAAATATTTCTCTTAAAAAAATTTTCAGGAAAATATTTCTTTCAAGGCTTGTTTTCATACTGTATCAAATATGATACGAATGGCCCTAGAGGGTTAATAATATAATATGATTAAGGCTTCTACTTGTCATAAAGTGGGGGATCAGTTCTATATTGTTATGAAGTAATAAACAGATCCCCCACTATTATGATACGAATGGCCCTAGAGGGTTAACTAGAGCAAGGAGTAGCGCTTTATCCATTTCGTCTTGTCTATTTCAACGGTAAAAGGGCGGGACCTAGATGCCAATCTAGAAGCACGTTTGAGTTCATGGGGTCGGTGCACTGGAGGAAAAGGAGCTTGTCAGACTAGTTACCACGAGAAGGGAACCGTGTCACAACGTTGAGAAAAGTTACTGAAGTTGAGATACCAAATTATGATCAATTACATTGTCTATCCTTCTTTGGGTTTTATTTTCCTATTTAGGATTGGGTTTCCGGTTCTTTATAAAGCTTTCTAATTCACTCCCAGTTGTTCGTTGCGTCTTAGGGGTATTGCCGCTTTGCTTGGGGTGAATTGATTAAAATTAATGGTGGGTTAAAAACAGTTATTCCTGGTATTCGTTTGTGACTTAAAAGAAATCTTAATTGCCGTCATTTGCGTCCTTTAATTTAATAAGTGAAAAAACATTTTTTGTCGAAAGCACAACTTGTTTACAGAAATATAACACATTTTTTCCTATTTTTGTGGACAATAATTTTATATTTCATAAATTATTCAATTAAATTTGTCATGTGCGGAAAAAAATTACGCCGATAGGAATAAATCCGAACATTGTTATTTTTTATAGGAGAAAAATAAAAATAAAAACGACTTCTGTCGTTTAAATTGCGTGAGTCTATGTATGTGCCCGTGTGTGTGCGCGACGAAGACCCCCCCCCCCTCCACCAACTAAACTACAATTCCTGCTTTTTGTATCTGCGTGTTTTCTTTTGGTTGTAACGATCACGAGGTTTCGGCTCTTCCCTTCGGTCTTCTTCACGTATCCATCGTCATATTCAATCCACGGTGTTCCCTTCTTTTATTCCGTAACAGAATCATGTCGGTAGATGCAAATTTTAGTCACCTATGTGTGGCGAAAAAACACTTCTATTTTATGGAGCCACAGTATATAGGTTTTAAACAACCTAGTGCTTCACTGACAGAGAGCTGAGTTCGAATTGTAGTCATTTTCGTTGCATTCACTTACACGCAAATACCCTTGGGAAAAGTATTAATCCGTCTCTTATGGATTAAATAACAGAACAGATTGGGTTCTATAGCCTTGGTCGGCAACCAGTCTGCCACAGAAAGTAATGCGGGATAATCTTCTGCCCAGTCAGTTATGTCTCTTTGGAGACATGATCGCACAAGCTTGAGAATTTTGAAGTCACTAACAATTATTATAGAATTTAATGATTTTTTTAAATTAATTAAATTAAGGATAGAAAATAAATTCAGGAAAAAAATTTTAAAATCATTTGTTTCTGATGAAAGGCCGAGGCCAGTCTGAAATATCAAATATATATATATAATAATAGAAATAAATAAATACTGTCAAAAAACATACATTTTTAACTTACGACTTTTTAGTAGTTTTTCCTATATATATATATATATATATATATATATATATATATATATCAAATATGATACGAATGGCCCTAGAGGGTTAATCTCAGTCTGTTTATCTATCTATCTATCTATCTATCTATCTATCTATCTATCTATCTATCTATCTAGGGCCATTCGTATCATATTTGATACAGTATATATATATATATATATATATATATATATATATATATATATATATATATATATATATATATAGCGGTCTTTATTATAACAGAGAGGATTGCATTTCTTTTTTTCTTTTCTCATTTCGCTTACTTTTCGCAGTTCTATTTTTTTTTTATTTAAGTGGGGTATTTCTGCAAATTACACGTACTTGTACATCCCGTGCGAAGTGGTGCAGTGGATATCGACTCGAAACGGAGAAATCGGAGAGCCGAGTTCGAATTCTAGTCATTTTCGTTACATTCACTTACGCGCAAATACCCTTGGGAAAAGTATTAATCCGTCTCTTATGGATTAAATAACAGAACAGATTGGGTTCTATAGCCTTGGTCGGTACACAGTCTACCGCAGAAAGCAATGGCAACCTACTGCGGGATAATCTTCTGCCCAGTCAGTTATGTCTCTTTCGAGACATGATCACCCAAGTGCGTATTACGTATGGCACCTAACTGACTGACTGTACATCCTGTACGACTGCACAAAGATTTCTTTCTCCATAATTTTGATGGCCTCATCAATAGCTTTCTTTACTGAGTCCCAGTCTTCTTCATCATCCTCCATATTTTCACCATTATTGGAAGAATTTCATTCTTCCTTTATTTCTTGACAATCCAAATCCTTTTCAAACGATTCCATCGTTGAATTCTTTCGGAATTTTTTTTACCGCCTTCATTTATCCATTCTTCTAAGTTCTTCAAAGAGAATTTTCAGGGGATCATCTTCAAGTGCAAGTTTTAATTTCTCGTTTAGATTCTAAAATCCATGTTTGTTAATTTGCAAATTCAACAAATTAGGAACATCGCCCAGTTTGTCAATAATCTCTAATTTCTAATGTAACATAAAAGTCTAACTTTTCCTGTTTCTTTCAGTCGAAGTTTCTTCTGTACGATAAATTACGGCTTAAGAAATTTCAAGTTACTAACGATTATCTTAAAAGAAAAGATAAATATTAGAATTTAAACTTATTTATAAATGGAACTTTGTCTGTGTGTGTGTGTATGTGTGTGTGTGTTTGTGTGTGTGTGTGCGTGTGTCCATTACCTATAGACTCAGAAACGGCTGAACCGATTTTCTTGAAAATTTACACAGTTGTACTATAAGCGTCTGCGAGTGTTCTTAGCTAGGTTTTGTGTCGAGGCACCCCCGATAAATATCGAAAATCGATAATCGTAAAAATCGGTTTATAGGAGGAGTGGTCCGATTTTAATCAAATTTGATACTCTCATAGACAAAGACATAAGAAACGATATTCAGAAGTTTCAAGGTTGCAGATCTTACAATAGTGCAGAAAATCGATAATATATATATATATATATATATATATATATATATATATATATAAAAGGCAAGATGTTTGTGTGTGTGTCTGTTTATCTGTTTGTTTATTATCCTTTATACAAATCCACAATTTTTATCCGATTCTCACCAAACTTCACACAAATATTATTTAGGCTGAGTCTGAGCTCCAGGGCCATGGATTAGTTTTAAAGCTTTCATTACACCCGAGCAACGCCGGGCTATACTGCTAGTACATCATAATTTCGACAACATCTAAATGGCAACTGGGAAAATCGTATATGAGGACTTCTACAGGGTGCGATAGATAAATTGTCCTCTAAATGGCGAAAATTAAAATATCAATGGCAACTCGTTTTAATAGATATACAGGATGCGATGGATGAATTGTCGTCTAGATAAAGCCAAAATCCAAATAACGGCATCTCATTTTAATAGATATACAGGATGCGATGGATGAATTGTCGTCTAGATGATGCCAAAACGAACATAACACTGGCATCTCATTTTAGCATATATATAGGATGCGATGGATGAATTGCCGTCCAGATGATGCCAAAACGAACATAACACTGGTATCTCATTTTAACAGATATGCAGGGTGCGATGGATGAATTATCGTCTAAATAAAGCCAAAATGAAAATAACACTGGCATCTCATTTTAATAGATATATTTAGCAAAATTACTCAAAAAATATTTTGAAATAATAAAGAGTAAATTAATTCAATAAAATCCCCATTGGCTTCAACCTCTAGACAACTTTGGAATCTACTCCAACTCTTCTGGATGGTTTCCTTGTTTAAGTTGATGAATGCTGCCTTCAGTTTAACAAGTCACCAAACAGCAGACGCAGGTTGCAAATTTGGACAGATTTTGGTCGATGACGCAGTAGGGCTCCCATATACACACAGTAAAAAGAACCTCCAGATATTGGAGGCCATCTACATTGGGTCAAAACAAAACGCACTCAATAAAATCACATTTCAATCCGGACACAGCACATTGCATTGCATTTAGACATGGTTCTGTTAAATTTTCGGTCTTTCACGTTGTGTGACGTCATAGAACCGCTTTACAAATTTACGAACTGCATCTGCGATTCGGTGACTGTTATCGTCGCATAGCGGTGTTTTGTGTTTACACAAGATAATCTCATCTTCGATGGTGGATCTCTTTATGTTAACGTCCCTGTAACTCCTCTGAAGATGGCTCGTGTCAGCTGAAAGCTTAGAACCAGCATAGTGAGAAAATGTCGAAATGTTGGACAATTTTTGTCTTTATTTTCACTTGAAATTAAAGCCAAAATACGATGTTTATAACGGCTCATAATTGAACATAATAGACATTCATTGTCTGTTATATTTAACAATATTTGTTTAGAAAATTATCTGCTGCCTCGATACACTCTTCTTCTTCATTTTCTTTTTCTTTTGTCTTGTTCCCCCGTTTTCTTTCTTTTTTTCAACTTTCTTTCTTCCTTGCACTAATCAATCGTCAATCCTCCTATATACTCGCCTTCCCCTTTTTTGGGTACTCTTTTTCGAATGAACGAGAACCTTTTCGTATATAACCGTCACAAATATCTGTCCTAATACGTAGAATTAAATAAAAGAGAAGAATTAGTTTTTTTTGGGGGGGGGTGGGGGTGATATTTCGATTACCTACTGTTGTACCATTTGGATCTGACGAGCCGCGTTAAGAACATCAAAAGCGGTGAAATATGTATTATCCAAGGTAATAATCGAAAATCCTTTATGAAATATTACTCTGTTAAATTAAATAAATGAATTTAACATTGAGTTCTCTCGAGTTCGTCTCTTTTGGAATTTACCCGGATTACATTGTGTGTGGGGGTACAAAGACTTTAGCTCGTTAATTGAGCAGATTCATACCAACTTCGATGTTTCGTGGGGACATTGTTATGATGTTCTCACTCGTTAGGGCTGTTCTTACTCGTTATGGTTGTTTGATAATCAGCCCTGACAAGTGAGAACATCAGAACGGTGTCTTGACAAAACTTTGAAGTCGGCATGAATCTGCTCTATTCAAGATATAAACTCTTTGTACCTATCAACACCTCGAAATCGAGCACCTTACGATAAAACCCTGCTTACCAAAATACTTTTTATCAGTAACAACAACTGAAAAATAACAACCTTGGCGCTAAATACTACCACAATTAAACACAATATATATATATATATATATATATATGAATTATTATTTTTCAAAATTAGGACAAGTTACCTAAAGCTCTTAGAACACTTTCGTCCATGATTGTATGACCCTAGTAGGTATTTATTTGTATGGTTACACGTGGACATAATGTCTGTTCTTTAATTTAGTAATTCATTTTTATCATTTTGCGCATTCGTAAAAGTTTTTTTTAATCATTTCACCCCAAGCAAGGCATTCCACTGCCACTATGGCGCATGGGGTTACATAGGGGAAGGTGAAGAGAAAGAGTGGTTAGATATAGGAAATGTCAGAAGGAGGGTGATAGATGGGTAAGGATACCGAGACTGGGGGTTGGGTAGATGGGAAGAATGTTTGAAAGATGGTTAGTGTGTTAGGAGGTGTCTATTGACTTTACATTTAAACTCCTAGAGATTGTAGCCGTCGGAGAAGCAATCATGCGGAAGGGAATTCCACAGTCGGGAATTGCGAGAAAAGAAACTGTTGGTGTAGAAATTGCGGTTGCTTTTTATCGGTTTCACTGTAAAAGGGTGGGATCCAGTTGCTAATCTAGTATCTCGTGCAAATTCGTACCTAGGGGGGCACCACTGATCTAAGTTCATCGGAGCAGAAGCCGTGAAAGTATTTATAGAATAGACACAGGGAAGCCACGTCGATCGTTTGAAAAACGGTAAAATCAATTATTGTAAATCGTTTGAAGACACCGAAAGGTAGAAACCTAAGCCGCGAAATAAATTGTTTCCAAATAGAAAATATTCAAAAGTTCTACAACATAATTGTTTTGAACACTTTTTAATACAAGTGTACTCCGTCAGTTAAGTGCCATATGTGAAACACGCTTGGGCGATCATGTCTCGAAAGACACATGAGTGACTGGGCAGAAGATTATCTCGCAGTAGGTTGCCATTGCTCTCTGCGGTAGATTGGTTGCCAGCCAAGGCTATAGAACCCAATCTGTCCGGTTATTTAACCCATAACTGGAAGGAAGAGACAGATTATTACTTTTCCCAGGAGTATTTGCGCGTAAGTGAATGCAATGAATTCAACTGGAATTCGAACTCGGCTCCCCGATTTCTCGTTCCGAGCCGATATCCACTGCACCACAAAGCGCATCCTAATGCCATACGTGATACACACTTGGGCGATAATGTCTTGAAAAAGACATGACTTACTGGGCGGAAGATTATCCCATAGTAGGTTGCCATTACTTTCTGTTGTAGACTGGTTGCCAGCCAAGGCTATAGAACCCAATCTGTCTTGTTATTTAATTCATAACTGGAAGGAAGAGATGGATTAATACCTTTCCCAAGTGAATGCAATGAATTCAAACTGGAATTTGCATTCACTTACGCGCAAATACCCCAGTGTACTAGTCTAATTTAATTATGACCGAAAACGAAATAATCAACAATATATATATATATATATATATATATATATATATATATATATATATAAGATTTCAATCATTATTGAGCGCGCAATACTTGAGGCTTTGTACTAACATTATGCTAAACAGTTAAATAAAAGCGATAATCCGTGTACAGATTACTGAAGAATTATTGTAGACGAAAACAAAATGTATAATTGTGTCATGCGATAAATCTTAAGAGATGATCACGAAAGCCATTTTGTGCGTGAGGGGAAACGCCACTCCCACTGATCACGTGACACTCGCAGCTTGCGCATGCTCTAAATATCATTCATTATTGACACATACCAAAATTTGTTAGAAAACCTTTGTAAGAAAGAACAAAATACGATAAAAAAAAAAATCATATCCGAATCAAGACAAGGTACAGAGAAAAAGCAAAAAAGGTTGTGTGTTTATTTTGACAAAGCGGGAGACAGGAAGTAAAGAGTGGGAGTTGTGGAAGTAGAAAAAAAAAAAAAAAAAAGAAAAAAAGAAAGAACCGGAGAGCGAGAAGGGAAAAGGCGGGAAAAAACAGTGCCTGCTGTCATGTGACAGATATCTGAAGCAGATGGCGCGAAGCAAATGGTGTTGATATGGATTTGCTCATGAAATCCTGGCCGATACAAACTCGCTTAGAGCAAGCCGTGTACACAACGTTGCAAACGTTTGTACGCCTACATGACCCGAAACCCAATCGCGCACGCATTCCCATAAAATAAAACCACCCACGAAGTTACGAACAATCGATAGTTATTATCATTAACATCTCATTGATTAAAAAAAACATTCCGCGTAATTTATCCGTGTAAAAGTCGATTTTTAAAAACTACCAGTACTTAGGTATCAAGCACTGGGTGGAGTCGACGAATCCACGCACACTATTTTAAGAGTGCGAAATTGATGTTTATAGAATTAGTCGGTCGACTTGTTGGAAAATTAATACATCGACTTATTGGAAAATATTAGTCCCCGTTGGCCATGTTAATTTATTTATTTCCCTCCAAACAAGGCTAAGACTATTAAGACGAAGGAATGTGAGAGAATATGAAAAAATATTATTATGGCGGGATGTCATTAAAAGAACAAGAATTAAGACAGAAGGTAACGATTAACTTGGCATTTAAATTTTTCAAGATCAAAGTTGACTGGGAAGCAAGAAGCCGGAAAAGAGTTCCACAAGCGAGAGAAGAAACTGTTAGCATAGGACTTGTAATAATATGAGAAGAAAACTTAATTAAGGAGAGAGAGAAAAAAATAAAAGAACAAGAATTAAGAAGACAGAAAATAGCGATTGGCATGGCATTTAAATTTTTGAAGATCAAAGTTGACTGGAAAGCAAGAAGCCGGAAGAGAATTCCACAAGTGAGAGAAGAAACTGTTAGCATAGGACTTATAATAATATGATAAGAAAACTTAATTAAGGAGAGAGAGAAAAAAATAAAAGAACAAGAATTAAGAAGACAGAAAATAGCGATTGGCATGGCATTTAAATTTTTGAAGATCAAAGTTGACTGGAAAGCAAGAAGCCGGAAGAGAATTCCACAAGCAAGAGAAGAAACTGTTAGCATAGAACTTATAATAATATGATAAGAAAACTTAATTAAGGAGAGAGAACAATAAAAGAACAAAAATTAAGAAGACATGATAACGATTTACATTGCATTTAATACATTTCTCAACAAGTCCCGGTCCTGACATATAGATGGCGCTATAAATAAAAAAATCCATATGATTTCTATAAAGTACTAGCTTTCAAATGGCACGTGACAAAATTTGGACCCAACTGAATTATTAGTATACAAATTACAGTTATTTAAGTGAAGCTACTGTTATAAATGTTCAAAACAATGGAAAAATCTGAATTTCGTGTGTTCATAAAACATTGCTTTCTTCTGGGGAAAATATACTGTTCAAGCAAAGCAATGGCTTGATAAGTTTTATTCGGACTCTGCTCCGTCGGAAACAACGTTTTAAGAGGCTGATTTTAAACGCGGTCGTAAAGACACAAATGATGCTGAACGCTCAGGTTGGCCCAAATCGGCAGTTATCCCGGAAAATCCCGCCCCCACCAAAAAAATTCAACAAACTCGTTTTTACTAATCATAAATTAAATTTGTGTGAGATATCAGTGGAGTTGAACATATCAGAAGGCAGTGTATTCACCATTTTGCATGAACATTTGTCAATGAGAAAACTGTTTTCAAAGTGGGTGATGCGTTTGCTCACAGTCGATTAAAAACAACAATGCGTGGACGATTAAAAGCGTTCTTTGCAACTGTTTTAACGGAACAAGAAGTGGCAGTCAGCTGAGTAGACAGCAGCGGGTCAAACCGTCTAAAGCGACGACCAAAGATGCAAACATCAGCAGGCAAGGTTTTGGCCTCCGTATTTTGGGATGCACAAGGTATTTTGTTTATCCATTACCTTGAGAAAGAAAAAACCGTCAATAGCGAATATTAAATAGCATTATTAAAGCATTTAAAGGAAGAGATCACCAAATAACGGCTACGAATGAAAATGAAAATGTGATCTTTCACCAAGACAACGCACAATGTCACAAGTCGATCGTAACGATAGCAAAACTACACGAACTGCACTTCGAATTGCTTCTGCATCTACCCTATTCTCTGCATCTGTTCGCCAGCGACTACTGGCTGTTTGCAGACCTCAAAAGCAGGCACCAGGGAAAGATATTTAACTCTAATAAAGAAGTGATATTGGAAACTGAGGTGTATTTTGAGGCTAAAGACAAATCTTTCTACAAAAAAGGCATCGAATTGTTAAGAAGCGTTAAAATCAGTGTATCACCCTCGAAGGAGACTATGTTGATGAATAAAATCGAATTTCGCCTAAAAGTTGTTGTTTTATTAGTTAAACCCGGGATTTATTAAATAGGGTGTTGAATTTATTGAAGATCAAAGTGTACTTGGAAGCAAGAAGTCGGAGGAAAGTTCCACAAGCGAGAGAAGAAACTGTTAGCATAGAATTTATAATAATATGAGAAGAAAACTTAATTAAGGAGAGAGAACAATAAAGGAACATGAATTAAGTAGACAGAAGATAGCGATTAACATTGTATTTAAATTTTGAAGATCAAAGTTGACTGGAAAGCAAGAAGCCGGAAAAGAATTCCACAAGTGAAAGAAGAAACTGTTAGCATAGAACTTATAATAATATGAGAAGAAAACTTAATTAAGGAGAGAGAACAATAAAAGAACAACAATTAAAAAGACAGCAGATAACGACTGATATTGTGTTTAAATTTTTGAAGAACAATGTTGACTGGGAATCAAGAAGCCAGAAGAGAGTTCCTTGTCGAGAAGAAGGTGTAGAAGATGAATAAAAAGAAGAAGAAGAAGGAGGAGGAGGAGAGGTTGAGAAGAATAATAAAGATGTGTAGAAGAAGAAGAAGATAAGAAACAGAAAAAGAGATAGAAAAGAAAAAAAAGAAGGCGGAGTGGTGAAAAAGAATAAGGAGGGGGAGTGGAGAAGAAGAAGAAAGTAAGTAGAAAAAGAAAAGAAAGAAGAAGAGGAGAGGTGGAGAAGAAAGAGGTGGAGGGATGGAGATAAGGAAGTAGTCGGAGAAGAAGAATTAAAGTAGAAGGAGGGCTAGAGAAGAAGAATAAGAAGGAATAGGAGGAGGAGGAGAAGAAGAATGAGAAGGAATAGGAGGAGGAGGAGGAGAAGAAGAATGAGAAGGAATAGGAGGAGGAGGAGGAGGAGAAGAAGAAGAAGAATGAGAAGGCAGTGTTGAGAAGAAGAATAAAGAGGAGTAGAAGAAGAGAAGAAAGAGGAGGACGAGAGGTGGAGAAGAAAGAGGAGGAGGGGTCGAGAAAAAGAAGGAGTAGGAGAAGAGGAAGAATAACCAGAAGAACAAGAAGAAGGAGATAAATAAGGAAATAGGAGGAGGAGGGCTAGAGAAGAAGAATAACAAGGAAGAAGAAGAAGAAGAAGAAGAAGGAGGAGGAGAAGAAGAAGAAGAAGAAGAAAGTAAGTAGAAAAAGAAAAGAAAGAAGAAGAGGAGAGGTGGAGAAGAAAGAGGTGGAGGGATGGAGATAAGGAAGTAGTCGGAGAAGAAGAATTAAAGTAGAAGGAGGGCTAGAGAAGAAGAATAAGAAGGAATAGGAGGAGGAGGAGGAGAAGAAGAATGAGAAGGAATAGGAGGAGGAGGAGGAGGAGGAGAAGAAGAAGAAGAAGAATGAGAAAGCAGTGTTGAGAAGAAGAATAAAGAGGAGTAGAAGAAGAGAAGAAAGAGGAGGACGAGAGGGGGAGAAGAAAGAGGAGGAGGGGTCGAGAAAAAGAAGGAGTAGGAGAAGAAGAAGAATAACCAGAAGAAGAAGAAGAAGGAGATAAATAAGGAAATAGGAGGAGGAGGGCTAGAGAAGAAGAATAACAAGGAAGAAGAAGAAGAAGAAGAAGGAGGCGGAGGAGGAGAAGAAGAAGAAAGTAAGTAGAAAAAGAAAAGAAAGAAGAAGAGGAGAGGTGGAGAAGAAAGAGGTGGAGGGATGGAGAAGGAAGTAGTCGGAGAAGAAGAATTAAAGTAGAAGGAGGGCTAGAGAAGAAGAATAAGAAGGAATAGGAGGAGGAGGAGGAGAAGAAGAATGAGAAGGAATAGGAGGAGGAGGAGGAGGAGAAGAAGAAGAAGAAGAATGAGAAAGCAGTGTTGAGAAGAAGAATAAAGAGGAGTAGAAGAAGAGAAGAAAGAGGAGGACGAGAGGGGGAGAAGAAAGAGGAGGAGGGGTCGAGAAAAAGAAGGAGTAGGAGAAGAAGAAGAATAACCAGAAGAAGAAGAAGAAGGAGATAAATAAGGAAATAGGAGGAGGAGGGCTAGAGAAGAAGAATAACAAGGAAGAAGAAGAAGAAGAAGAAGGAGGCGGAGGAGGAGAAGAAGAAGAAAGTAAGTAGAAAAAGAAAAGAAAGAAGAAGAGGAGAGGTGGAGAAGAAAGAGGTGGAGGGATGGAGAAGGAAGTAGTCGGAGAAGAAGAATTAAAGTAGAAGGAGGGCTAGAGAAGAAGAATAAGAAGGAATAGGAGGAGGAGGAGGAGGAGGAGGAGAAGAAGAATGAGAAGGAATAGGAGGAGGAGGATGAGAAGAAGAAGAAGAATGAGAAGGCAGTGTTGAGAAGAAGAATAAAGAGGAGTAGAAGAAGAGAAGAAAGAGGAGGACGAGAGGTGGAGAAGAAAGAGGAGGAGGGGTCGAGAAAAAGAAGGAGTAGGAGAAGAGGAAGAATAACCAGAAGAACAAGAAGAAGGAGATAAATAAGGAAATAGGAGGAGGAGGGCTAGAGAAGAAGAACAACAAGGAAGAAGAAGAAGAAGAAGAAGAAGAAGGAGGAGGAGGAGGAGGGGTGAAAAAGATATAGAAGAAGGAAAAGAAGACAGCTAATTTTTGAAACCCTAAAAAAATCAGATAATCATATAGTTTTATTGGACTGTTTGGAAATGTTTCCGCAACAAATAACAATGCATTTTAAATTTTGGTGAAATATTTTTCTGTCTGTCGTCAACAAATAAGAACTGGTGGTGGTTCATGAATTCCCATACCTCGGCTCCACCATTTCAGATACCCTTTCCCTCGACCCTGAGGTCAAGACTGATTGGACGAACTGTCACAACATTTGCCAAGGCTGATTTCGAAAGTCTGGGTGAACAGAAAGTTTACGACGTACACCAAAACTGCAATCTATAAAGACATGAGTCATCAGCGTGCTGCTCCAGAGCAGCGAAACACCAGATAAAGAGAGACACCTCAGCGCCTTTCATAAAGACGTACACACAAAACTTGACTAATTTCGGAATGGCATATTGGAATATTAGATACCCTGCTAGGTCATTCTGAACAACACGTACACTGAGCTGAACATTAAAATTGTACTGTCAGAGACAAGGAACAATAAAAAAAGAAGAATCAAGAATGCAGGAGATAAAACTTTTGAAAAACAAAGCAAGAAGAAAAAGAAGGCGGAGGAGGAAGAGTAGGAGAGAAAGAAGAAGAAGAAGAGGAGAAGGAGGAGTGTAAGAAGAAGAAAAAAGAGGAGGAGGTGGTGGAGAGGAAGAAGAAGTAGCAGTAGAAGGTGGAGGATGAGGACCGGAAGAAGAAGAAGAAGAAGAAGAAGAAGAAGAAGAAGAAGAAGAAGTTAACTTTTTAAACCCTCAAACATTAGATAATCATATGGTTTTATTGGACTGTTTAGAAATTAATCAGTAAGAAGAAGAAAAAGAAGAAGAAGAAGAAGAAGAAGGTTGACTTTTAAAACCTTCAAAAATCTGTTTTTCATATGGTTTTATTGGCCTGTTTTGAAATTAAGAAGAAAGAATGAATATCACGAACACCAAAACTACCGTCTATAGCGCATGCGTCGTTTTACGGCAGCGAAACCTGGAACCTCTACACCAGACAAGATAGCTGCTTGGGCTCAGATCAATGGGGTCTTTTGAGACCGACAAATATTGCATATATGTATCTAAACTTATTTATAAATGGAACTTTGTCTCTGTGTGTATGAGTGTGTGTGTGTGTGTGTGTGTGTGTCCGTTACCTATAAACTCCGAAACGGCTGAACCGATTTAGGATAGGTATTTCAGCCTAGTTACTTCCTTTGAGCAATTACTCCGCGATTTGTTAGGTTTCAGAACTCAATTTCCGCGTAGTAATTGCAAAAAGGAAGTAAAAATTCCGAAAAATCGACAAACTACGTGTGAAGTCATTCTGCAGTGAATAATATTTTTGAAGCGTGGTTACGGGGTGAGATAAACAGCGACAAGAAGTTTGATATTCAAAAACTTACCAGATTGGATTTTCGTTTCCTTCTAAAGTCTTTTCATTCTCTTCTACTCCTGGTAGACCACCCTTATGCCTTTGTGGTATTATCGCCTTATTTGGGGTAAATTGATTTAAAAAAAGTGAATTCTAGGAACTCGGCTCGCTGAGTCATCACTCCATAGCACCATCCCGTCTCTATGTCGCATATAATCGTCTAAAAATCAATTTAAAGGTATGTAAAAATTTAAAAAATGAAAGCCGATGGCCAACCCAACAATTTACGACGCCAAATTATATTAGCACTACTAACGATACGCTGGGAGCAGCAACTAAACAGAAATGCAGTTTTGTTTACGAATATAATTTTCCATTCATTCTAATATCTTGAATCAGCAGATAAACTGGTACAAGCAATGAGTTGTTAAATATTTACACCCCTAAAACAAATCCTCTCTCTTTTGCTAATTTGAGATAACTTTCTTTTTATTTTTGTTCAACTTCAATCAGTATGGCTGATATTAGGCTTCAAGAGAGGGACTCCTTGCGACCTCTCAGGCAAACTTTTTTTGCTGACACGAAATCAGTCAGTTAAGTGCCATACGTGATACACACTTTGGGTGATCATGTCTCGAAAGAGAGATGACTGACCGGACAGAAGATTATCCCGCAGTAGGTTCCCATTGCTTTCTGCGGTGGACTGGTTGCCAGCAAAGGCTATAGAACCCAATCTGTCCTGTTATTTGACTCATAGCTTGAGGGTGAAGAGATATATTATTAAGTATTAATTAGTGGGGGATCAGTTTATTACTTCATGACAATATAAAACTGATCCTCCATTTTATGCCCAATCGTGGCCTTAGTCATGTTTCCAACTAATATATTCAGTCAGTCAGTTAAGTGTCATACGTGATACACGCTTTTAGGCGATCATGTCTGGAAAGAGACATGACTGACTTGGCAGAAGATTATCCCGCAGTAGGTTCCCATTGCTTTCTGCGGTGGACTGGTTGCCAGCCAAGGCTATAGAACCCAATCTGTCCTGTTATTTGACTCATAGCTAGAGGGGGAAGAGATATATTATTAAGTATTAATTAGTGGGGGATCAGTTTATTACTTCATGACAATATAAAACTGATCCCCCATTTTATGCCCAATCGTGGCCTTAGTCATGTTTCCAACTAATATATTCAGTCAGTCAGTTAAGTGTCATACATGATACACGCTTTTAGGCGATCATGTCTGGAAAGAGACATGACTGACTGGGCAGAAGATTATCTCGCAGTAGATTCCCATTGCTTTCTGCGGTAGACTGGTTGCCAGCCAAAGCTATAGAACTCGATTTGTCCTATTATTTAACCCATAACTGGAGGGAAGAGACGGATTAATACCTTTCCTAAGGGTATTTGTGTGTAAGTGAATGCAAGGGATTCAACTGAAATTCGAACTCGGCTTCCCGATTCCTCGTTCCGAGTCGATGTGCACTGCATCACAACGCACATCCACGAAGTAGAAAGTTCATGACACGAAGCAGAAAGTTCATATTGAATCAATTGCAAGATCTGCTACGAGGAAATTGCTTCACTGTGTCGTGCTAGACGATATTTAACTGATGCCAATGGTAGTCCTGTTAAACATGTATATCCACTTATTATTTACAAATTTGGATTGATCAAGAACACAGTATGTATTTTTACCCTTTTTTACAAATGGAGGATGCTATTATCGTATTATCGAAACGTATGTTACAAATAGAGATTTTTAGATCTTCATGTTTATTTCAATGAGACTTAATAGAAATGTAGTCAGAACGATGTAAAGTGAAACACACCTTAAATACTACATTGAATCCATAGCTAAATCTAATCTACATTAAATCTAAACTAATTTATAAATGGAACTTTGTCTGTGTGTCTGTGTGTGTGTGTGTCCGTTACCTATAGACTTTGAAACGACTGAACCGATTTTCTTGAAAATTTACACAATTGTACTATAAGTTGTACTAAGTGTTCTTAGCTAGGTTTTGTGTCGAGGTACCTCCGATAAATATCGATAATCGATTATCGAATAAATCGGGTTATAGAAGGAGTGGCTCGATTTTAATCAAATGTGATACATTCATAGATAAAGACATAAGAAACAATATTCAGAAGTTTCAAGATTGCAGTTCTTACAATAGTGCAGAAAACCGATAATATATATATATATATATATATATATATATATATATATATATATATAAAAGGCAAGATGTTTGTGTGTCTGTTTATCTGTTTGTATGTCCTTTATACAAATCCACAATTTTTATCCGATTCTCACCATTCTTCACACAAATATTCTTAAGGCTGAGTCTGAGCTCCAGGACCATGGATTCATTTTAAAGCTTTCATTACACCCGAGCAATGCCGGGCTATACTGCTAGTCCATAGCTAAATCTGCTTCTAGGAAGGTCGGTTAACTGTGTAGGGCCAGGAATTTTTTCCCGTCTGAATGCATCCTGCACATATATAACTCTACCATCCGCCCGTGCATTGAATACTGCTGTCACATCAAGTCGGGTGCCCCTGCTGTTCATCTTGGGGTTCTTGATAAAATCCGACGGAGAAGCTGCAATGTAATTGATCCCGACCTGGTAGCTCAACTCCAGTAACTTTCTCACCGCTGTAATGTGGCTTCCCTCTGTCTCTCTAAAAAATACTTTCACGGCTTTTGCTCTGACTAGCTTAGCTCCCTTGAGCATGAATTTACTCGAGCTACTAGACTAGCGGCTAGGCCCCACCTTTTTACAGTGAAACCGATCAAATGTAACGGTAACTTCTACTCTATAAGCTTCTTTTCTCGCACTTCCTCCCTGTGGAATTCCCTCCCATATAATTGCTTCCCTGATAGCTACAATCTCCAAGAATTTGAATGCAAAGACAATTACTATCTCTTATTTTCTTGACTCACATCCTTTCTCTGACAACCCCTGCAGCATGTTCTTCCTTTCCACTCTACTCTCATGGAGCTCTCTTCACACCAGGGTTCACATCCTTTTCTTATTTATTCTCGGACACCACCTGTAACTTGTTCATCAAGTCTCATCACTCACCTTTTACGTAACCCCCTGCGCACCAGGGGCAGTACTGCCACACACACACACACACACACACACACACACACACACACACACACACACACACACACACACACACACACACACACACACATATATATATATATATATATAGATAGATAGTAGATAGATATGAACAGACTGAGACAGATAGATAGATAGATAGATAGATAGATAGATAGATAGATATGAACAGAATGAGATAGATAGATAGATAGATAGATAGATAGATAGATATGAACAGACTGAGATAGATAGATAGATAGATAGACATGAACAGACTGAGATAGATAGATAGATAGATAGATAGATAGATAGATAGATAGATATGAACAGAATGAGATAGATAGATAGATAGATAGATAGATAGATAGATAGATAGATAGAACAGACTGAGATAGATAGATAGATAGATAGATAGATAGATAGATAAGACAGACTGAGATAGATAGACATGAACAGACTGAGATAGATAGATAGATAGATAGATAGATAGATATAGATAGATAGATAGATAGATATGAACAGAATGAGATAGATAGATAGATAGATAGATAGATAGATAGATAGATATGAACAGACTGAGATAGATAGATAGATAGATAGATAGATAGATAGATATGAACAGACTCAGATAGATAGATAGATAGATAGACATGAACAGACTGAGATAGATAGATAGATAGATAGATAGATAGATAGATAGATAGATAGATAGATAGATATGTGTTACCAAAACGACCGACAAGGAAAATTTACATTAATTTTTTATTCAATTTTCCAGCACTCCTACATGTCTTTCTCTCTCTCACTGGAGACAAGGAATGTAAAAACGTTCCATAATTATTAACTTTCCAAATGCTTTTAGCCGACTCACTGGCCATTATCACCTATCCAACAAATGTGCAGTAGAGTAACATTTATTAACCATAATTTACAAGAGTTCGTAAGGAAAATTCTAGTTGAAATTACAAAAATATTATTGAAATCACAATATCAAAAACCTCTTGCTCTCTCAAACCATACATTATTTAACAGTGCAAATGGAGTTTTGACATTTTTTTAAATAGAAAGTCGTTCACTTGATTTATAGGCGCGCGCGTCACGTGATAGCTCTCAAGGAACAATCTTTTTCAAAAACACAAAGTATTACAATCAGGGCATGAGGAGAGAATAGCAAAACTGGAGATATAACATCCTTGGGAATGGCCAGTGAGGTGGGTGAAAGCTCTCAGAAATTTGATAATTATCGAAAGATTTTGCATTCCTTATCTCCAGTAAAAAGGAAACATGTAAGAATACTGGAAATATAGAATAAAAAATTAATAGAATCTTTCTCGTTTTTGTAGAAAACGTATAGAGGAGGGATTGCTGCCCATATATATATATATATATATATATATATATATATATATATATATATATATATATATATTCTAAACACATACTGTTAAATATAAGAGACAATGAATGTCTATTATGTTTAATTCATTATTTAACAGTGTAAATGGAGTTTTGAAAAAAAAATTTTAATAGAAAAACCTGTACGTCATTTGCAGTCAACAAATTAAAATATATCTCAATAAACTTAACAATAGCTCTAACAATATTAATAATAATAGTGTACATCAAAATAAACATAACACTATTAACTTATACTATTGCAACCAAATACATAATAATTACAAACATGATGAAACAACACTCAAAAACATAATACGTAGAAATGTTAAACCAATAAATAATAATAATCAAATTAAGCTCATCATATATTATAAAAAATTCAAAACAATTGACCTCATAGTCTCTAATAACCCTACAAGCACTAAACTAAATTCTCTACAAAAAACCAATGTAGTGTACCAATTTACATGCCCGTTCAGAGATTGTATCTCTGGTACTAATAATAAACCCACTAGATATATTGGTTTTACTACAGCCACGCTCTCCCGTAGATTTACCTGTCACCTTTCTGATCATAGTTCAATTAAACAACATTTCTTAGAAAAACAGTCATGTAGGTAATATCAGACAGATTTTAGTCAACAATGCAATAATCTTCACTCATACACACTATAAAAAGAACCTTCAGATATTGGAGGCCATCTACATTAAATTAAAACAAACCACACTGAATAAAATCACGTTTAGATCTGGTCATAACACATTACATTGCATTTAAATATATAGCTCTGTTAACATTTCAAGCTCTCACGCGGTATGACATCATAGTACCGCATTACAAGTTTACGAACTGCGTTTGCTATTTGGTAACTGTTATCGTTGCTTAGCAAAGTTTTATGTCAGCACAGGATAAATCATCTTTGATGGTGGATGTTTTTATGTTAACGTCCCTGTAACCTCTCGGAAGATGGCTCATGCGAGCCGAAAGCTTAGAAACAACTTAATAAAAAAATATCCAAATGTTGAAGAATTTTTTACTTTATTTTCACCTGAAATTAAAGCAAAAATACGACGTTTAGAACAGCTCATGATTAAATATAATAGACGTTCATTGTATCTTATATTTAACAGTATATGTTTAGAAAATTATCTACTGCCTCGATACACTAAACATATTTGAATGCAAAGACAATTACTATCTCTTATTTTCTTGACTCACATTCTTATATATGCATCAGTATTTTATATTACTATATATTTATGTTTGCCGCACTTTGCTAATGAAAGAGTGAACGTGGGTATAATGTTTGACAACTTTGCCAAACGACCTTCTTTCGCCAAGGGAGGGAATTTTTTTTTCTTTGCAGACTAATTAGTTGTTTGGTTAAACTACGACAGTATCTCCCGTCTCAAGTATCTATTTTCTTGCTTCTTTTTCTCCTTTCAAAGTTCAACCGTATATTCTTCCGAAGAAAATGAAAACTGACTCAAGGAAATTTATTTTGAACGAATAATCGGTTACCCAAACCCGCGCGCAAGCGTCGGAGAGGAGATTTGCAAGCGACGCTGACATTAAGAAGAACCGTTTCTGATTATGCTTGTGACATTTAAGAAATCCATAATATTTGTGGAGGTGTTTTTTTTGTGTTTTTTTGGGGGGGGTTTTGTTTTGTTTTGTTTTATTTATTCTCAGCAATATTTTCTCGTTTCAATTAAATCCAAGGAGACATCACTGTCCAGTAGAGAGTAAAGGCCGTATAAAATTGTAAAAAAGTTACCATATAGCAATATTTTATTTATTTAACTTCTTTCATTTAAAGGTTTATATTGATATTGATGTCTAAAGATGTAATACTTAGCGAAGCAGAAAATCGAATCAGGTATGACGAGTTCGATTTCAGCGCAGGGTTTTGTTCACATTTTACTGAACTTTGTGTTTTGTTTTTCCTTAAATCAAAGCTTATAAAATCTTTTTTTTATTTTAACAGCAAAAAATCAATAATACTTCATAAAAATATTGTTAATAACTTTGTATGTTTGTTTTAGGTTTTAAAATCAAACAAATAAGTAATGGCGACCGCGATAAGTGTCATTTTTCAAATGCACAGAGTAGAACTATAGAATCGTAAAGTAAAGAAATCGGTAAAAATCGAGTTACCTTAAATAAAATGGCATTATCGGCGGAATTATATTTTAATTACTATTTAGAGATTTTTTTTTTAATCATATCACCCCGAGCAAGGCGGTAACGCCACTGATGTGCAGAGGGCTACATAAGATTGAAGAGATTGGAAAAGAGAAAGCTGGAAACCACATCCTAACCAGGAAACAAGAGATGAGCCTCTTCACCTGTTCAATAGACGTGGGTGGAGTGTGAACCGGGCGATAGTTTAGTTAAATGTTCATAAGACGGGTATTTGTTTATAAATAAATAAACTTTTAACGTCCCCTGCCAATACCTCATCAATAATAGACTATTCCGTTTTGATTGTGATGAAAGAAAGGAAGAACACTACTTGGTTTCAGTGAGAAATTAAAAGAAAGAAAGACACAAAGAAAGAAAGAAGCGTTTAACCATTGTTTCGGTAAAACAGAAAAAATTGTCAGTTTCAAATCTTGCCATTTGTATCCCCTTACTTCTTAATAACGACCAGGATTTATATTTATGCATGTTATGGCAATTTTTTGTTAAAGTTGTTAAGCTCAAATATTTAATGATGGGAATTTCTACGGATATTTTATCGCCGTCGAATTCGCCAGAAAGTTAGTCAATCATTAAGTTACGAATTAAGATTTATCGGAAAATATAAATATGAAAACCGTGAACTTTCACGAGTCTTTCTAATAATAATAACAATAATAATAATAATAATAATAATAATAATAATGAACAGATGAAACAACGCTGGCAAGACAAACCTCTGCATGGCCAATATCCAGAACGTGCCAATAAATCCAATGTTGACAAAGTTAATACTCATCGATGGTTACGTGCATCTGGATTAAAGTCTGAAACTGAAGGTTTTATTCTTGCAGCACAAGACCAAAGTCTTTTCACTAGAAACTTTCAGGCAAATATTATGCATAATAATATGGATCCAAAATGCAGGTTTTGTGATAAACACCAAGAAACAATAGACCACCTAATCTCAGGCTGTTCTGTGCTTGCTCCAAATGAATATAGAAATCGCCACGATAGAGTTGGACAATATTTACATTGGACAATGTGCAAACACTATGGAAAATCTGTAAACAAACACTGGTATGAACATCACCCAGCACCGGTTACAGAAATAGAAGCTGTAACCATTCTATGGGATTACACAATCTACACAGACAGAAAAAATGAAGCAAACAGGCCAGACATTATTGTTAAAAACCAGAAAGAAAAAACTTGCCTATTAATTGATATGGCTTGTCCAGCGGATTGTAACATAGCAATCAAGGAATTTGAAAAACTGTCAAAATATAAAGACCTGGAAATTGAAATAGAAAAAATGTGGAAATTGAAAACAAGAGTTGTGCCAGTGATAGTAGGTGCACTTGGAATGATAAAAAATTGAACAAAACAACACATTGAAAGAATCCTTGGAAACCCCAGCTTAAGAGATATACAAAAAATTGTCTTATTAAGTACAGCCCACACACTAAGGAAAACTTTATCTATGTAATGCTAGGGATGATAGGGAAGATAGAAAAACATGAAATGGAGCCATAACAACACGCCACGACCTGCCTTAGGTCTCCCCGCAGACTTGGTTGGTAGTGAGACCAAAGCAGAAATCGAAATATGATGAAAAATGACATAATAATAATAATAAAAGGCTGTTAATTGATCTGGCAATAAACAGTGGGAGGTATCAAAATATTTTCTCAATAAATTGGAACTAGGCTGTATGAAAACTAATCCCAATTCCTTCGTCCAATATTTTAAATATTTTTATTTTTACCAACTTCTTAAAATAACGACCCGCAGCATTCATATTTGCGTTTTTTATTGCAATATTGAATATCTTCATTCCTTTGTCTAATATCAGAGACTTTCTTTTCATGTGACGTTAAATAAAAAAAAATTTGTTAAGTTGAAGCACTTAACGGA
Source organism: Ascarosepion bandense (assembly GCA_037127315.1). Taxonomy (NCBI): domain Eukaryota; kingdom Metazoa; phylum Mollusca; class Cephalopoda; order Sepiida; family Sepiidae; genus Ascarosepion; species Ascarosepion bandense. Next base: position 51,137 of record JBBBDQ010028782.1, on the reverse strand, counting down.
GGCGACAGGGGAATTTCTGCGGATATTTTAATGTATTCGAAATGTCCATGAGCTTACTCAATCATTCTCTGAAGAATAAAAAATTCTTCAGTCAGTCAGTTAATTGCCCGTATGGGCGATCATGTCTATTGCGAGACATAACTGACTAGGAATGAAGATTTTCCCACAGTAGGTTGCCATTACTTTCTGCGGTAGAGCGGTTGACAACCAATGCTATAGAACCTAATCTGTCTGGCTGTGCAACAGATAGCTGAAAAGAGAAGAGATAGTTTATATCATATTACTATATAAATAAGTAGTAATTTTGGGGATATCAATTTATTACTTAATGACAATAGAAAACAGATCCACACTTTAGGTTTAATAAAAGCTTTAATTGTATTCGTTTCCGATTATAATAATGTGTACTAATGTTAGAAGGATCAATTTATTACTGCATAACAATAGAAAACCGATCCCCCACTTTCTGTTCAATAGAAGATTTTATTGTATTCGTTTCCAATTATATTAATGTGTACTAATTAATTCTAGGGGGATCAGTTTATTACTGCATAACAATAGAAAACCGATCCCCCACTTTCTGTTCAATAGAAGATTTTATTGTATTCGTTTCCAATTATATTAATGTGTATTAATTAATTCTAGGGGGATCAGTTTATTACTGCATAACAATAGAAAACAGATCCCCTACTTTAGCTCCAACAGAAGCCGTTATTGTATTTGTTTCCAATTATATTAATGCGTACTAATTTTAAGGGGATCAATTTATTACTGCATAACATCGCCTGGTTCACACTCTACCCACGTCTATTGAACAGGTGAAGAGGCTCATCGCTTGTTCCCTGTTTAGGATGTGGTTTCCGGCTTTCTCTTTTACAATCTTTTCACTTTTCTCTTTTTTCTATTTTTTTTTTCAATTGGAGCAGATAGACTAAACTATCGCCCGGTTCACACTCCACCCACGTCTATTGAACAGGTGGAGAGGCTCATCCCTTCTTCCCTGTTTAGGATGTGGTTTCCGGCTTTCTCTTTTTCAATCTTTTCACTTTTCTTATGTTTTTATTTTTATTTTTTTTCAATTGGAGTAGATAGACTAAACTATTGCCCGACTCACACTCCAGCCACGTCTATTGAACAGGTGGAGAGGCTCATCCTTTGTTCCCTGTTTAGGATGTGGTTTCCGGCTTTCTCTTTTCCAATAGTTTCACTCTTATGTAGCTCCCTGCACATCAGTGGCGTTACCGCCTTGCTCGGTGGGGTGATATGATTAAAAAACAAAACAAAACAAAAAAAACAACAACAACAGAAAACAGATCCCCCACTTTATGCCCATTATGTTTCTGACTATAATATTTTGTCATTCAATTAATTGCCATACGTGATACACGCTTTGGTGATCATGTTTTTCAAAAGATTTTCCCGAGGTAGTTTGTCATTATTTTCTGTGGTAGATCATTTGCCAACCAAGACTATAGAACCCAATCTGACCTGCTGAAGGAAGAAAAAAAATGGATTAATACCATTCCTAAGAATATTTGCGCGTAAGTGAATAACACGAATTCGACTGGAATTTGAACTCGGCTCATCGATTTCTCATTCCGAGCCGATATCCATCGCACCACAAAAGTTAAAATAGGGAAAACGTGAAATGTTCCCGAGATAAAACTACTATAAATAATTACTGTAACGTTATAAAGCAGAAAACAAAAGAAAGGAAAAAATGTGAGCGATGATGAGGTTTTGGTAAGAATGGAAACGAAAAGGAAATTAATACTGAGCATCAGGAAGAGACAGCTAAAGTTCCTGGGACATGCAATGAGGAAGGAGGGTTTGGAGAATCTGATGCTAGCAGGTCAGATAGAGAGAAGGAGAGACAGGGAAAAAGCAGCGGATAACATATTTGAATGGCCTGAGCAGGTGGATGGCAGTACGGGTGTTGCGTGGTGTAATAGGAGAAAGCGTGCTAAGAGTCACCAGGGATAGGGAGATGTGGAAGGCTATGATCGCCGACTGAAAGGACAAGGCACATATAAAAAGAATTGGATTGCCCGGAAAGTTAATGCCGATTTTTAGTCGTTCATGTTCCGACACGTCAAATTCATCGACAAATATAATATGCTTACATTCTCTATTATAACCCGCTTCAAACCATTTATTGAGAAAGAAAGTTAATTTGGCATCCCTATGAAAATGGAAGATTATACTGAGTATTCTAGACACATGATGCTTGTTACCATAAAGGTTAAAATGCCACGTAAGCAATAAAAAAGATATGTGCTGTGTCCGATGAAGGTGCTTTAGTTGACATAACTCCATGGAGGTGTTTCGCTAAATTTGGAGTTGATGACTGTCACCATATTGATGAAGAACGCTTACGCAGATCTCCACTCCGACTAAAGATGATGACAAAATCAAGACATTGATTGAGAATAATTCGTATTACTTAACACGGTAATTGTGACGGGTGATGAGAAACAGATCGTTTACAACAATGTTCAGAGAAAAAGATCCTGGGGTACTCAAATCATTAAAATGCTTAAGTACCACTTAATCTAAATGAAAAAAAAAAAAAATTGGGTCGCATATCTACCTGTGAGTTGCTGTATAAACGCAATGAAAATGCACGCTTTTTAAATAAATTGTGACGGGTGATGAGAAACAGATTGTTTACAACAATGTTCAGCGAAAAAGATCCTGGGGTACTCAAATCTACTACTAAACACTATAACTAAAGCACTACTACTATGACTAAAACACTGTAACTAAAGCACTATTAGCAAATAAATTAAATGTTGGTCGGATTAAAAATGCCAGGATAGAATGGTCTGTTAGAAACTATGAAAATAATGATTGATTTGAATAATTCATTTTTTACGACTTTTTCAGGTCATTTAGATCCAGAAAATATTTTTAGATTTTTAGATTTTCTTTTTTGAGATAATAATGATTTAGTTATACAAGTCCTACTGATTAATCTATAGCTGGGAAAAGAAGAGGTGGGTTCATGCCTTTCCCAAAAGTATTTGTGTGTAAGTGAATATAACGAATTCAAGTGTAATTGGAACTCGGCTCTCCGGTTAACAATTTAACAATTCAGTGTAATTATGTATTGCACCACCCGCACACCCGAGATTACAGTTGGAGTAGATAGATCTATCTATCGCCCGGTTCACACTCCACCCACGTCTATTGAACAGGTGAAGAGGCTCACCCCTTGTTCCCTGTTTAGGATGTGGTTTCCGGCTTTCTCTTTTCCAATCTTCTCACTTTTTTTTCAATTCCCGTCCATCTCTTGTCATTTCCTAGACATCCCAATAGCTACAATCTCCAAAAGTTTAAATGCAACATCACTTGCCATCTGCTATCTCCTTGATTCCCATCCATCTCTTATCATTTATTAGACATCCCTGTATCTTTTTTTCTCTCACTGTAACCCCCTGCGCACCAGTGGCAGTCCTGTCTTGTTTGGGTTGAAATGGTTATTAAAAGGAAAAAAAAAAAAAGAAAACTCTTGCTTGGATTTAAAGAATTCCGGACTACAGGACTTGTTCCTGGAGAATAGATTGTTAGAAACATAAATAGTAAATAGGTATAAAACTTTTTGATAAAATATGAAGAATTGATATTATATGTGTGCTGGAGCTACATAATCCCAATTGGTCTGCCTTGACAGAGTTCAAAGGCGATTACACAACCTTCAATGGGTGATGAATTATTTTCCAGTCGGCAAACCGTTGCAACTTTTAATTTAATATTTAATATTTATTATTTATTAATAGTTCTGATAAATTATTCAAAAACGTATTACCCATCATTGTTTACTATTTTGTGCTTTTCGATATCTCGTCGGTAGAAATCAAGAGGTTTTGATTTTAAAAAACAATCACCAATCCACGTTTTAAGCTCCACATTGTTGTTGAACGAAACACCTAAATACTAAATAACAATCGATTACACAAACTTGTAGGGGATTATTTTCCATCCTGCCACCATTTTCCCACAGCGCTGATAACTTCTCGTAACTCTATTGCTATTTCCATATTGCATTCTGACGAGAACCGGTGTTTCAGCGTGATACGTCCGTGATCCAGATAAAAAGGGCTTGTAGCTCTAGATGGATAGAACTGGTTAACCAAACAGAATTTAATCATTTAAACCCAAGCAAGGCAATAAAGCCACTAACACGCGGGTGGTTACTAAATGTAAAAGAATATAAGAAAAAGAAGGAGAGAGAACAATAATAAAACAAAAACAAAACTGTAATTAAGATGGCGACTGATATTGCATTTAAATTTTTTTGAAAATCAAAGTTGACTGGGAAGCAAGAAGCCGGAGGAGAGTTCCACAAGCGAGAGAAGAAACTGTTAGCATAGGACTTGAGAAGAAAACTTAATTAAGGAGAGAGAACAATAAAAGAACAAGAATTAAGAAGACATGATAGCAACTGACATTGCATTTACATTTTTGAAGATTAAAGTTGACTGGAAAGCAAGAAGCCGGAGGAGAGTTTCACAAGCAAGCGAATAAACTGTTAGCATTGGACTTATAATAATAAGAGAGGAAAACTTAATTTAAGGAAGAGAACAATTAAAAAAAAAACAACAAGAATTAAGTAGACAGAAGATAATAATTGACATTGCATTTAAATTTTTTAAGATAAAAATTGACTGGAAAGCAAGAAGCCGGAAGAGAATTCCACAAGCGAGAGAAGAAACTGTTAGCATAGGACTTATAATAATATGAGAAGAAAACTTAATTAAGGAGAGAGAACAATAAAAAAATAGGAATTAAGAAGACAGAAGATAGCGATTGACATTGAATTTAAACTTGAAGATCAAAATTGACTGGAAAGCAAGGAACCGGAAAAAATTTCTACAGGTGAGAGAAGAAACTGTTAACATAGGACTTACAATTATTTGTTGCATGATTATAACAAAAGAATAACAAAAATTATCATTCAGGCACAAGAACAATAAAAGAAGAGGAATCAAAAAGAGAGTAAATAACAATTGACATTGCATTTAATTTTTTGTAGATCAAAAGCAAGCTGGAAGAGAGGTCCACAAGCAAGAGAAGAAACTGTTAACATAGGACTTATAATAATATGAGAAGAAGAAAACATAATTAAGGAGAGAGAACTGTAAAAGAACAGGGATTAAGAAGACAGTAGATTACGATTATTATTACATTTAAATTTTTGAAAATCAAAGTTAACTGGAAATCAAGAATCCGGAAGAGTTCCACATGCAAGAGAAGAAACTGTCAGCATAGGACTTATAATAATATGAGAAGAAGAAAACATAATTAAGGAGAGAGAACAATAAAAGAACAGGGATTAAGAAGACAGTAGATTACGATTATTATTACATTTAAAGTTTTGAAAATCAAAGTTAACTGGAAATCAAGAATCCGGAAGAGTTCCACATGCAAGAGAAGAAACTGTTAACATAGGACTTATAATAATATGAGAAGAAAGCTTAATTAAGGAGAGAGAACAATAAAAGAAGAATTAAGAAGACAGAAGATAACGAGTGACATTATATTTAAATCGTTGAAGATCAAATAGATATAAAAAGCCTTGATCAAATGTTGATCGCGTTGAAGTAAATTTGGATGGCAGGACATGCGCCTGTAGAATGGCGTAACTTAGATGTGTCACGAAGCCAAAAGTATGAAGGCACCCAGTCAGGATCGAATTGATTTACTACGCGTAGCTTGCATATGACAGAAAGCTAAAAGTACGTAGGACTGAACTTACTACTCAATCGTAACCGATTTAGCGCGACAAACTTGTTAACCATAACATCAGGTTGAAGCGTTCCCTGTACTTCAAAATGGAACGATAGAAACAAACAAATAATAACTAGGAATAAAACATTTTGATCAAATGTTGGTAGGTTAAAAAAGAGGTCGGACTGAAATAATTGTACTTTCAATATTTAACAGATTTAATATAAGCCTCCGAAAAAGAAAGAAAGAAAAACGAGGAGAAGAAAAAACCGAAAGAATGAAGAAAAGTGAGAAAAACAGTCTCAAAGAGAAATATCGTAAAAGACAACCATTGAAAAAAATTGTGAAGACCGAATAGTAAGAAAAAAACGGAGAAAGATTTTTATTTCAAAACGTAAACAATGAAAGGAAAATGGCGGATATATATAAAGACATTAATTTCAAAGTAAGACGATCAAATGAAAAGATGAATTCTGACTTTTTCTTCAAACATTCACAAGCCGTTAAGTGTCGCATAATAAAAATTGAGGTGATTTCATATTTAACCAGCAGCATATGTCTTCGACTCCATTACTGATTTGAGATTGCCAGAGGTTCTTCCTGTGACGTCATCAACTTCATTCTCTTCATTTCTCTTAAGACTCACGACGCCTTCTTTAAATTCCTTGTTGTAGGAACAGATATGTTTTGATTCGTACGACCTCTTGACCTACTAGTCTATATTTGCATCTATATAATCTTAGTATCTGGCTGTGCGTGTTGGCGACAAGTAACCACTTTTTAAATTTTTTTACTGCAAATGAAACCGAATAACTGCCGTTGTGCTGACTGTTAACGAAGAAATATCTCAAACACAATAAGGATATTGCAACAAGGCACATCATAAGGCGCCATTTTAGAATGTCATCCCCGCTTTATCAATCAGAAAATGGCAGCTGAAACAGATGAGTGACTAGTTTTTTACGGTTTATCCTCAACGACCGTTTCATTGGACCAATTTCTCGTCTTCATCAACCATATCTTCATTCTCTGCTTCAATACTTGTTCCCGTACGATCATCGAAGTAAAGCAACGTTGATCTTGGTCAGTATCAAGATGAGAGACCGCTTGGGAATACCAGGTGCTATAAGCTAGGATGTGTGTATGATGTAATAGAACATTTCTCGGAATTGAAAAAACAGTGTTGAGTTCCAAATCCAGTCGGGTTCGTTATATTCATTCACACACGAATGCATTTAGGAAAAGTATGCGTTCACTTCGTCTCTCCCAAGTATGGGTTAAATAGTAGGACTTGTATCAGTAAACCATTATCCCCCCAAAAAGGAGTCTGATAATTTAAAAACATTGTTTATTTGACTTTAAATAGCCTTCAAAAGGTTGATAAGCTGTAAAACACAAATCGGCCAACAATTAACTAAATGACTTATTCAAACATTTGTCTCGAAAAGAAATATTTGTCTGTTTTAAAAGCAATTATATATATATATATATATATATATATAATAACTAAATAGACTCTGTAAGTATGTAGGCCGTAAATTTATACTAAAATAAACCTTCAAAAAAACCACTAACAAACAGAACCTAATTCCGTTACAATCCGGTGCACTAAGGCGTCGGATAAATGGGGAGAAAAAAAGAAATCCGCGGAACAAGAACAAAACATTCAATACTCCGCAGCAAAGAAAAAAAAACCCCAAACGGAACCAACCACAAGAAAAAGTGCTCGATACAAAGTACAAAAGAAAATATACAAAAGTAGAGCAAAGACACACAAAATCTAAAGTGAGCCAAAACCTACCGCGGTTTCACACTACGGATCGTCAGGGATCGTCAGCCTTTGCCCTGACGATCCGTAGTGTGAAACCGCGGTAGGTTTTGGCTCACTTTAGAATATATATATATATATATTTCAAGTTGAAGAGTTTTAAAACGTTCAAAACTAGTCAATCAGCTAGCTTGAATCAGAGAGACGTTGATACGTATTCAGTAGTGACCAATCAAAATAAATACAGGTAATTTCTATTGTGAAGAACGAAAGAACAGAAACTTAAAACAGTTTATTAGGACATTAATATTAATATTTGATTAAAATAGAGATCGGTATTACTAATCGATTATTAGTCTCACTTTATAATCAAAATAAAAATTTATTTAAATATATGTATATATATATATATATATATAATTACGAATTAATTTTAGAGACTACGAATTTTTAATTCTAAGTTTAACAAAGCATTAGATTTAGATTATTGAAAAGTTATTCAGATATGAAACGAGGTAAAGAAATACATACACACATACACAAATATATAGATTTTCTAAACATACATTGTTAAATATAATAGACAATGAATGTTTCTTATGTTTAATCATGAGCCGTTCTAAACGTCGTATTTTGGCTTTAATTCCAGGTGAAAATAAAGACAAGAATTGTTCAACATTTGGATCTTTTTTTATTATGCTGGTTTTACTTTGTTTTCACTCTGTTGAGGCTAGAGATCGAACTGACAACTCTTTTGGTCAAGTTACTTTCTGAATCAATGTTTTTATTCACTGTCTTATGTTCTTGAGGTCAACATATGTCACTTCCGGCCGGTTGGAGTTTGACAACGGCCGATTCGCCGAGAATGTGAGTGTAAGGTGAGGATAACTAGAAACTAACTAGTGTAAATAGTTACAATAACTCATCACAGATATATAGTCTGATCCTGAAGAAGGCCGGAGCGTACAACAGGTGAAACGTCGTGAATATAGCAGCGAAGATGGGTGCAACAGTCCGAAGAAAGAAAATATTATACATAGTTTAATTATTTAGTCTTAGAAACATAGACTTAACCTGAAGAATGCCGAAGCGTACAACGGCTGAAACGTCGTGAATAGGGCAACGAATAGGATGACAACAGTCCCAAGAAAGGAAATAAGGTAAGTAGTTACCATAACTCATCACAGAAATATAGTTTGATACTGAAGAAGGCCGGAGCGTACAACAGGTGAAACATCGTGAATATAGCAGCGAAGATGGGTGCAACAGTCCGAAGAAAGAAAATATTATACATAGTTAAATTATTTAGTCTTAGAAACATAGACTTAACCTGAAGAATGCCGAAGCGTACAACGGCTGAAACATCGTGAATAGGGCAACGAAGAGGATGACAACAGTCCCAAGAAAGGAAATAAGGTAAGTAGTTACCATAACTCATCACAGAAATATAGTCTGATCCTGAAGAAGGCCGGAGCGTACAACAGGTGAAACATCGTGAATATAGCAGCGAAGATGGGTGCAACAGTCCGAAGAAAGAAAATATTATACATAGTTAAATTATTTAGTCTTAGAAACATAGACTTAACCTGAAGAATGCCGAAGCGTACAACGGCTGAAACGTCGTGAATAGGGCAACGAAGAGGATGACAACAGTCCCAAGAAAGGAAATAAGGTAAGTAGTTACCATAACTCATCACAGAAATATAGTCTGATCCTGAAGAAGGCCGGAGCGTACAACAGGTGAAACGTCGTGCAAATGGTAACAAAGATGAGACAACAGTCCGAAGAAAGTAAATAGTGTAAATATTTATAATATTTAATTTAAGTAATATAAACATATCCTGACAAATGCAGGAGAGTATAAACGTCGTGAATATGGTAAAAAAAAAAAAAAAAAAAAAGGATGAGGGCAACAGCCCAAACATTGTAAATAGTGTTAACTAGCAATATAGCCCGGCGTTGCTCGGGTGTAATGAAAGCTTTAGAACTAATCCATGGTCCTGGAGCTCAGACTCTTTGGACGTTGGCACGAAAGACTAAAAAGCAATAGTTGTTTCCAGTTAAAGCGAAACTGTAGACTGAAAGAAAAATGAATGGATGTAAGTCAAATTTTGATTTCCTGGTATCGATATCAAATGAGTTTTTTTCGTCGTAAACTGAATTTTGAAGACTAAACAAGTCCTCTGAGTAAATGGTATCATGGCTGAGACTAAGAACTAAAATTATACCTACTTAGAGCCAAACCCGAAGCAAAAACTAAAATAAATGAGCTGAAAAAATACAGACATACAGGCAGATAAACACACACACACACACACACACACACACACACACACACACACACACACACACACATCTTACCTTTTTATATATATATATGTATATATATATGTATATATATATGTGTGTGTGTGTGTATATTATCGATTTTTTCCATTATTGTAAGAACTGCGGTCTTGAAACTTCTGAATATCGTTTCTTATGTCTTTGTCTATGAGTGTATCAAATTTGATTACAATCGGACCACTCCTTCTATAACCCGATTTTTTCGATTATCGATTTTCGATATTTATTGGGGGTACCTCGACGCAAAACCTAGCTAAGAACACTCGCAGACGCTTATAGTACAACTGTTTAAATTTTCAAGAAAATCGGTTCAGCCGTTTCGTAGTCTATAGGTAACCGACACACACGCATAAACACACACACACACACAGACAAAGTACCATTTATAAATAAGTTTAGACAGTTGAAATACATAATCTCAGAAATGTAGACTGATGTTGAAATCTTTGGAAGTCAGTTGGAAACGATTAATTTAATGTCGTCTGGACGACGTTCAAAAGCTAAACAATATATTAAGTAAAATTTCGTTAGAAACAAAGAAAAATGTGCTGAATTAATAAGTGATATCAGCGAAAGGTGGACTAAGTCCTACAGAAGGATGTTGAGAATACCATAGATCGTTCATTTGGCTAACGACGAAATTTAAAAAAATAGAATAAAAAGGGTACTTATAATTAGAAAGAGAACACTGAATTTTTTAGGGCACATAGTGAGAAGAAAGGGCTTGGAGAATTTGATACTCACATTGAAAGCAAGCAGGACATAGATGAACAACGTATAATCTACTTAACGATCTTATGCAAAAAGGAAATTATGGAGAGCCATGATTTCCAATAGTCTAAAGGAACACTGCACATAGAAGAAGAACAAGTTTGAGTAAATTGATGATAGAACAGGGTTTAGAAGAGACAACAAAAGGACAACATTTCTTAACAGCTGCAAAGGATAGAAGTCGTGGAGGATCATGATGATCAACATTATTAAGAACCACGGCATATAGTAGAAAAACAAGGGATACGGCTTATTGAAGAAAAAACGAGCGTGAGTAAATGGTTGTCAGAAAAAGGTTTAGGATAAATAGCAAAAAGGTAACATTTATTAAGAGCAAAAAGACAACAATTATTAAGCGCAACATAGGAAAGGAAATTGTGGAGAGTCATGACCGCCAACATCCTAAAGGGATACGGCTAATGGAAGAAGAAGAACGAGCGTGAGTGAATGTCAGATCAAGGTTTAGAATAGATAGCAAAAAGACAACAATTATTAAGCGCTTCGAAAGAAAGGAAATTGTGGAGAGTCATGACTGCCAACGATCTGAAGGGACACGGTTTATAGAAGAAAAAAAAAACGAGCGTGACTAAATGGTTGTCAGAACAAGGTTTAGGATAAATAGCAAAAAGGTAACATTTATTAAGAGCAACATAGGAAAGGAAATTGTGGAGAGTCATGACCGCCAACATCCTAAAGGGATACGGCTAATGGAAGAAGAAGAACGAGCGTGAGTGAATGTCAGATCAAGGTTTAGAATAGATAGCAAAAAGACAACAATTATTAAGCGCTTCGAAAGAAAGGAAATTGTGGAGAGTCATGACTGCCAACGATATGAAGAGACACGGTTTATAGAAGAAAAAAAAACGAGCGTGAGTAAATGGTTGTCAGAACAAGGTTTAGGATAGATAGCAAAAAGGTAACATTTATTAAGAGCAACATAGGAAAGGAAATTGTGGAGAGTCATGACCGCCAACGTTCTAAAGAGATACGGCTAATAGAAAAGAAGAACGAGCGTGAGTGAATGTCAGATCAAGGTTTAGGATAGATAGCAAAATACGACTTATTTTTAAGCGCTTCGAAGGAGAGGAAATTGGGGAGAGTCATGACTGCCAACGATCTGGAGGGACACGGTTTATAGAAGAAAAAAACGAGCGTGAGTAAATGGATGTCAGAACAAGGTTTAGGATAGATAGCAGAAAGGTAACATTTATTAAGGGCTACATAGGAGAGAACATTGGTGAGAGTCATGACCGCCAACGCCCTGAAGGGACATGGCTAATAGAAGAAAAATAAGCGTAAGTAAATGGATGTCAGATCAAGGTTTAAGATAGATAGCAAAAAAATAACATTTATTAAGAACTACAAAGCAGAGGAAATTGTGGAGTGTCATGACCGCCAACGTCCTGAAGAGACACGCTTAATAGAAGAAGAACGAGCGTGAATGAGTGGAAATCAGAACAAGGTTTAGGATAGATAGCAAAAAGATCACATTCATTAAGAGCTACACAGGAGAGGAAATTGTGGAGTGTCATGACCGCCAACGTCCTGAAGAGGCACGCTTAATAGAAGAAGAACGAGCGTGAATAAGTGGAAATCAGAACAAGATTTAAGATAGATAGTATAAAGATAACATTTATGAAGAGCTACAAAGGAAAGGAAATTGCGGAGAGCCATGATCGCTTACGCCCTGAAGGGACACAGTTAATAGAAGAATAACGAGCATGAGTGAATGAATGTCAGGACACGTTTTCGGATAGATAGCAAAAAGGTAACATTTATTAAGAACTACAAAAGAGAGGAAATTGTAGAGAGTCATGACCGCTAACGTCCTGAGGGGACACGACAAAAAATTGGTACGAATCTCGTTTTACGTTTGGAAGTGTCTTGAGTTCAAATGCGCCACTCATTTTTTTTTTAATTAAAGACATTATATAAGTTTTTGCCAAAGGAAAGTCTAAAAAACAAATATCTTCTCGAGTAACATAAACTTACCGACCCGTGACGTGATTACCTGAAGCACAAAAAATTCCTCAATCTATCTTATCTTATTCTTAATTAAAATGAAATCAGTGCATTAAATTCGCTAATGTATTTTATTGCATATATTCTTTAATGACATACTAACAATTACTAGTTAATTAATAATGATTTAGCAATAACTCTAATGAGAAGTAAGGATATAATTTTTAGCAATGTAACATCGGTGAGCCGAGTTCGAATTCCAGTTGAATTCCTTGCATTCACTTAGGCGCAAATACCATTGGGAAAGGTATTAATCCGTCTCTTCCCTCCAGTTATTGGTTAAATAACAGGAGAGATTCGGTTCTATAACCTTGGCTGGCAACCAGTCTACCGCAGAAAGAAATGGGAACATACTGCGGGATAATAGAAGATGAGAGACCGCTTGGGAATACCAGGTGCTATAAGCTAGGATGTGTGTGTGATGTAATAGAAAATTTCTCGGAATTGAAAAACAGTGTTGAGTTCCAAATCCAGTCGGTTTCGTTATATTCATTCACGCACGAATGCATTTAGGAAAAGTATGCGTTCACTTCGTCAGAAAAAAATTTCATTTGGCTAACGACGAAATTTTAAAAAAAATAGAATAAAAAGGGTACTTATAATTAGAAAGAGAACACTGAATTTTTTAGGGTACATAGTGAGAAGAAAGGGCTTGGAGAATTTGATACTCACATTGAAAGCAAGCAGGACATAGATGAACACCGTATAATCTACTTAACGCCCAGTCAGTCATGTCACTTTCGAGACATGATCGCCCAAAGTGTGTATCACGTATGGCACTTAACTGACTGAACAGGGAGGCAATTCTGAAACAACGAGAGGTTCTGTCACGATTCGTTATTGGCCAGCACTATCTGTACTATATAAAATATGAAGATGATACTGTGCTGACAACAAACACGGAAAGGAAACTACTAGACCTCCTACAGAAGGTAGCAAAGGAAAACGAGAAGAAAGGGTTGAACATAATCTACAAAAAAATGAATGCATAGTCATCGGTAAAAAGACGAGCCCAAAATGCTAATTAGAGACAGGGAAAATGAAGGTACAGAAATTTAAATAACGGGTAAGTGATTTAACAGAGGGCGAAGAGTATGGCCAAGAATGCATTTCAAAAGCTATGCAGAATATTGAAAATTTGGAGAATTGCGTTTTTAAAAGAGAAAACAGTACTGAATTGTTATGTGATATATGTCCTCTTATATAGCAGCCAATACTGGACAATCTCATCAAAGATGAAGGAAAGAACTAAAGCAAGCGAAATTCCGTTCTACAGAAGGCTGCTGAGAATATCATGTACCGAACATGTTAGCAACGACGAGATTTTGGAGAAAAAGGAACCGTAAAGGAAACTTATACCTAACATCAGGAAAAGACAGTTTGAGATTCTTGGGCATTAAATGAGGAAGGAGGGCTTGGAGAATCTGATACTCACATGGCAGATACCGAGAAATAGAGACAAGAGAAAGTAATGCATGACGTACTTGATGGGCTTGAGTAGATGAATGGAAAGGATGGAGATGAAAAGGAAACTGATACTTAAGATCAGGAAAGACAGTTGAAGTTTCTGGGATATTTAGTGAGGAAGGAGGGCTTGGAGAATCTGATACTCACAAGTCAGAGAAATAGAGACAAGAGAAAGTAATGCATGACGTACTTGATGGGCTTGAGTAGATGAATGGAAAGGATGAAGATGAAAAGGAAACTGATACTTAAGATCAGGAAAGACAGTTGAAGTTTCTGGGATATTTAGTGAGGAAGGAGGGCTTGGAGAATCTGATACTCACAAGTCAGAGAAATAGAGACAAGAGAAAGTAATGCATGACGTACTTGATGGGCTTGAGCAGATGAATGGAAAGGATGGAGATGAAAAGGAAACTGATACTTAAGATCAGGAAAGACAGTTGAAGTTTTTGGGATATTTAGTGAGGAAGGAGGGCTTGGAGAATCTGATACTCACAAGTCAGAGAAATAGAGACAAGAGAAAGTAATGCATGACGTACTTGATGGGCATGAGTAGATGAATGGAAAGGATGGAGATGAAAAGGAAATTGATACTTAAGATCAGGAAAGACAGTTGAAGTTTCTGGGATATTTAGTGAGGAAGGAGGGCTTGGAGAATTTGACACTCACATGGCAGAGAAATAGAGACAAGAGAAAGTAATGCATGACGTACTTGATGGGCTTGAGCAGATGAATGGAAAGGATGGAGATGAAAAGGAAACTGATACTTAAGATCAGGAAAGACAGTTGAAGTTTTTGGGATATTTAGTGAGGAAGGAGGGCTTGGAGAATCTGATACTCACAAGTCAGAGAAATAGAGACAAGAGAAAGTAATGCATGACGTACTTGATGGGCATGAGTAGATGAATGGAAAGGATGGAGATGAAAAGGAAACTGATACTTAAGATCAGGAAAGACAGTTGAAGTTTCTTGGATATTTAGTGAGGAAGGAGGGCTTGGAGAATCTGATACTCACAAGTCAGAGAAATAGAGACAAGAGAAAGTAATGCATGACGTACTTGATGGGTTTGAGTAGATGAATGGAAAGGATGAAGATGAAAAGGAAACTGATACTTAAGATCAGGAAAGACAGTTGAAGTTTCTGGGATATTTAGTGAGGAAGGAGGGCTTGGGGAATCTGATACTCACAAGACAGATAGAGAGAAAGAAAGAGAGGGGAAAGCAACTTGATGGGCTTGATAAATGGATGGCAGAGAAGGGCTTAGATGTTTAAAATTAGAAAAGGTGTACAGTGCTACAAGGGAAATGTGGGAGGCCATGATCGCCAACGTTCTGAAAGGACACGGCACATATGATAATAAAAATAAGAAGAAGAAGAAGAAGAAGATGAAGAAGAATAAGAACAACAACAACAACAACAACTGTTAATCCGCGGATTTGTTTTTGATAATGCTCAGAGCAAGCCTAGCGTTACCCCTGTTCGGTAAAACATGTATATACACAAAGATTGAGTTGAGTATCATCTACCATGTATACCATTGCGAAAGTAGAATAATATTGCTTCTTCTTCTTCTTCTTCTTCTTCTTCTTCTTCTTCTTCTTCTTCTTCTTCTTCTTCTATGTGCCCTGTCCTTTCAGAACGTAGGCGATTATGGCTTTCCACGTCCCCCTATCGCTGGTGGCTTTTAGCACGCTTTCATCCTGTTACACAACGCAACCCCCATTCTGCCATCCACCTGTTCAGGCCCTTCAAATATGTTATCCTCTGCTTTCCCCTGTCTCTCTTTCCCTCTATCTGGCCTGTTAGCACCAGGTTCTCCAAGTCCTCTTTCCTCATTGCATGTCCCAGGAACTGATGCTCAGTATTAATTTCCTTTTCGTTTCCATTATTTCTAAAACCTCATCATTGCTCACATACTCGGTCCATGATATTCGCAGCATCCTTCTGTAGAACCACATTTCGCTTGCTTCAAGTTTTCCCTTCGTCATTGATGAGATTGTCCAGCATTCACGGCCATATTGAAGAACTAACATGACATATCAATCCAGTACTCTTTTCTTTGTTTCTAGTGAAATTTTTCTGTCTCTTAATAATCTACTCAGCTTCTGGAATGCGTCCTTCGCCTTGCCAATTCGCCTTCGGATCTCTGTATTGCACTTTCCGTCTTCTGTTAGAAGACTTCCCAGGTATTTAAATTCAAAATAACAACAAAAAAACAATTGAAGATCGGCATAAAATGACCTACAATGCCGTTAAACAAACAAATCAATCAATTCAGTTTATCAAACTATAGCAGTTACGACCTGAATCATTCCAAAATTCAACTCCACATTAAAAGCATAGCAGCTTTCAAAAAAAAAAAAACATACTAGAAATGGGATTTATCTAACATGGTCCAATTGGTGATATCGTGTCAATTATCATATACGAAATTCAGGTAAAAATGGATTTGATATTGGTAGGATGAAAGACGATCTGTACCCAAACATTCTGGCCTCATCTTTGTGCCATATTCACGACGTTTCGCCCATTGTACGCTACAACCTTGTTAAGAATCTGTCTATATTTCTGAGATGAGGTATTGTAATTATTTACACTATTTACATTGTTCGGACTGTTGTCCTCATCTTTGTTGCCATATTCACCTTCAACATCTGTCTATATTTTTGAGATGAGGTGTTGTAATTATTTACACCATTTACATTGTTCCGACTGTTGTCCTCATTTTTGTTGCCATATTCACTTTTAAAATCTGTCTATATTTATGAGATGAGGCATTGTAATTATTTACACTATTTACATTGTTCCGACTGTTGCCCTCATCTTTGTTACCATATTCACCATCAATAACTGTCTATATTTCTGAGATGAGGTATTGTAATTATTTACTCCATTTACATTGTTCGGACTGTTGTCCTCTTCTTTGTTACCATATTCACGACGTTTCGCCCGTTGTACGTTCCGGCCTTCTTCAGGATCTGTTTATATTATTGAGATGATATATTGTATCGATTGTCTTACGCTCTATTTTCCTGTATTTATATTTCTTATCCGCATGCAGGCGGTTTGCTCCCAGTGATCATTTTTGATTATTCTTGTAAATATGTCAAAGTTACCTGAAAGTTCCAAACTGTGTTCCTGTCAGGCTCAAAGGTGATAACCTGCGAGAAAACAGCTAATAATCCTCTCAAATATTTTACCGTCATAGTTTTGAAATTAATGCACGGTTAACACATTTAGCTAAGTTAATTGGGAATATTGGAGGAATAAATATTAATATTTTATACTTGAAACTCTCCAATAATTTTGATGTAATGAATATGCATACACCTTGGTTTCCCCTCAAGATAATATGATTGCCTGGTGTCAGTCATCAATACAGACTAAGGGGGGACGCCTAAGACTACGCCTATTGGAATGCCTATTGACTACGACTATTGCATAAGCCTACGCCTAAGCATACTGCATACGACTACGGCGAGTACCAGTCCATTACGGCTACTTGCTAGATTGTCCTACCTGGTTACATTGTCAAAACCACTTAGCTATTTCGAATGATATACAGTCCTGATCAAAATTTAAAGACCAGTTAAAAATCTTTAAAAAGAAATTTTATTTTTACGGATAGATTTATGCTATGCCAATATCGTTGGAAGCCATCAGGACCATCTAGATTGAATTTTTTCTCATCGAAAACAGGACTTTCTTCCACTTCTCAACTTAAATTTCTAAATAAAATGTTTGGAATATGGCTTTTTGTTTCCATAACCTTTTAGATTGTTGTATTGTTGTCCTCATCATTGTTGCCATATTCACCTTCAAAGTCTGTCTATATTTATGAAATGAAGTATTGTAATGTTTTACTCTGTTTACATTGTTCCGACTGTTGTCCTCATCATTGTTGCCACATTCAGCTTCAAAGTCTGTCTATATTTATGAAATGAAGTATTGTAATGTTTTACTCTGTTTACATTGTTCCGACTGTTGTCCTCATCATTGTTGCCATATTCACATTCAAAGTCTGTCTATATTTATGAAATGAAGTATTGTAATTTTTTACTCTGTTTACATTGTTCCGACTGTTGTCCTAATCATTGTTGCCATATTCACCTTCAAAGTCTGTCTATATTTATGAAATGAAGTATTGTAATGTTTTACTCTGTTTACATTGTTCCGACTGTTGTCCTAATCATTGTTGCCATATTCACCTTCAAAGTCTGTCTATATTTATGAAATGAAGTATTGTAATGTTTTACTCTGTTTACATTGTTCCGACTGTTGTCCTAATCATTGTTGCCACATTCACCTTCAAAGTCTGTCTATATTTATGAAATGAAGTATTGTAATGTTTTACTCTGTTTACATTGTTCCGACTGTTGTCCTAATCATTGTTGCCATATTCACCTTCAAAGTCTGTCTATATTTATGAAATGAAGTATTGTAATGTTTTACACTGTTTACATTGTTCCGACTGTTGTCCTAATCATTGTTGCCATATTCACCTTCAAAGTCTGTCTATATTTATGAAATGAAGTATTGTAATTTTTTACACTGTTTACATTGTTCCGACTGTTGTCCTAATCATTGTTGCCCCATTCAGCTTCAAAGTCTGTCTATATTTATGAAATGAAGTATTGTAATGTTTTACACTGTTTACATTGTTCCGACTGTTGTCCTCATCATTGTTGCCATATTCACCTTCAAAGTCTGTCTATATTTATGAAATGAAGTATTGTAATTCTTTACACTGTTTACATTGTTTCGACTGTTGTCCTAATCATTGTTGCCATATTCACCTTCAAAGTCTGTCTATATTTATGAAATGAAGTATTGTAATTTTTTACACTGTTTACATTGTTCCGACTGTTGTCCTAATCATTGTTGCCCCATTCAGCTTCAAAGTCTGTCTATATTTATGAAATGAAGTATTGTAATTTTTTACTCTGTTTACATTGTTCCGACTGTTGTCCTAATCATTGTTGCCATATTCACCTTCAAAGTCTGTCTATATTTATGAAATGAAGTATTGTAATTTTTTACACTGTTTACATTGTTCCGACTGTTGTCCTAATCATTGTTGCCATATTCACCTTCAAAGTCTGTCTATATTTATGAAATGAAGTATTGTAATTTTTTACACTGTTTACATTGTTCCGACTGTTGTCCTAATCATTGTTGCCATATTCACCTTCAAAGTCTGTCTATATTTATGAAATGAAGTATTGTAATTCTTTACACTGTTTACATTGTTTCGACTGTTGTCCTAATCATTGTTGCCATATTCACCTTCAAAGTCTGTCTATATTTATGAAATGAAGTATTGTAATTTTTTACACTGTTTACATTGTTCCGACTGTTGTCCTAATCATTGTTGCCCCATTCAGCTTCAAAGTCTGTCTATATTTATGAAATGAAGTATTGTAATTTTTTACTCTGTTTACATTGTTCCGACTGTTGTCCTAATCATTGTTGCCATATTCACCTTCAAAGTCTGTCTATATTTATGAAATGAAGTATTGTAATTTTTTACACTGTTTACATTGTTCCGACTGTTGTCCTAATCATTGTTGCCCCATTCAGCTTCAAAGTCTGTCTATATTTATGAAATGAAGTATTGTAATTCTTTACACTGTTTACACTGTTCCGACTGTTGTCCTCATCATTGTTGCCATATTCACCTTCAAAGTCTGTCTATATTTATGAAATGAAGTATTGTAATGTTTTACTCTGTTTACATTGTTCCGACTGTTGTCCTAAGCATTGTTGCCATATTCACCTTCAAAGTCTGTCTATATTTATGAAATGAAGTATTGTAATTCTTTACACTGTTTACATTGTTTCGACTGTTGTCCTAATCATTGTTGCCATATTCACCTTCAAAGTCTGTCTATATTTATGAAATGAAGTATTGTAATTTTTTACACTGTTTACATTGTTCCGACTGTTGTCCTAATCATTGTTGCCCCATTCAGCTTCAAAGTCTGTCTATATTTATGAAATGAAGTATTGTAATTCTTTACACTGTTTACACTGTTCCGACTGTTGTCCTCATCATTGTTGCCATATTCACCTTCAAAGTCTGTCTATATTTATGAAATGAAGTATTGTAATGTTTTACTCTGTTTACATTGTTCCGACTGTTGTCCTAATCATTGTTGCCATATTCACCTTCAAAGTCTGTCTATATTTATGAAATGAAGTATTGTAATGTTTTACTCTGTTTACATTGTTCCGACTGTTGTCCTAATCATTGTTGCCATATTCACCTTCAAAGTCTGTCTATATTTATGAAATGAAGTATTGTAATGTTTTACTCTGTTTACATTGTTCCGACTGTTGTCCTAATCATTGTTGCCACATTCAGCTTCAAAGTCTGTCTATATTTATGAAATGAAGTATTGTAATGTTTTACTCTGTTTACATTGTTCCGACTGTTGTCCTAATCATTGTTGCCCCATTCAGCTTCAAAGTCTGTCTATATTTATGAAATGAAGTATTGTAATGTTTTACTCTGTTTACATTGTTCCGACTGTTGTCCTAATCATTGTTGCCACATTCAGCTTCAAAATCTGTCTATATTTATGAAATGAAGTATTGTAATGTTTTACTCTGTTTACATTGTTCCGACTGTTGTCCTAATCATTGTTGCCATATTCACCTTCAAAGTCTGTCTATATTTATGAAATGAAGTATTGTAATTCTTTACACTGTTTAAATTGTTCAGACTGTTGTCCTAATCATTGTTGCCATATTCACCTTCAAAGTCTGTCTATATTTATGAAATGAAGTATTGTAATGTTTTACTCTGTTTACATTGTTCCGACTGTTGTCCTAATCATTGTTGCCACATTCACCTTCAAAGTCTGTCTATATTTATGAAATGAAGTATTGTAATGTTTTACTCTGTTTACATTATTCCGACTGTTGTCCTAATCATTGTTGCCATATTCACCTTCAAAGTCTGTCTATATTTATGAAATGAAGTATTGTAATGTTTTACACTGTTTACATTGTTCCGACTGTTGTCCTAATCATTGTTGCCATATTCACCTTCAAAGTCTGTCTATATTTATGAAATGAAGTATTGTAATTTTTTACACTGTTTACATTGTTCCGACTGTTGTCCTAATCATTGTTGCCCCATTCAGCTTCAAAGTCTGTCTATATTTATGAAATGAAGTATTGTAATGTTTTACACTGTTTACATTGTTCCGACTGTTGTCCTCATCATTGTTGCCATATTCACCTTCAAAGTCTGTCTATATTTATGAAATGAAGTATTGTAATTCTTTACACTGTTTACATTGTTTCGACTGTTGTCCTAATCATTGTTGCCATATTCACCTTCAAAGTCTGTCTATATTTATGAAATGAAGTATTGTAATTTTTTACACCGTTTACATTGTTCCGACTGTTGTCCTAATCATTGTTGCCCCATTCAGCTTCAAAGTCTGTCTATATTTATGAAATGAAGTATTGTAATTTTTTACTCTGTTTACATTGTTCCGACTGTTGTCCTAATCATTGTTGCCATATTCACCTTCAAAGTCTGTCTATATTTATGAAATGAAGTATTGTAATTTTTTACACTGTTTACATTGTTCCGACTGTTGTCCTAATCATTGTTGCCATATTCACCTTCAAAGTCTGTCTATATTTATGAAATGAAGTATTGTAATTTTTTACACTGTTTACATTGTTCCGACTGTTGTCCTAATCATTGTTGCCATATTCACCTTCAAAGTCTGTCTATATTTATGAAATGAAGTATTGTAATTCTTTACACTGTTTACATTGTTTCGACTGTTGTCCTAATCATTGTTGCCATATTCACCTTCAAAGTCTGTCTATATTTATGAAATGAAGTATTGTAATTTTTTACACTGTTTACATTGTTCCGACTGTTGTCCTAATCATTGTTGCCCCATTCAGCTTCAAAGTCTGTCTATATTTATGAAATGAAGTATTGTAATTTTTTACTCTGTTTACATTGTTCCGACTGTTGTCCTAATCATTGTTGCCATATTCACCTTCAAAGTCTGTCTATATTTATGAAATGAAGTATTGTAATTTTTTACACTGTTTACATTGTTCCGACTGTTGTCCTAATCATTGTTGCCCCATTCAGCTTCAAAGTCTGTCTATATTTATGAAATGAAGTATTGTAATTCTTTACACTGTTTACACTGTTCCGACTGTTGTCCTCATCATTGTTGCCATATTCACATTCAAAATCTGTCTACATTTATGAAATGAGGGATTGTAATTCTTTACACTGTTTACATTGTTCCGACTGTTGTCCTCATCTTTGTTGCCATATTCACATTCAAAGTCTGTCTACATTTATGAAATGAAGGATTGTAATTCTTTACACTGTTTACTTTGTTCGAACTGTTGTCCTCATCTTTGTTGCCATATTCACCTTCAAAATCTGTCTATATTTATGAAATGAGGGATTGTAATTCTTTGTACTGTTTACATTGTTCCGACTGTTGTCCTAATCATTGTTGCCATATTCACCTTCAAAGTCTGTCTATATTTATGAAATGAGTTATTGTAATTATTTACACTATTTACATTGTTCCGACTGTTCGCCTCATTTTATAAAAATGTAAATTTCTAAATAAAATGTTTGGAATGTAGCTTCTTGTTTCCATAACCTTTTAGATTGTAGTATTGGTAACCTCAAGTGGTAGGAGTTTAAAATCTATCTGTAAAAAAAAAAATTCTTTTTTAAGATTTTTAAGTGGTCTTAAAGTTTTGATCAGGAGTGGACATATCCCTTTCCAGGACATATCAAATTTTAAAACAGAATTTTTATTATTTTCTTTAAAACTAATTCTTTATTTAAAATAATTTTAGAAATGCATGTCCGAATTTACGCATTTATCCTCCAAGGAAATAGTTAAAAACTCTGGTAAAAAAAAAAGAAAAAAAAAAGAATTGAAATAGTGTTGAGACTAGAAGCATCTTTTTAAGTTAATTTGAGGGCGCTTATCTGAAAATGACCTTACTTTTTCTTGGTTAGCTACCGTTTTTCATGTACAAAAATGCCTCAGATTTTGAAAAAAATAAATTCATTTGTTTTCTGTATATATCATATTGACTGATGGTAATATTTTCCAAACTAATATCATAGAACCTGCTCAACGCATATTTAGACCAACAAATATTGGTCTATTTATTAAAAAAATATTCTTTTTCAATAACAATCAAACCCGAAGTCTTTAAAAATCACACGATTGAATACACCAAGACAAAATGTATTTTCATCAAATCATTTGATATACTAACATCAGAAATAAACCTTAGCGTAAGAACTATGCTATTTTTTTTTCTTTTTCTTGATTGTCTGCCATGTTCAATGTTATTTAAGTCCCTTTTGATACTTCAGCAGTAGTCATCGATCATTTGTTTGTTTCACTGTCTCTAATAGCGCTCGTCCATTGTTTTGATATCCTGATGAAATCGTTCTCTTAGCTCATCACTCACCTCACCACAATCCTCCGGAAATTTATCCGGATGGGTATGTAAAAAAAGGAACCTTAATACTCATATTAACGTATTACTAATAAAATGTATGACTCGTGAAGTTTATCAGTTAATTCCAATTTTGGGGATGAATTTGAAAAATTCGGTACTGCTAGTACTTGTCTATATTTCTGAGATGAGGTAATATTTACAGTATTTACATTGTTCGGACTATTATCCTCATCTTTGTTGCTATTTGTATGACGTTTCGGCCGTTGTGCGTTCCGGTCTTCTTCAGGTGCTAAGAATTTCGAACCGAACCATTTATTACACTCACTGGGGTATATGAACTCCATTCCTTGCCTAGAGCCTCATCTAGAAGTCATGAGTTATCTCCCTCTAACCCTGTAAGTTACTTGTTCACCACTGCTGTAGCCTGGTATTGAACTCATAACACTTTGGGTCAAGTTACAGAAACTAACCAACGTCTATATCCACTGGGCCATGTGTAAATTTCAGGGTGATAACTCATGACTACCAAAAGAGACAGTACTACACAAGTATATATATATATATATATATATATATATATATATATATATATAAACTTTGTGTGTGTATGTGTGTGTGTGTGTCTGTATGTGTGTGTCGTTACCTATAGACTCCGTAACGGCTGAACCGATTTTCTTGAAAATTTGCACAGTTGTACTATAAGCGTCTGCGAGTGTTCTTAGCTAGGTTTTGTGTCGAGGTACCTCAGAGAAATATCGAAAATCGGTAATCGAAAAAATCGGGTTATAGAAGGAGTGGTCCGATTTTAATCAAATTTGATATACTCATAGACAAAGACATAAGAAACGATATTCAGAAGTTTCAAGGTTACAGTTCTTAAAATAGCGCAGGAAATCGATAATATATATATATATAAAAGCTTTCATTACACCCTAGCAACGCCGGGCTATACTGCTAGTATATATATATATATATATATATATGAATTTTACTTTCAGTTCTGAAAGGTCTTCCCTCAAGTTTGCTCTCTAACAGTGCCTTATTATTTTTTTGCAATAATTATGCCGTTGAGCATTGAAGAATATATATATATATATATCCTCCTTATTATAATAAAGACCATATATTGTAATATAATTAATTATAACTAATTGTACATATATATATTATTGTAATATAATTAATTCAACATTTTCACGACACAGATTTTCCCATGTTTCGGAATCATATTTTAAATATGACTCCATCTTCAAACGATCATTTTTCGGGTGACTAACGGAAATTTTTTTTTCTCTAAGAAAATTTATTTTTTCTTAAAAAAAAAAATTCTCTTAGTCATCTAAAAATGATCGCTTGAAGACCGAGACATAGTTAAAATATGATTCCGAAATATGGAAAATTCTGTGTCGCGAAATGATGAATTGATTATATTACAATAATATTCAGCTCTACTTTTGTATTGAGCACTGTAAAATTAAAAATAAACGTTAAGGAACAATAAATCTCTTAATGTCCTTTCTTCAGGTTATATATATATATATATATATATATATATATATATATATATATATAACCTGAAGAAAGGACATTAAGAAATGAATTAGAATACTCTAACTACTGGCGTATGTTTACATGGTATATCACACGTTAATAGCCTGCTTCCTTCTACTAAGCGCCCATAGCGCCCAGAGGTAGAATCGCCGATTGATGCCTATTCGGTCGGGTTTCAATCCTGTGTAAAAACAATCGGATGTCTAACCGTACTGATGAGCTGCGATACAGCGAAACAGATCTCTCTGTGGATGACTATATATATAATCGTTTCACCCCAAGCAAGGCGGTACCGCCACTGGTTTACAGGGGCTACATAAGAGAAGAATGAAAGTTTCATGGGGAGAGCGAAGAGAAAGACTAACCGGTTACTGGAGGTGTCACAGAAAGGAAAGAGAAGGATGGAAATCCCAGTATGAAGACAGTTGCGAGGGTAGCTTGAGAAAGGAAAATAGCAAGATGCACGAGGTAATGGGGAAAGGACGAGAGATGGAATTGCCGTTGCATTTTAATTCTTGGAGATTCTAGCTGTCAGGGAAGCAAGTATACGGAAGAGAGTTCTACAGGCGGGAAGTGCGAGAAAAGAAGCTGGAGTAGAAGTGACGGCTGCATTTAGTTGATTTAATTGTAAAAGGTTGAGACCTTGTTGCCAGTCTGGTTGCTTGAGTAAATTAACGTGGAGTGGGGAGATCAGTGAGCTAAGCTCGTCAGAGCAAAAGCCATGAAAATATTTATAGACTAGACAGAGAGAAGTCATATCCTGCCGGTGAAAAAGTGGCCAGAGCCGAGCTGCCAGGTCTGGACCGATAACGTTACAGATTCTTCTTTGGACCCTGTCGAGAACCCTGATATGAATGACAGGGGCGCCCGACCAGATATGACAACAATATTCAATGCGCGGTTGGGTGGTTGATTGCAAAATGGGCCCGACGCTCTTCTTTATTTTCATAAATGACCTTCCAGATTTGATCAAGAGCCAAGTAGGCATCTACGCAGATGACATCATAATTTACGCCCGCATCAGTAAGAAACCTGTCGTGGCGGACAAACATAATCTCGCTGCTGACCTTGAACGGGATCTACACTCTGTGGTGAATTGGGGCAAGAAGTGGCTTGTCAATTTCAATGCGTCTAAGACCAAGCTGTTGTCTGTCAATCATCACAGGCAACCTCTCCTGCCTCCCATAAGCATGGACCAAGCGAGTCTCCCTGAGAGCAATACAGTGCACCTGCTCGGCCTTACACTCTCTTCTGATCTCAAATGGAACCACTACATTGAGTCCATAGCTAAATCCACTGCTAAGAAGGTTGGGTCACTGTGTCGGGCCAGGATATTTTTCCCGCATGAGTCCATCCTGCATATATACAAATCAACCATTCGTCCGTGCATGGAATACTGCTGCCATATATGGTCAGGCGCCCCTGCTGTTCATCTCAGTGTTCTCGACAGGCTCCAAAGGAGAATCAGTAATGTGATAGGTACCGACTTGGCGGCTTGACTACAGCCACTTCCCCACCGACGAGATGTTGCTTCCCTGTGTCTGTTCTATAAATACTTCCATGGCTTCTGCTCCAACGAACTTAAGTCACTGGTGCCTCTGCAACAGGTGTTTACTCGTGCAACCAGATTGGCAACTGGGTCCCACCCATTCACGGTTAGATTAACCAAATGCAGACGACAATTCTACTTCTGCAGCTTCTTCTCTCTTCTGTGGAATTCGCTTCTATATTCTTGCTTTCCTGACTTCTACAACATCCAGGAATTTAAATGCAATGTCAATACTCATCTATTACCCACTTGACTCTAGTTCTTTCACCACCCCGTATATCCTTTCCTTTCTCTCCACCTTTGCAACTGTCATCACATCTGTATTCCCATCCTTCTCTTGTTCCTTCCTAACTGTTTCGTCTTCCGTTTCACTCTCCCCTAATTAATCTTTTTACTCTTATGTAGCCCCCTGCACATCAGTGGCATTGCTCGGGGTGATACGATTATATATATATATATATATGTCTCTCTATCTATCTATTTTATTATGATCATATCATTCATATTATCTATCTATCTCAGTCTGTTCATTATCTATCTATCTATCTATCGATCTATCTATCTATCTATCTATCTATCTCTGGCCAGTGACTCTGTAGGCAAAAGAAAAATTTTGGAAATAATTTATGACACTTCATCAAATCTAAATGAAAACACATATATCGAGCAATCAATTAATTTCAAAGTAATTTCTACTGGTATATATATATATATATGTGTGTGTGTGTGTGTGTGTATGTGTGTGTGTGTGTGTGCGTGCGTGCGCGTGCGCGCGCGCGTGTGTTTTTAACAATCTGATTAACATTTTCGGCAGTTTCCTGTTTCCTACAATTAGCAAAATTTTTTGGTTGATCTTTCTGAAAATTGGGATCAGTTGAAACGTTAAAAGCCGAATTAATTTTCTTAATTCATTTTTCTTTTTTTTTTACTTTTTGAAAAGGGATCTTTTTTTGTTGTTTGTATTTTCTTGTCCATTTTAAAACGCTAACGAATTTTGCTTATTTTAGAACGAAAACACTTAAAATGAAATATCAAAAACATATAACATAATTAATTTTCACATCTTTTCCTAGCCGACTTGCAAGCGGGAGAGACGTGTTTTTCGATTATAACTCGAGGTTCTTAGCAAAACATGCCATGGGAAAGATATATATATATATATATATATATATATATATATATATATATATATATATATATATATAAAGATAGTCATCCGCAGACAAATCTGTTTCGCTGTATCACAGCTCAGCAGTATGGTTAGACATCCGATTGCTTTTGTTATATACAATGTAAACATACGCCAGTAGCTGAGAGTGTTCAAGGTCATTACTAAATGAACGATATATATATATATATATACAAAATGGATATATATATATATATATGGATATATATATATGGATATATATATACAAAATGGATATATATATATATGGATATATATATATGGATATATATATATATATATATATATACAAAATGAATATATATATATATATATATATATATATATATATATATATATATATATGTATTCATAACGTAGAACACTTGGTATATTATCCAGGTAAATTCCGATAGAGACGACTCAAAAGAATTCAATGTTAAATTTATTTATTTAGTTTAACAGAGTAATATATTTTAGAAATTTCTTTAGATATGCTACAATTTCATGGGTAATAAATATTTAGCCGCCAAATGATGACCTTGCAGCTCATCAGACCCAAATGATTCAACAACTGTATCATTTGGGTTTGCTGAGCCGCAAGGTCATCATTTGGCGGCGAAATATTCATTACCCATGAAATTGTAGTATATCTAAAAAATGTTTCTAATATATACATATATAACGACATGAAACAAGGTAAACTTCATACTTACAGGGAGGCGGAGGGACAGGCACTAGATGGTAACAATGTGGAGTCCTAACAGACATTCCCTCTGCTTACAGAGAGATGGGCGTCCTAAGTTTAATGTATAAAGACTCCAACGCCTGTAAGTAAAACATGGAGTGTGAACATGGAATGTACATATTTTTTTTTTTTAATCATCTCACCCCAAGCAAGGCATTCCACTGCCACTATTGCGCATGGGGCTACATAGGGGAAGGTAAAGAGAAGGAGTGGATAGACATAGGGAATGTCAGGAGAAAGGTGACAGATGAGTAAGGATAGCGAGGATGAGGTTCGGGCAGATGGGAAGAGTGCTAGATAGAATGGAAGCAGGTTAGTGTGTTAGGAGGTGTCTATTGACCTTACATTTAAACTCCTGGAGATTGTAGCCGTCGGGGAAGCAATCGTTTGGAAGAGAATTCCACAGTCGGGAAGTGCGAGGAAAGAAACTGTTGGAGTAGAAGTTACGGCTGCATTTTATCGGTTTCACTGTAAAAGGGTGGGATCTAGTTGCTAATCTAGTATCTCGTGCAAATTCGTATTTAGGGGGCACCAGTGATCTAAGTTCATCGGAGCAGAAGCCGTGAAAGTATTTATAGAAGAGACACAGGGAAGCCACGTCTCGCCGGTGGGAGAGAGACTGCAGGCGGTCTGCCAAGTCGGTATCTATCACATTACAGACCCTTCTCTGAACCTTCTCGAGAAGCCCGAGGAGAACAGCAGGGGCACCCGACCAGATATGGCAGCAGTATTCAATGCACGGGCGGATGGTAGATTTGTAAATGTGCAGGATAGATTTAGACGGAAAAAACTTCCGGGCCCTACACAGAGAACCGACTTTCATAGCAGCGGATTTAGCAATGGATTCGATATAGTTATATATATATATATATATATATATGTGTGTGTGTGTGTGTGTGTGTGTGTGTGTGTGTGTGTGTGTGTGTGTGTGTGTGTGTGTGTGTGTGCATATTGATTGTTTGATACTTAGTTTTTAGTCAAAATGCGGTTAGACATTTGTATTAGAAAGTGTTCGATACAATTATATTTTAGAACTTTTGAATATTTTCCATTTTGAAACGAGTTATTTCAACACAAAAGAAATAATTTACAAAGCAGAGCTACATGACCCAGATGGCCAAAACAAAATATATTTGGGCTCGACCAAAGACATCTTTAAAACCAGGTGGTTTAATCACAGATCAACATTTAAAATAGAAAAATTAAAAAAAAAAAAACAATACAAAATTGGCTAGCCACGCCTGGGAATTGAAATCAAAATATGGAAAAGCCCCAGACATAACGTAGAGCACTGTAAAAACAGCCAAGCCTCACAACGGTGGACAAATATGTAGACTGTACCAAGAAGAAAAATTAGAAATTATGACATACCCAAATAAAGACGAACTGTTAAATGAAAGAACAGAAATTATGACTAAATGCATCCACACTAAGAAATACCTCTTAGGTTCATACAACCATTGATGAAAACGACATAATCCGTTTGAATTTAAACAATGCGCGTTCATAAATTCCCTGCCACGTGAACGTTCAAATAAAACACCGTTACAAGAGCGTTCTTAAAGAGAAAAACGGTAAAAGGTAAAAACGGAAAACGGTAAAAGGTTATTAAGAATCGGCTGAAGACATCACTCATGGTAGAAATCTAGGTAGCGAAATAACTCTTTTAAAAATGGAAAAAAATATATATTGTATATATATATCTGTATTTTGGAGATGAGGTATTTATATTATTTACATTGTTCGGACTGTTGTCCTCATCTTTATTGTCATATCTCCGACATTTCGGTTGTTGTTCACTATGACCTTCATGAACACACAGCCCAGTCGATAAAAGAGTTGGTTAGATACAGTGATTGATCCAAAGAGTTGTGAGTTCAATACTTGGTGACAGCAGTGGCGAACAAAAAAACTTACAGAGTTGAGTTAAAGGGATATAACTAAAGTAATTGGAAGTGGCATGACTGATGGAACGAAAACAATCTACCCCAGTGATAATATATGACAATAAAGATGATATAATAGTTAAAACAAGGTATATATATATTGTGGTTTTGGGCAACAATCTCTATAGGCCGTTGTGAGTGTGGGTTGCTTTGATTTAATGTAGCCGGCCTCTAATATCTGAAGATTTTTACTGTGTGTATGTGTGTGTATTATTGTGTTATCGACTAATATCTGTTAAATATTACATACATGGATATTATTTAATCAAAGCGACCCACACGCAATAAAATCACATTTCAATCGAGTCACAACACATTACACTGCATTTAGACATGTTGTTAATATTTCGATCTTTCACGTGGTTTGACGTCATAGAACCGCATTACAAATTTACGACCTCTGTCTGCTATTCTGTGTTATCGTCGCAATGTTTTATGTCAACACAAGATAATATCATATTTGATGGTGGATGTCTTTCTGTTAACGTCCCTGTAACCTATGTGAGCCGAAAGTTTAGAAGCAGCATAATAAAAATTATCCAAATATTGGACAATTTTTGTCTTTATTTTCACCTGAATTTAAAGCCAAAATACGATGTTTAGAAGGGCGCGCACACACACACACACACACACACACACACACACACACACACACACACATATATGTAACCGATTTTTTACTCCGTCAGTATCCATTGCTCCACAACACATACCCTCCTTCTACACATGATTCAACATATTTATTTATTGTTCAAAAATATGTGGCCGTCTATTCAGGTAGCTGGCTATCTGGATAAACGGCCACTTGAGAAATCACATCTCCCACCCTGGGTAATCGACCCAGAATCTATCGACGAGACCAAATTCGCCAATAATTTCAACCAAGATACCAAACTCTCACTAGCACCCTGCCCCTATGTGTAATTTGGGGTACAAGACAGCATTCAAGTTCCCCATTAAGACCAATTGCGACTAATCCACCAGGAACGGTTCCCAGCGACGGAAAAATGACACACGTTACGGAACGATACCAGACGAACGGCACTATTGGCCATGATCAACATGATCAAAATCTAAGTAAGAGCCAACAAACCTACCTAGGTTTAACCCATCGGCTCGTCTACGATTTTCTGTCTATATATATATATATATATATATATATATATATACAAAATGGATAATATATATATATATTCAAATGAATAAGAACGAAGAAAATAATTGCAATGCAATGTTCAAAACATTAATTCAAAACAGTGCTCAATATAAAAGTAGAGCAATGCATATTTATCATTAATTATTACTTTAGAACATGTATAAATTACAAACTACTACAAAACTATACATTTTGTTTCAACATTGAAAGAACAATGTCTCATCAGGTAGTTTAATTAATAATTATGGTAATAAACGTTTTATTTTTTAAAAAAATTCTTTTTAGAATAGCACTTCCCTTTATTTTTGAATTTTTTTTTCACCCGAAGTAAAAAGTTATTAAAAAGGAGAAAAGAAAGAAGGAAGTAAATATTTTTTAAAAAAATATCCTTTTACCTCATACGAAAAAAAAAAAATTCCAAAAGAAAGGGAAGTGTTGTTCTTAAAATAATTTTTAAAAAATAAAACTTTTATTCCCATCACTGTTAACTACCCGATGAGACATTGTTATTTACATGTGGAAACAAATTGTAGTTTTGTAGTAGTTTGTAGTTTGCACATGTTCTAACGTAATAATTAATAATATATATATTTTTTAATCATTTCACCCAAGTAAAGCAAGACCGACACTGGTGCCTAGGGGTTACCTTGAAAGAAAAAACAAAGTACAGGGGATGTAGAAGAAAAGATAAGAGATGAATGAAAATCAAGTAGAGAGAAGATAGCAGCTATCGTTGCGTTTAAACTTTTGGAAATTGTATCTATCAGGGAGGCAAAAAAACGAAAGAGTGTTCCACAAAACGTGAAGTGCGAGAAAAGAAACTATTAGAGTAGAAGAGGAGGTTACATTTAACTCTAAAATGGTGGAAACTTCAGCAGAATCTAGTAACATACGTAAATACATGTCTTCAAGGAACCAGGGTAAAAAGCTTGTCAGAGTAGTTGCCATAAAAATACTTGTAGAAAAAACAGAGGGAAGCCACATCACATCATGTTATGTATGAAAGATTTGCACACGTTACAAAGAGAATGTTACACGAAGAAGCCATAGTATGGAGTGGCCCGATCGACGAGGAATTGAATGGAAATTAAAAATCAAAATTAAAATTAATAAATAAAATAACAATAATTATACTTCTTAATTTCATCTTTCCTAACCTTCACAGTTAAGAACCGCCATGGTCATATCATTCAATCACCCTCATTTCTTTTGTATTCCATTGATAAGGAAGAAGTTCAACTCAGGCTGTATCTTTCCCAGAACATTAACTTCGTAGTACATATTACATATTACATATTATCAGGATGTGCGTTGTGGTACAGTGGATATCGGCTCGGAACGAGAAACCGGGGAGCCGAGTTCGAATTCCAGTTGAATCCATTGTATTCACTTACGCGCAAATACCCTTGTGAAAGGTATTAATCCGTCTCTTCCTTCCAGTTATGGGTTAAATAGCAGGACAGATTGGGTTCTATAGCCTTGGTCGGCAACCAGTCTACCGCAGAAAGCAATGGCAACCTATTGCGGGATAATCTTCTGCCGAGTCTGTCATGTCTCTTTCGAGACATGATCGCCCAAGCGTGTATCACGTATGGCACTTTAACTGACTGACATATTACCGAGAGGATGCTCCCCCGCATCACTATAATCTTTATTATCAGCAGCCATTATTGAAGCGAAGTCTGGAAGTCTGGAAGTTGTCTCAGAAGTCCGATTCTTGATTCGCATGTCCGTTGGCAGATATGACAGGTGGTGGTATTGGGGGCAGGTTATTTTCCTGTGCCTTCCCCCGCATTCATTTTAGTTCACTTTTTTCAAAGGGCTTAGCTCTTCAATCGCCACGTGGACCGGTTTTGAACTTTAGCTTCAAGCGTGTTGGGGGGTCACTGTCTCGTTGTTTCAGGTAGTGCTTCAATGTATTCTTCCGTTTCCGTTGGCCACCACTGTTACGTCGACCTGTCTCTAATTCTCGAAAGAAGATTTTCTTTGGAATCCTTACATTAGGCATGTGCATGCAATGTCCAGTCCAACGTAGTTATTTTTCATAAGAGCCTCAATGCGTCTAGATCCATCAGCTTCGAGTACTGATATGTTTGTTCGTCTCTCTTGCCAGTTGATTTTCAAGATCCCTTTAAGGCTTCTCATATGAAATTTTTCAACGGCGTTGAGGTGTCGTCAGTTAGTAACCAATATGTCGAAGCTGATATCAGAAGTGTAGGAATGATCCCTGCATTATAAGCCATTATTTTGGTTTTAATTGTCAAGTTCTTCTTCTTCTATGTGCCCTGTCTCTTCAGGACGTAGGTGATCATGGCTCACCACGTCTCCCTATCCCTTGTGGCTCTTAGTATGTTTGCTCCTGTTGCTCCTGGCAACCACCTGATCAGGCCCTGCAAATATGTTATCCGCTGCCTTCCTCTGTCTCTCCTTCCTTCTATCTGTCCAGTCAGTATCAGGTTCTCCAGGCTCTCCTTCCTCATTGCATGTCCCAGGAACTTCAGTTGTCTCTTCCTGATGCTCAGCATCAACTTCCTTTTTGTTGCCATTCTTTCTAACACCTCGTCGTTGCTTGTATGCTCAGTCCACGATATCCGTAGCATCCTTCTGTAGAACCACATTTCGGCCGCTTCCAGTTTTGTCCTCATTTTCGATGATATTGTCCAGCATTCACTGCCGTATTGAAGAACTGACATCACGTAGCAGTCTAGCACTCTTTTCTTCGTTTCTATTGAGATTTTCCTGTGTGTTAGTATTTTGCTCATCTTCTGGAACGCGTCCTTTGCTATGCCAATTCGCATTCGGATCTCCGTGTCGCACTTTCCATCTCCTGTGAGAACACTTCCAAGTTACAGTTGCTAAAAACTCCACTTCTGAGTTTGGTAAAAGCTGTTCCTGCGCGGTTAAAAAATGGTGCCTTTAAAAATAGTCCATCCTGTTCCAAACCTGGCCGGGACAAAATGTAAGCTGAAGAAACGCGTTAACTTTCCAACATGGAAAGTTAGAACGGTAATGGGTAATGAAACCTCAAATGAAACTCTAATCTTAACCTTCTCGTGTCTAAGCTCAATCTTCAAATAATACATTAATTTGTTTTTTAATATAATCGACTAGCAGTAGAGCCCGGCGTTGCTCAGGTGTAACGAAAGCTTTAAAACTAATCCATGATCCTGGAGCTCAGACTCTTTGGACGTTGGCACGAAAGACTAAAAAGCAATAGTTGTTTCCAGTTAAAGCAAAACCGTAGACTGAAAGAAAAATGAATGAACGTAAGACAAATTTTGATCTCCTGGTATCGATATCAAATAAGTCCTTTTCGTCGGAAACTGAATTTTGAAGGCTAAATAAGTCCTCTGAGTAAATGGTATCATGGCTGAGACTAAGAACTACAATTATACCTACTTAGAGCCAAACCCGAAGAAAAACTAAAATAAAAGGGCTGAAAAAAATACTGACATACAGGCAGATAGACAAACACACACACAAACATTTTGCCTTATATATATATATATATATATATATATATATATATATATATATATATATTATCGATTTTCTGCACTATTGTAAGAACTGCAACCTTGAAACTTCTGAATATCGTTTCTTATGTCTTTGTCTATGAGTGTATCAAATTTGATTAAAATTATTGGACCAATCCTTCTATAACCCGATTTTTTCGATTACCGATTTTCGATATTTATCGGGGGTACCTCGACACAAAACCTAGCTAAGAACACTCGCAGACGCTTATAGTACAACTGTATAAATTTTCAAGAAAATCAGTTTAGCCGTTTTGGAGTCTATAGGTAACGGACACAGACACACACATAAAGTACCATTTATAAATATGTTTAGATATTACGCATCTTCAAAATATGTACTTCTTAATTTTTCCCTTTACAACAACAAACTTCTACCTTGAGAGGCTCTTTGGTCTTGTATTCGATGAAAAATAATATAATGCCAGAAGATAGGCGAGCTCATCGTCCGGTTTTATATTATTTTTCAGCTTGCCTCACTTGTTTTTTATAAAAGAGCAGCGATTTTTCTATATAGGAAAAGATAGGTTGGCCTATTGCCCGGTTCACGCTCTTCTTTGTTCTTTTGAACAGGAGTAGATATTTATTCCTTGTTTTCTGTTTAGGAGTGGGTTACCGGTTCCTTCTAGAATTTTCTTGTTCTCTTTCACTCTCAGTGTCATTATCGCATTCTATGGGGTAAAGTGATTTTTAAAAATCCGTCGATTTGAACAGTCATTGCTGATCGGAAATCGTCTCTCAGTCAGATTCGAAATCATTTCAACGTCTCTTGAAAAAAAGCATCCAAAGGAGGTGATTATTGATCAACTCCTACCGTTCTTTGTTCTTTAAAAAAATCAAGGGCGAAACGAAAAAGCAATTTAAAAGCAATTTAAAAATTGATGATAAAACGAATTGTACTGAGTTATATTTAAATTTCAGAATCTAATTTAAGGATTAAATTTTAATTGGCAAAAAAGGAGAAATCATTAATCCTATCTGGCAATTAATTATTGATTTTTAATTTTTATTTCGTGAGTAAGGCAGAGTGGATAAACATTTTAAAATGAAATATCGAACGTAGGCTGTGTCGAATTATTCACTTGAAATAATTTATCTATCTGCGTTCTCCTTAAATCCTATATATATATATATATATATATATATATATATATATATATATATATATCGGCTGTCTAACCGTACTGATGAGCTGTCTGCGGATGATTATATATATATATATATATATATATATATATAGGGGTGATGGATAAATTGTCACAACTTTATATTTAATTTTGTACGTGCACGTTGTTTGTGTTTAATTTTGTCGATTGTACAAAATAGTAGGGTCAACTGGGCACCCCATGGGAGAAAAAGTGCGCCATGACTAAATTCACCTCCCCACCCGTACTTTGGAAACGCCATGCTGCACTGCTTGGCATTTATGCCGTAAGCTCGAGTACGAAACTTTCAGAGTGTTTGAATGTGAATCAGAGATTAGTGCAAAAGATTCTGAAGGAGTTCGATGAGTCAGATGGTGATTACGAAGGCGATTGGTGTGATCACTTGTGATGGCGGGGTTATGCCTTCATTCATCTTTCCACAGAGACTCAGACTAAATCGGGATGATTGCATTGTCTTGAGAAATTAGTGCTGCCCCGGGTCAAGAGGGTGGCTGTTGGTAGACCCAATATCTGGCAAAATGACTCTGCACCATGCCAAAAAAGTAGGAGAACACAGTGGCCACATCTTCCTTTATATCTGGTCACCTAACTCTCCAGAGACTGCAACCCTCTTGATTACTATATGTGAGGCGTAGTTGAGCGAGAGACAAACAAACCTCCCTTTAACACCAAAAATGAACTGAAGGCAAGTATTGTGGCTGCATTCACCAACTTAAACAAGGAAGCTGTTCAGAAGAGTCGAAGGAGATTCCGAAGTCGTCTGTATTTCAAGATGTTTTGTATAATTTTGGAAAATATATATATTAAAATGAAATGTCAGGGTTATTTTCATTTGTGCATAATTTAGACAACAGTTTATCCATCACACCAAATATATATATCTATATTTCCCAGGAAATAAAGTTCCATAAACAAATCAAATATTTGTTTGAAAAACAATAATCATTAGGCGGATGTAGTTGTAGACCTACCACGGGTTATTTCTGGATAGATTAGAAAAAAGCAATAATAACTTATGTGGCCCTGAGAAAAAAGGTACAAGAAAAACTCGGACACGGTATACGGTCAGAAACAATATTATATTACAAAAGAGAAACAGTGTGCAGAAGAAATAGAGTAAAATAGTACTTAGCGCCGGAACGGCGTACTAACAAAGGAGTATCGTAGCTGTTGCTATTTACGACTACAACCGAGGGTAGATAACTATCGGTATTTAAGTAATCTGGTAGAATTCATATTAGCGTGTAAGTAATTCCCCACAACAACTTCACCAAGCTCACAAATTATGGAAAGAAACTTTCAAGAGGCAGTGCTAAATTATTTTGTAATTAATGAAAACTTGACATTAGAATTTAAAATTCATTTTACGAATCTAACAAGAGAAACATACTAATTCGCAAGTTTCAAAACAATTTCAAAGGCCAGTCTGGTCCACACGTACCCATACACTAGCATTGATCAGAAAAGACGCGATAGGATACACACCAATATAGCGTACACTCATTTTTTATTCCTAAGAACTTACTTCCACAAGGTAGGAATACCTACTAAACAAGCATACACATAAGATTAATCGCTATAATGTAATTCTG
This sequence comes from Ascarosepion bandense, assembly GCA_037127315.1. Classification (NCBI taxonomy): domain Eukaryota; kingdom Metazoa; phylum Mollusca; class Cephalopoda; order Sepiida; family Sepiidae; genus Ascarosepion; species Ascarosepion bandense. The sequence goes on along the minus strand of JBBBDQ010028782.1, from coordinate 13,140 downwards.
TCTACACATCTCACACCCCACGATGAAAGCTTAAACCTATCTACGATAATGAAGACTTATATATATATATATATATATATATATATATATATATATATACTATAACGAAGACATATATATAATATGATGAAGACTTATATATATATATATATATATATATATATATATACCTTCTGTCACGCTCATGGAGATAGTCGCAACAGAGAAACAGCGTCGGCTCAATTTATTAGACAGACAACAGAGTCGTCTGAGTATATTTACTCCTAGTTATGAAAGCGCATGCCGCGTGTTTGCTCTTTAACAGTGCCTTATTATTTTATTATTTTTCAATAATTATGTCATCGAGTAGTGAAATAATATATATATATATATTAATGCATGTTTCATTAAATAATATAGACAAGCTTTGTCTATTTTATGCAAATTTTTTCATATTGTCTGATAAGCTTAATAGCATTATCATTAAATGAAGAAAGAAAATTGCAATATTGATACATAAATTTTTAAATAATCCAATCTAAGCTTTCAGCGTACATAAGCCATTTTCAAAAATGTCAAATTACATTCTATATTATAAACACGGACAAACGATAATGACAAACTGTTTTTGTTTACATGGAAGATTTCCAAGCAACAACAAACTTGTGCATTTAAGACGCTGGAAGCGAATGTCGCATTACAGCTCATGACGTCACACATGACCAAGCGAGAGTGAAAACAAGAAATATTAAATATGGGAAGCCAGTGGAATAAACCAATTGCTTCTGCTATTAATTATAGGCATTAAAGAATATAGTTTATGTTGTTCAGGTTAAGTTTCAACTGTTTTATGTAAATAGCTTCGAGAATTTTTAGTTTTTTTTTATTGTTTTTATGTTATAGTTGTGTTTTCAACTAGGTTTTTCCGGAATTGTGTATGCGGCCAGGTATGTTGTTTTAAATGCCTAAAAATGTTAAAATTATCGTTCAAGTGTAGTGTCAAGCGTCGTGAAAGCGAATTAGTGGCGTGAAAAATATAAATATCATTTAATACGTTGGAGATACAATCTAACGAAGGGCACTTGAATTTGTAAACTATGTTGTTTTTTTTTTTTGCAAATCGTTAACCGGGGAAGAAGAATCATTGTGAATAATTGAGTCGGATATACGAGTCGGATATACAAGCGGATGTGCGTTGTGGTGCATTGGATATCGGCACGGAACGAGAAATCGGGGAGACGAGTTCGAATTCCAGCTGAATTCATTGCATTCACTTACGCACAAATACCCTTGGGAAAGGTATTAATCCGTCTCTTCCTTCCAGTTATGGGTTAAATAACAGGACAGATTGGGTTCTATAGCTTTGGTCGACAACCAGTCTACCGTAGAAAGCAATGGCAAACTACTGTGGGATAATCTTCTGCCCAGTCAGTCATGTCTCTTTCGAGACTTATATATATATATATATATATATATATATATATATATATATACCTTCTGTCACGCTCATGGAGATAGTCGCAACAGAGAAACAGCGTCGGCTCAATTTATTAGACAGACAACAGAGTCGTCTCAGTATATTTACTCCTAGTTATGAAAGCCCATGCCGCGTGTTTGCTCTTTAACAGTGCCTTATTATTTTATTATTTTTCAATAATTATGCCATCGAGTAGTGAAATAATATATATATATATATATATATATATATATATATATATATATATATATATTAATGCATGTTTCATTAAATAATATAGACAAGTTTTGTCTATTTTATGCAAATTTTTTCATATTGTCTGATAAGCATAATAGCATTATCATTAAATGAAGAAAGAAAATTGCAATATTCTTTCGAGACATGATCGTGCCCAGTCAGTCATGTCTCTTTCGAGACATGATCACCCAATCGTGTATCACGTATGGCACTCAACTGATACGAGATTTAGAGGAGTATATGATTAACTTAATTTTTTGGCTACGATCTGTTGTAGATGTACAAGTATTTACTACTTGTTTTAGTATATTTTTTATCTTGTTTGTAATTTGTATGAATTTGATTACGATATAGGAGGTATATATTCACTCTCGATTAGTCATATGGGATGTCACGTGCTGTGGTGGGGTATTCGCTTCAAGAGTCTTAAATGCACGAGTTGTTGTTGCTTCGAAATCTTCTATGTAAACAAAAACAATCTGTCATTATCGTTTGTCCATGTTTATAATGTATAATGTAATTTGACATCTTTGAAAATGGCTTATGTACGCCGAAAGTTTAGATTATATCATTAAAAAATTTATGTATCAATATTTAATTTCCCGGCAGTAGGTTGACAATTGTTTCGACGAAGCCATGAGATTTAGTGGGTCCTGTAATTCAAATTATGTGCGTTGTGGTGCAATGGATATCGGCTCGGAACGAGAAATCGGGGAGCCGAGTTCGAATTCCAGCTGAATTCATTGCATTCACTTACGCGCAAATACCCTTGGGAAAGGTATTAATACGCCTCTTCCCTCCAGTTATGGGTTAAATAATAGGACAGATTGGGTTCTATAGCCTTGGTCGGCAACCAGTCTACCGCAGAAAGCAATGGCAACCTACTGCGGGATAATCTTCTGCCCAGTCAGTCATGTCTCTGTCGAGGCATGATCGCCCAAGCGTGTATCACGTATGGCACTCAACTGACTGAAGAGAGGAATAGACACATATTTATAAGAATATCAAGGATATTTGCGAGAGAATGATTGCAATGATCCTGAATGGAATTCGATCACTGCCGTTATGCAAAACACCACGCCAAACATCAATGAGTAGCAAGCAAAATGAAAAATCCACACCCATCTTTTAAGATCAATCAAGCAATAGGTTGAATATATATTAAGCTTCGTAAGAAATTTTAAATAGGTTGCTTCAGAGGTATATTTCAATATTTAAACATCATGTACACATTGAGGTTAGTGTCTAAGTTTTTATCTATATATTAATTTCCGTTTTGTTTTCATTGGTTGTAGGAACATCATGTAGATATTGGCGTTACTGTCCATGATTTTATCTATATTTTACATTTTTTTAAATTTTCATTGGTTGTAGGAACATCATGTAGATATTAGCGTTACTGTCTATGTTTCATCTATATTTTAAATTCGTTTTTATTTTCATTGGTTGTTGTAACACCATGGAGATATTGGCGTTACTGTCTATGTTTTTATCTATATTTTAAAATTTCTTTTATTTTCATTGGTTGTAGGAACATCATATAGATATTAGCGTTGCTGTCTATGTGTTTATCCATTTTTAAATTCTGTTTTGCTTTCATTGGGTGTAGGAACACCAAGCAGATATTAGCGTTACTGTCTATGTTTTTAACTATATGTTAAATTCTGTTTTATTTTCATTGGTTGCAGGAACATCATGTAGATATTGTCGTTACTGTCTATATTTTCATCTATATTTAAATTCTCTTTTATTTTCATTGGTTGTAGGAAAATCATGTAGATATTCGCGTTACAGTCTATGTTTTTATCTATATTTTAAATTCTCTTTTATCTTCATTTGTTGTACGAACATCATGTAGATATTGGCGTTACTGTCTATGTTTTTATCTATATTTTAAATTCTGTTTTGTTTTTCTTGGTTGAAGGGACATCATGTAGATATTAGCGTTACTGTCAATTTTTTTACCTATATTTTCAATTTTCTTTTTTTTTTTTCATTGGTTGAAGCAACATCATGGTGATATTAGCGTTACACTCTATCTTTTTGTCTATATTTTAAATTCTCTTATATTTTCATTTGTTGCAGTAACATCATGTAGATATTACCTTTATGGGTCTATGTTTTTGTCAGTATTTTAAATTTTATTTTATTTTCATTGGTTGTAGGAACATCATGTAGATATTAGCGTTACTGTCTAGGTTTTTATCTATGTTTTTAATGATTTTTCATTTTCATTGGTTGTTGTAACACCATGGAGATATTGGCGTTACTGTCTATGTTTTTCTCTATATTTTAAAAAATCTCTTTTATTTTCGTCGGTTGTAGGAACATCATGTAGATATTAGCGTTACTGTTCTTGTTTTTATCTATATTTTAAATTCCCTTTTATTTTCATTGGTTGTAGGAACATCATTTATATATTGGCGTTACTGTGTATGTTTTTATCTGTATTTTAAATTTTATTTTATTTTCACTGTCTTTATGTAGACATGTTTTCATCTATATTTTAAATTCATTTTTATTTTCATTGGTTGTTGTAACACCATGGAGATATTGGCGTTACTGTCTATGTTTTTATCTATATTTTAAATTTTATTTTATTTTCATTGGTTGTAGTAAAATCATGTAGATATTAGCGTTACTGTCTATGTTTTTATCTATATTTTAAATTCACTTTTATTTTCATTGGTTGTAGGAACATCATGGAGATTCTAGCGTTACTGTCTGTTTTTATCTATATCTTAAATTCGCCTTTATTTTCATTGGTTGTCGGAACATAATGTAGATATTAGCGTTACTGTCTATGTTTTAATCTATATTTTAAATTTTCTTTTATTTTCATTGGTTGTTGTAACATCATGTAGTTAAAAGCGTTACTGTCTATGTTTTTGTCTGTATTTTAAATTCTCTTTTATTTTCGTTGGTTGTAGGAACATCATGTAGATATTAGCGTTACTGTGTATGTTTTTATATATATTTTAAATTTTCTTTTATTTTAATTGGTTGCAGGAACATCATGTAGATATTGGCGTTACTGTACTTGTTTTTATCTATATTTTAAATTTTTATTTTTATTGCTTGTAGGTACATCATGTAGATATTGGCGTTACTGTCTATGTTTTTTCTGTATATTAAATTCTCTTTTATTTTCATTGGTTGTAGGAACATCATGTAGATATTAGCGTTAATCTCAATTTTTTCATCTATATTTTAAATTCTCTTTCATTTTCATTGGTTTTGGTAACACCTTGTAGATGTTAGCGTTACTGTCTATGTTTTTGTCTATATTTTAAAGTCTCTTTTATTTTCATTAGTCGGAGAAACATCATGAAGATATTAGCGTTACTGTCACTGTTTTTATCTATATTTTAATTTTCTTTTATTTTCATTGGTTTTAGGAAAATCATGAAGATATCAGCGTAACTGACTATCTTTTTATCTATATTTTAAATTCTCTTTTATTTTCAGTGGTTGTAGGTATATCATGTAGATATTAGCGTTACTGTCTAGGTTTTTATCTATGTTTTTAATGATTTTTCATTTTCATTGGTTGTCGTAACACCATGGAGATATTGGCGTTACTGTCTATGTTTTTATCTATATTTTAAAATATTTTTTATTTTCGTTGGTTGTAGGAACATCATGTAGATATTAGCGTTACTGTTCTTGTTTTTATCTATATTTTAAATTCTCTTTTATTTTCATTGGTTGTAGGAACATCATTTATATATTGGCGTTACTGTGTATGTTTTTATCCGTATTTGAAATTTTATTTTATTTTCACTGTCTTTAGGAACATTATGTAGATATTAGCGTTACTGTCTGGTTTTATCTATATTTTAAATTATCTTTTATTTTCATTGGTTGCAGGAACATCATGTAGATATTAGCGTTACTGTCTTTGTTTTTATCTATATTTTAAATTTTCCTTTATTTTCATTGGTTTTAGGAGCATCATGTAGACAACCGCGTTAATGCCTATGTTTTTATCTATATTTTAAATTCTCTTTTATTTTTATTGGTTGTAGGTCCATCATGTAGTTTTTGGTGTTACTGTCTATGTTTTTATCTATATTTTGAATTCTCTTTTACTTTCATTGGTTGTAGGAACATCATGTAGATATTAGCGTTAATCTCAATGTATTCATCTATATTTTAAATTGTCTTTCATTTTCATTGGTTGTTGTAACACTATGTAGATATTAGCTTTACTGTCTATGTTTTTGTCTATATATTAAAGTCTCTTTTATTTTCATTGGTTGTAGGAACATCATGTAGATATTAGCGTTGCTGTCTATGTGTTTATCCATTTTTAAATTCTGTTTTGCTTTCATTGGGTGTAGGAACACCAAGCAGATATTAGCGTTACTGTCTATGTTTTTAACTATATGTTAAATTCTGTTTTATTTTGATTGGTTGTAGGAAAATCATGTAGATATTGGCGTTACTGTCTATGTTTTTATCTATATTTTAAATTCTGTTTTGTTTTTCTTGGTTGAAGGGACATCATGTAGATAATAGAGTTACTGTCAATGTTTTTACCTATATTTTAAATTTTCTTTTTTTTTTTCATTGGTTGTAGCAACATCATGGTGATATTAGCGTTACACTCTATGTTTTTATCTATATTTTAAATTCTTTTATATTTTCATTTGTTGCAGTAACATCATGTAGATATTAGCATTACTGTCTATGTTTTTGTCAGTATTTTAAATTTTATTTTATTTTCATTGGTTGTAGGAACATCATAAAGATATTAGCGTTACTGTCTATGTTTTTATCTATATTTTCAATTCTCTTTTTTTTCATTGTTTGTAGGAACATCATGTAGATTTTAGCGTTACTGTCTGTTTTTATCTATATCTTAAATTCGCCTTTATTTTCATTGGTTGTCGAAACATAATGTAGATATTAGCGTTACAGTCTATGTTTTAATCTATATTTTAAATTCTCTTTTATTTTCATTGGTTGTTGTAACATCATGTAGTTAAAAGCGTTACTGTCTATGCTTTTGTCTATATTTTAAATTCTCGTTTATTTTCGTTGGTTGTTGTAACATCATGTAATTAAAAGCGTTACTGTCTATGTTTTAATCTATATTTTAAATTCTCTTTTATTTTCATTGGTTGTAGGAACATCATGTAGATATTAGCGTTACTGTCTGTTTTTATCTATATTTTAAATTCGCCTTTCTTTTCATTGGTTGCAGGAACATAGTGTAGATATTGGCGTTACTGTCTATCTTTTTATCTATATTTTAAATTTTATTTCATTTTCATTGGTTGTAGGAACATCATGTAGATATTTGCGTTACTATCTAGGTTTTTATCTATATTTTAAATTCTCTTTTATTTTTATTGGTTGTAGGTCCATCATGTAGTTTTAGGTGTTACTGTCTATGTTTTTATCTATATTTTGAATTCTCTTTTACTTTCATTGGTTGTAGGAACATCATGTGGATATTAGCGTTAATCTCAATGTATTCATCTATATTTTAAATTGTCTTTCATTTTTATTGGTTGTTGTAACACTATGTAGATATTAGCTTTACTGTCTATGTTTTTGTCTATATATTAAAGTCTCTTTTATTTTCATTGGTTGTAGGAACATCGTGTAGATATTGGCGTTACTGCCTATCTTTTTATCTATATTTTAAATTCTCTTTTATTTTCATTGGTTGCAGGAACATCGTGTAGATATTAGCGTTACTGTACTTGTTTTTATCTAGATCTAAAATTCTCTTTCATTTTCATTCGTTGTATGAACATCATGTAGATAATTGCCTTACTGTCTCTGTTTTTAACTATATTTTAAATTTTATTTTATTTTCATTGTTTGGAGGAACATCATGTAGATATTGGCGTTACTGTCTATGTTTTTATCTATATTTTAAATTTTTATTTTTATTGGTTGTAGGTACATCATGTAGATATTGGCGTTACTGTCTATGTTTTTTCTGTATATTAAATTCTCTTTTATTTTCATTAGTCGGAGAAACATCATGAAGTTATTAGCGTTACTGTCACTGTTTTTATATATATTTTAATTTTCTTTTATTTTCATTGGTTTTAGGAACATCATGAAGATATCAGCGTAACTGACTATCTTTTTATCTATATTTTAAATTCTCTTTTATTTTCAATGGTTGTAGGTATATCATGTAGATATTAGCGTTACCGTCTAGGTTTTTATCTATGTTTTTAATGATTTTTCATTTTCATTGGTTGTTGTAACACCATGGAGATATTGGCGTTACTGTCTATGTTTTTCTCTATATTTTAAAATCTCTTTTATTTTCATTGGTTGTAGGAACATCATTTATATATTGGCGTTACTGTGTATGTTTTTATCTGTATTTTAAATTTTATTTTATTTTCACTGTCTTTAGGAACATCATGTAGATATTAGCGTTACTGTCTGGTTTTATCTATATTTTAAATTATCTTTTATTTTCATTGGTTGCAGGAAAATCATGTAGATATTAGCGTTGCTGTCCTTGTTTTTATCTATATTTTAAATTTTCCTTTATTTTCATTGGTTTTAGGAGCATCATGTAGATAACCGCGTTAATGTCTATGTTTTTATCTATATTTTAAATTCTCTTTTATTTTCATTGGTTGTAGGTCCATCATGTAGTTTTTGGTGTTACTGTCTATGTTTTTATCTATATTTTGAATTCTCTTTTACTTTCATTGGTTGTAGGAACATCATATAGATATTAGCGTTGCTGTCTATGTGTTTATCCATTTTTAAATTCTGTTTTGCTTTCATTGGGTGTAGGAACACCAAGCAGATATTAGCGTTACTGTCTATGTTTTTAACTATATGTTAAATTCTGTTTTATTTTCATTGGTTGGAGGAACATCATGTAGATATTGGCGTTACTGTCTATGTTTTTATCTATATTTTAAATTCTGTTTTGTTTTTCTTGGCTGAAGGGACATCATGTAGATAATAGAGTTACTGTCAATGTTTTTACCTATATTTTAAATTTTCTTCTTTTTTTTTTTCATTGGTTGTAGCAACATCATGGTGATATTAGCGTTACACTCTATGTTTTTATCTATATTTTAAATTCTTTTATATTTTCATTTGTTGCAGTAACATCATGTAGATATTACCTTTATGGGTCTATGTTTTTGTCAGTATTTTAAATTTTATTTTATTTTCATTGGTTGTAGGAACATCATGTAGATATTAGCGTTACTGTCTACGTTTTTATCTATGTTTTTAATGATTTTTCATTTTCATTGGTTGTTGTAACACCATGGAGATATTGGCGTTACTGTCTATGTTTTTATCTATATTTTAAAAAATCTCTTTTATTTTCGTCGGTTGTAGGAACATCATGTAGATATTAGCGTTACTGTTCTTGTTTTTATCTATATTTTAAATTCTCTTTTATTTTCATTGGTTGTAGGAACATCATTTATATATTGGCGTTACTGTGTATGTTTTTATCTGTATTTTAAATTTTATTTTATTTTCACTGTCTTTATGTAGACATGTTTTCATCTATATTTTAAATTCATTTTTATTCTCATTGGTTGTTGTAACACCATGGAGATATTGGCGTTACTGTCTATGTTTTTATCTATATTTTAAATTTTATTTTATTTTCATTGGTTGTAGTAAAATCATGTAGATATTAGCGTTACTGTCTATGTTTTTATCTATATTTTAAATTCACTTTTATTTTCATTGGTTGTAGGAACATCATGGAGATTCTAGCGTTACTGTCTGTTTTTATCTATATCTTAAATTCGCCTTTATTTTCATTGGTTGTCGGAACATAATGTAGATATTAGCGTTACTGTCTATGTTTTAATCTATATTTTAAATTTTCTTTTATTTTCATTGGTTGTTGTAACATCATGTAGTTAAAAGCGTTACTGTCTATGTTTTTGTCTGTATTTTAAATTCTCTTTTATTTTCGTTGGTTGTAGGAACATCATGTAGATATTAGCGTTACTGTGTATGTTTTTATATATATTTTAAATTTTCTTTTATTTTAATTGGTTGCAGGAACATCATGTAGATATTGGCGTTACTGTACTTGTTTTTATCTATATTTTAAATTTTTATTTTTATTGCTTGTAGGTACATCATGTAGATATTGGCGTTACTGTCTATGTTTTTTCTGTATATTAAATTCTCTTTTATTTTCATTGGTTGTAGGAACATCATGTAGATATTAGCGTTAATCTCAATTTTTTCATCTATATTTTAAATTCTCTTTCATTTTCATTGGTTTTGGTAACACCTTGTAGATGTTAGCGTTACTGTCTATGTTTTTGTCTATATTTTAAAGTCTCTTTTATTTTCATTAGTCGGAGAAACATCATGAAGATATTAGCGTTACTGTCACTGTTTTTATCTATATTTTAATTTTCTTTTATTTTCATTGGTTTTAGGAAAATCATGAAGATATCAGCGTAACTGACTATCTTTTTATCTATATTTTAAATTCTCTTTTATTTTCAGTGGTTGTAGGTATATCATGTAGATATTAGCGTTACTGTCTAGGTTTTTATCTATGTTTTTAATGATTTTTCATTTTCATTGGTTGTTGTAACACCATGGAGATATTGGCGTTACTGTCTATGTTTTTCTCTATATTTTAAAATATTTTTTATTTTCGTTGGTTGTAGGAACATCATGTAGATATTAGCGTTACTGTTCTTGTTTTTATCTATATTTTAAATTCTCTTTTATTTTCATTGGTTGTAGGAACATCATTTATATATTGGCGTTACTGTGTATGTTTTTATCCGTATTTGAAATTTTATTTTATTTTCACTGTCTTTAGGAACATTATGTAGATATTAGCGTTACTGTCTGGTTTTATCTATATTTTAAATTATCTTTTATTTTCATTGGTTGCAGGAACATCATGTAGATATTAGCGTTACTGTCCTTGTTTTTATCTATATTTTAAATTTTCCTTTATTTTCATTGGTTTTAGGAGCATCATGTAGACAACCGCGTTAATGCCTATGTTTTTATCTATATTTTAAATTCTCTTTTATTTTTATTGGTTGTAGGTCCATCATGTAGTTTTTGGTGTTACTGTCTATGTTTTTATCTATATTTTGAATTCTCTTTTACTTTCATTGGTTGTAGGAACATCATGTAGATATTAGCGTTAATCTCAATGTATTCATCTATATTTTAAATTGTCTTTCATTTTCATTGGTTGTTGTAACACTATGTAGATATTAGCTTTACTGTCTATGTTTTTGTCTATATATTAAAGTCTCTTTTATTTTCATTGGTTGTAGGAACATCATGTAGATATTAGCGTTGCTGTCTATGTGTTTATCCATTTTTAAATTCTGTTTTGCTTTCATTGGGTGTAGGAACACGAAGCAGATATTAGCGTTACTGTCTATGTTTTTAACTATATGTTAAATTCTGTTTTATTTTGATTGGTTGTAGAAAAATCATGTAGATATTGGCGTTACTGTCTATGTTTTTATCTATATTTTAAATTCTGTTTTGTTTTTCTTGGTTGAAGGGACATCATGTAGATAATAGAGTTACTGTCAATGTTTTTACCTATATTTTAAATTTTCTTTTTTTTTTTCATTGGTTGTAGCAACATCATGGTGATATTAGCGTTACACTCTATGTTTTTATCTATATTTTAAATTCTTTTATATTTTCATTTGTTGCAGTAACATCATGTAGATATTAGCATTACTGTCTATGTTTTTGTCAGTATTTTAAATTTTATTTTATTTTCATTGGTTGTAGGAACATCATAAAGATATTAGCGTTACTGTCTATGTTTTTATCTATATTTTCAATTCTCTTTTTTTTCATTGTTTGTAGGAACATCATGTAGATTTTAGCGTTACTGTCTGTTTTTATCTATATCTTAAATTCGCCTTTATTTTCATTGGTTGTCGAAACATAATGTAGATATTAGCGTTACAGTCTATGTTTTAATCTATATTTTAAATTCTCTTTTATTTTCATTGGTTGTTGTAACATCATGTAGTTAAAAGCGTTACTGTCTATGCTTTTGTCTATATTTTAAATTCTCGTTTATTTTCGTTGGTTGTTGTAACATCATGTAGTTAAAAGCGTTACTGTCTATGTTTTAATCTATATTTTAAATTCTCTTTTATTTTCATTGGTTGTAGGAACATCATGTAGATATTAGCGTTACTGTCTGTTTTTATCTATATTTTAAATTCGCCTTTATTTTCATTGGTTGTAGGAACATAGTGTAGATATTGGCGTTACTGTCTATCTTTTTATCTATATTTTAAATTTTATTTCATTTTCATTGGTTGTAGGAACATCATGTAGATATTTGCGTTACTATCTAGGTTTTTATCTATATTTTAAATTCTCTTTTATTTTTATTGGTTGTAGGTCCATCATGTAGTTTTAGGTGTTACTGTCTATGTTTTTATCTATATTTTGAATTCTCTTTTACTTTCATTGGTTGTAGGAACATCATGTGGATATTAGCGTTAATCTCAATGTATTCATCTATATTTTAAATTGTCTTTCATTTTTATTGGTTGTTGTAACACTATGTAGATATTAGCTTTACTGTCTATGTTTTTGTCTATATATTAAAGTCTCTTTTATTTTCATTGGTTGTAGGAACATCGTGTAGATATTGGCGTTACTGTCTATCTTTTTATCTATATTTTAAATTCTCTTTTATTTTCATTGGTTGCAGGAACATCGTGTAGATATTAGCGTTACTGTACTTGTTTTTATCTAGATCTAAAATTCTCTTTCATTTTCATTCGTTGTATGAACATCATGTAGATAATTGCCTTACTGTCTCTGTTTTTAACTATATTTTAAATTTTATTTTATTTTCATTGTTTGGAGGAACATCATGTAGATATTGGCGTTACTGTCTATGTTTTTATCTATATTTTAAATTTTTATTTTTATTGGTTGTAGGTACATCATGTAGATATTGGCGTTACTGTCTATGTTTTTTCTGTATATTAAATTCTCTTTTATTTTCATTAGTCGGAGAAACATCATGAAGTTATTAGCGTTACTGTCACTGTTTTTATATATATTTTAATTTTCTTTTATTTTCATTGGTTTTAGGAACATCATGAAGATATCAGCGTAACTGTCTATGTTTTTATCTATATTTTAAATTCTCTTTTATTTTCAATGGTTGTAGGTATATCATGTAGATATTAGCGTTACCGTCTAGGTTTTTATCTATGTTTTTAATGATTTTTCATTTTCATTGGTTGTTGTAACACCATGGAGATATTGGCGTTACTGTCTATGTTTTTCTCTATATTTTAAAATCTCTTTTATTTTCATTGGTTGTAGGAACATCATTTATATATTGGCGTTACTGTGTATGTTTTTATCTGTATTTTAAATTTTATTTTATTTTCACTGTCTTTAGGAACATCATGTAGATATTAGCGTTACTGTCTGGTTTTATCTAT